>JAEIFI010000749.1:0-321003 GCA_018901815.1 Zaprionus lachaisei | reverse complement strand
CACCTGCATAAATTGTTGGAAACGCTAGTTCCTCTGAATCAGCATCAGAATCACTATCAAGGGGTCTTTGGCCTTCATGAGAACAGTACGGAATTCAATTTGCATCGCAGCTTTTGCAACCTGATTATTTTCATTTCTTGAGCTGGATTGAGCTCACAATTTCAATATCTTTCATTGGGGATGAAGTGGTCTTTGAAAATTCTTGAACCATATTATTTACTAACTCTGCATCTGCTGGCTATAAGTGGTGTGACATCAGGTCTGAGTGGAAATCCACGCTCATTAAGAACTTCATTTGTGTTTTAAAGCTCACTATCTTACAGAATTCCAGCAGCATCTGAGAAACCCATTGATCTCTGATGGTTTCTGCCATGGCCAGTGAATACATTAGCGCGTTGATGATCAGCTATGTGGCTATATTATCTCGCCTGAGGGTGAAGCTGTACAACACTCGGCACAAGTGGAAACTCATTTACAGTAACGAAGTTACAATATTGCTAACTGGAATAGGAACATTAACAACAATGCTGATGAGTTTCATCAGCTAACTGTTCCTACGGGCTTAATGCAGGAAGTCGTGGTGATATAAGTCGCTCCTCTAAAGGAGCAAAGCCTTTGAACGTTTCGGGCAAGTTTGGGAAATCTAAGCCATTTGCAATGAAAATTTTGGCTTTCACCGGCTTTTACAATGTTACGGCTGCATTTGCGGGTGTTTGCAAGAGTGAAGGGATTTCAAATCAAGGAGACAGAACTGACCACAAGGAAAGATTTAAAATATCTGCATTTTGCATTCCTTCAGAAGCTGTTCTGCTTAATAAAATCCTTGTCATCTTGGTAACCTGAAAGGGAAACGGAGGCCGCTGCAACAAAGACGAGCTTGATCAGGTTGATTTTGGCTCATTCCCACCAGTAAAAATTCCTATATTAGCTTCTAATATTGTTAAACTGGGTGAATTGTCTTCAAAAAGCTATTTAAACGTTCTATCTCATACGGTCTGCATTTCGTTCATTATCTTGCTTCTCCATAGACGCGACTCTATATTGACTGATACCAAGCTCAGACGTCTTAAAGAAGTCAGTAAGCAGCAACGCTCCCAGGGATCTGGCGCACTTCGACGTCGTGCACCCATCAAAGAGCTTACGATCGACAATGTCAGCTGCCCACTGGGTGTCCCTGGCAGGACACTCCCAAGGAATCTCTCTCCCTTTCTAATATTCGACGCTCAACATCTGAACGAATAACAGTTCTAAGATGTGTGTGCGTCTCTGTTCTAAAGCCTAATCGTACGGTTTCGTCGGTGCTGATCTGCGTAATCTATCGGCCCCTCTCTCTCAATCAGCCGATAGTCCCCCATCTGCCGCCTCTGCCAGTGTTCAGGTTTATGCAGCGTGCTGTGCGTCAGTATCCGTCTGCGAGTAGATCTACGTGCTCTATCGGCCCCACTACTGCTTTCCTACCCCTAAGTCCCATTGCCCGTCTCTGCTGTCTTCTGGCCCTTTTGTGTGTTAGTCCGCTGTTCATTATCGCGTCAGTATGCATGCGTGTGACTCTAAAAATACCAGAACTATCGGCCCCCTCTCCACCTGCACCGATAGTCCCCATTGCTCGTCTTTGTCTTCACTATTTTATTTGTGTGTTAGTCCGCTGTTCAATTGTACGTGCGTCAGTATCCTGTCTGCAGGTTGTCTACGTGATCTGTCAAGACTCCTCTGCCATCTTGGGCCAGATACTTCTCATTCATCTCTGCCTTCTATTTTGTGTGTCTGATTCTTGCTCAGTTGTCCGTATGTTCGTAGCAGCATCTACGTGATGCTCTGCGCAATCATCATTAGCCCTCTCTCCACCTTGCCGATTGTCCACTTCCATCGGACCCCTGTCTTCTGTTTTGTAACTCATCTATCTTTGCTTCACTTTCATATACGCCATCAATCCCTACGTAAATTACTAAGCGCCACCCCTGTATCTACTCTTATGTCTTCTCTCTATTTCTAAATGTTGTGTGACATGTGCCTCTCCCTATTGGGTCCTTTCCCTAAACTGTGTATTGGCTCTTTCTACGATCTCTCTGGGTTCTAGCATTTCTGGCGATCGACCTGAGAATAATGAAAAATGCTCTTGCTCCCTATTCAATATATTTCTACGCCTCCGATTAGCCGCTCTTGAGGCAACAGATTGTCTTTGGCGAGGCATAAGAAAAATAATAATTAATAAATAACGGTAAATTAAAATAACCATAAAAATATATATATAAATTTAAAAAAATAATAATAAAAGTAGTAGTAATAATATAATAATAAGTTATAATTTAAATATATATATAATTTATTATCTTGCTGATAATTATTATATATATTTATTAAATTATATAATAATAAATTGTTTATAAAATTATATATTAAAATATTATATCTTATCTGTTTAAATCCCACTGTGCGCGAAGAACGTTACACGCGTTACAAAATACGTCACGAACAGCCGTAACCGTCACAACGCGCAGAGTGTATGGTATATGTTCATATATATATGTATGTCCTCAAATATATGCACAACAATAACTTATTTATGTTTTAAAAAATAATTATTATTATTTCATAATATTATTTTATTTTCTTTAAATAACTTTTTTGTATTTATTAAGAAATGGGTTGGTGCAGCGAACGAATCCCGCAAGCACTCCCAACACAAGCACAATACACTCTTCGCGCAACTTTTATAAAAGTTTATAAATAAAAGTTAACACAAATCGCCACGACTTATTTATTATTATTTATTATTTATTATCGTTTATTAAAAATTCGCAATGAAAATTGCGCTTTATTTGGGATTAATATATCAAATTTCGAGTAGATCAATTTAATATTGTGTTCGAACGACACGCACAAGTTGATTTAACGAACAGAAGAAGAAGAACGCATGGACAATGCAAAAGCGAATAGACAAGTGTCATAAGCAGTAGACTGAGGGAGAGGGCAATAAGTATATGTATGCATTTCTAGCGCGTGTCAAAATTCTTTACATTTGCTTCTTCTTGATTTTTTGGCACGAACTAAAAATGCATACATATACATACATATGTACATACTTCTCATCTTATTGCTCTGCCTAATGCCTCACGCACATGTGTAAATGCTTAATGTCATATGTTTGCATATTTGATAAATATATATATTGTTGTACATTTACTTCTAAGTATATGTAATAAAATAAGGGGGAAAATTACGAAATATATAAAATTAATAAATATATAACATAATAATAATAATTAATAAATATTTAAAATATTTAAAAAATGTGTAAACAATATGTAAATCTGGCCACCCGGGGATTTGAGCCACTATTTCCGACGGCTTTGAGAGTTGTACAGTGGCTTAGTGGAGTGTGTCGCGGACTCTAAGGGCAATAATATTAACTGTGTTCTTCGAGGTTCGATTGCTGCCGCGATCGACATGTCTTTATGTTGTTTTCATTAAAACTTTTTTTCATTATTAAATCAATTTTTTTAAATCCATGGCCTAAATACATGTCGATAGGCAGACATGTATGTATGGGCGTCCCACTCGCAGATTCATAACTTTACAAGGCCTTATGATCTCTGTTATTATTTTCTAGCATACTAATTGCAAAATATTGAGAGCAAAACAAAATAGGAAACATCCAATTGGAATCATACTGAACTTGCAAAGTCATAACAGACAAAATACGGAAAGAGTGACGGCATTAAAAACGCATTAGCTCGCGTGTTTTTAAAGCGTGCTAAATAAAATAAAAATGGTTAACTTTATTTATAAATAATTAATATTATTTATAAATAATTAATATTATTTATAAATAATAATATTTTAATAATATTTATAACTATTATAATTTGATTGTCTTCATATTGCATAATAAATATGAAAACAAAATAATGAAATTTTTTTTATTTTCATTGAAATTTAATTAAATAATTTAATTTGTTTGTAGCGGCTATATCACAGCCAGCTTGACTGTAACATGTCTTTTATTTTATTAGAATAAAAAAATAAATAAACAAAATAAAATAAATAAATGAAAACTCGCACCCACCTCAACCGGGAGTTGAACACACGCACTCTCTCACAGCCGTCCGCCACTCTAACCACTCGGCCATTGCCTCACTTATTGGTTCATCGGCAAAGCTGCATTGTCAATCAATTTTGTTACCATACAATGCAAATAAAAAATTTAAAATGCTGTGTGTCTGACGCGGTATGGAATCGCCGTCCGAATATTATTAGAATAAAATAAATAAAAAAAATAAAATAAAATAATAAATAATTAATAAATAAAAATTCGCACCCGCCTCAACCGGGAGTTGAACACACGCATTCTCTCACAGCCGTCCGCCTCTTAACCACTCGGCCATTGCCTCACTCCTTGGCCTATCGGCAAAGCTGCATTGTCAACCAATTTTGTTACCATACAATGCCAAAAAAAAAAATAATGTGGTGTGTCAAGATTTAAACTTCGGTATGCTTGCGTAAATTAGGTCTGCTTAAGTATAAATGTATGTTCAAAGTGAGTTTAATTCGTATCATATCTCACTTATTAATAGTCCGATTTAAATGAAATTTTCACATAACGCCCGTGGCAAAGTATTTGTCATGTAAGATATACAACTTTGGTTGTTGAGCTAATATTGTAGTTTTCAAAATAGTTATTACTGATTTACGGAGGCGGGAAGGGGCGTGTCCAAATTTTAAAAACTTTGAGACACTGCAATATATACGTATGTTGTCGCACTTTGATGACTCTAACTCTTATACTTTCTGAGATCCAGGTGTTCATACAGACAGACAGACGGACAGACGGACAGACAGACATGGCTCAATCGACTCGACTACTGATACTGATTCAGAATATATAGAGTTTATGGGGTCGGAGATGCCTCCTTCTGCCTGTTACGCACCATTCCGTTCCGACAAACACAATAGTCCATCAATTTTTTTTAAAATCCATGGCCTAATGAATTTTTTTAAAATCCATGGCCTAAAAAGCCTCTAGATTTAACAACGGACGCTTCGGCTCTCTGCCTCGGAGCGGTACTTATCGCAGGATGGCTAGCCTATTACAATGATATCTAGGACTCTTAAGGATAGGGAGCTTAGTTTTGCGACAAATGAACGCGACCTTCTGGCCATCGTATGGGCTCTGAAAAGTTTGAGGAATTATTTGTACGGTGTTCAAACCCTTAACATTTATTCTGATCACCAGCCGTTAACGTTTACTCTTTCCGATAAAAACTCAAACGCCAAAATCAAAAGGTGGAAACCATTTATAGACGAGCATAATGCCAACATTTTGTATAAGCCAGGGAAGGAAAACTATGTTGCGGATGCATTATCCAGACAGGCCATTCATGCTTTAGAAAGCGACGCTCAGTCGAATATGACAACAATACATAGCGAGATTTCACTTTCGTATACCATTGAAACAGTCGATAAGCCAGTCAATTGTTTTAGTAATCAAATACTTATTGAAGAAGGACGGCAGATCGTACTCGCACATTTGTTATATTCAGGAACAAGTCGAGACATATGATACAATTTGTAAACAGGGAATCTTTGATTGGCAGAATTCGCGATGTGGTTAAGGCAGATGTAGTAAACGCAATATATTGTGAGTTGCCCGTATTGGTGTTCATACAAAACAGCCTATTCCATCACAAATTGGCGAAACCCTGCATATCGATATTTTTCTATGCACCGGAAGTATTTCCTAACCAGTGTCGATAAGTTTTCTAAATTTTCGATTGTACAACCCATTTGCTCTCGAACAATAGCCGACATAGAGCCTGCAATAACTCAATTAATAAATTTATGTCCGCACGTGAAAACCTTATATTGTGACAATGAACCTTCCATTAACTCCCAGTCGATTAGGTCACTTTTATTCAACCGATTCAATGTCCAAGTAGAAAATGCACCGCCCCCTCCATAATACTTCAAACGGGAAGGTGGAAAGGTTTCACAGCACTTTAGTCGAAATAGCACGATGCCTGAAACTAAAAGGAGGTTTGGATGACACGGTCTTCAGGCAACCATTGAATATAATAAAAGAGTCCATTCAGTCACAAATAAAAGACCGATCGATGTTATCCATACCATGGCTCCTGAACTAGCAGATGAGATCAGTGACAAGATTCGTAAAGCACAAGAGGTACAACTAAAAAGAATGAATGAATCAAGACGCGATAGAACTTTTTAGGTCGGGGAAACAGTCTTAGTAAAAACTTAACAAACGTCTCGGAAATAAACTTACCCCAAGGTATAAAGAGAAAAAGGTTGAAGCGGACATTGGTCAAGCGTCCTCATAAGAGGTAGAGTAGTTCATAAAGATAATTTACGCTAGGATTCTTTTGTTCTTATTTATATGCTGTTTTTGGAATTAAGTAGTGGTACATTTTGTTGCAGTGACTATCGCAAAAGCTGACTATTCGGACACGGACTTCTTATTATATAGAAAACTAATTATAGTTTTAAAACATTAGATTAGGCACAAAAGGATCGTTAGCCCCTTTAGTGCACATATACCTAAAGCTCGTGGTTAGAACTGTCCAGTTCAAAAATTTTGAATTCACGCAGAAAGAAATTTCTGATACAAATGCGAACCAAATCAATTTTTTTAATGCAAAGTTAGATAAAAACATTTAATCACAGTTGTTAGGAAAAATAACTCTTTAATCGAGATCAACAAAATTTATTAATGTTTATGAATTCTAATGGCAAAACAAATTTAACCAATGAGCGTTCGTACATAGATCATCGTAAGGACTAAATATTAGCTGTCACTTATCAATTTCATTATACTAGCTTGTCGTTTCCTACTTAGTAATTTCACTCATTAATAAGCGCGCTGGAAAAGCTCTTACCATAAGTCTTGCTGGCCATAACCATTGGACAACCGTACAAACGAGCGCACTAAGACTATTTTTGAATATCGAACGGTTCCACTGCGAATTGACAGCTGTACCACAAAAAATTGCAAATTAGGCTTTGTATTTAACAGCTTTGCCATATGGAGAAATATTTGGACCTGGCAATGGAATCTTAAATGACCATAACCCCAAGAAAAGTCTGTGGACAGCCTTCGTTTAAAAAGGGAGGGAGTTAAGACATGCACCTAGTATTGCAAATACCCGAACCATGTTAAACCAAGGAGCCTATTGGAAAGTGTAGAGAGTTTGTAAACAAACTCGCTTTGATCGATGCCCTAAAGCACATCATAACTCGCTTCACGACGATGGAGCCAAGAATCAGGTCGTAACTAGCAATTGTCTTAAACAGAATAAAGGGCAAGATACGTTACTGGCCACAGCTCTTGTTCTAGTAAAAAAAAAAAAAACTGGAAATTATGAGCAGTTGAGAGCCCTTATTGATGGGGGCTCACAAAAAACTCTAATATCAGAGGAAGCAGTACAACTTCTGAAACTTCGGAGGACGGAAAGCAATATAGAAGTCCAGGGGATTTCAGAAGGCGTCGACGTTGAAAAAAGTAGTGTGCGACTGGAAATAAAACCAAGGTTTGCAAGTCGTTTTGAAGCGGCAACGCAAGCCTTGGTGCACCCAAAGCTGCGAAGAGCTCTACCAAGCAAACAAATAAATATAGACATTGCCAAGGACTGGAAGGGTTGCGAGCTAGCAGATCCACATTTCAACGTGCCTAGCAGGATCGATCTTATAATAGGAGTTGACCTACTGCCGTCGATCATTACGGGCAAGATTAAAAAAAGTAAAACAGATCTTGGGACAGAAAACCAACCTTGGATGGATAATCTCTGGGAATATATCCAGAGAGTGCAATAACAAGGTGATCAGCGCAGCTACAACAATATGGTTGGACGATCTCGAGCGCTTCTGGGAATTGGAAAGCGATACCAACGAACGAGAAGAAGACTTAGAGTGCGAAGAACACTTCCAGCAAACCACTACGTGGGATAGCGAAGGTCGGCTTGTGGTTTCCATACCATTTCGCAAAGAATGTGAACTCGGAGACTCTAGGAATCAAGCCATGGCTAGACTCTTTCAAATGGAGAAACGTTTCAAGAGGAGTCCACAGATCTTCAGCGATTATAGTGCCTTTATGGAAGAGTACGTAAGACTGGGGCACATAGAACCGGTCAACACAAGTGGTAAAGGAAAATACTACTTGCCACATCAGGCAGTCATTAGACCGAACAGTCTAACTGCCAAACTTAGGGTAGTGTTTGATGCCTCCGCAAAAACCTCCAATGGATTGAGCCTCAACGATGTGATGCTCGTCGGTCCTAGAATACAAAAGGACATTTTTGATATATTGCTAAAATGGCGACAATGGCAATACGTGATGACAGCTGACATCGAGAAAATGTATCGCCAAATTAAAATAGCCAAAGAAGACCAAGAATATCACTATATACTCTGGAGAGATAATCCCAAAGCAGAAGTCAAAGAATTCAAGCTGACTATAGTAACATATGGAACTTCAGCAGCACCATTTTTAGCCGTCAGATGTCTTCAAGAGTTGGCAAACCGATACTGCAAAGACAATCATAGATTGCTGACGACCCTAAGAGAAGACTTCTACATGGATGATCTTATTACTGGTGACTGCGTTAAAATACAAGTCGAACTCCGAAGCATTATGGAGAAGGTTGGCTTGCACCTGCGCAAATGGGTCTCCAACGACGATCGAATTATCGCTGGAATTCAAGGTGGCCACTCGACTGAGAAGATTATCATCCAAGAGGAGAAGTCAATTAAGACTCTAGGCTTGCAATGGGACCCCAAAAAGGATGTCTTTTCCTTTATGGTCGATTGCCCAAAACTAACACGCATTACAAAACGTTTAGTTCTTTAGCAATTGGCAAGGATCTTCGACCGACTTGGATGGTTTACACCAGTGACTCTGCAAGGGAAATGTTATATTCAGGAGCTATGGAAATTGCCGCTTGCATGGGACACTGAGTTGGACCCCAATCTTGCACGGATCTGGCAAGAATATGCTAGCGAGCTACCAAGTCTGGGAAATATAAGCATACCTCGTTGGTCTGGAAACTCAGCTGCGGACGACATAGAAATTCATGGGTTTTGCGATGCCTCTGAAAAAGCATATGCAGCAGTAGTGTATGCAAAAATTGGAGCTAAGATTACCTTGCTGGCTGCAAATAGCAAGGTAAATCCAATAAAAAATAAACAAACCATCCCCAAATTGGAACTTTGCGCCGCTCATCTCCTAAGTAAGCTACTATGTAGAATACAAGACATAGTGGGAGATCGGATAAAATCGCAAGCGTGGAGTGACTCTCAAATTACTCTGGCTTGGATTCAGAATAAACGCAGCAAAGACAAATTCGCCAAAACCCGAGTTGACGATATAAATAAAAAACTGCCAAACGTAAAATGGAGCTACGTGCAGTCAGAGGAGAACCCAGCAGACGTAGCTTGAAGGGGAATATCTCCAAAGCAATTGGCAGCATGTGACATCTGGTGGAAAGGACCACACTGGTTGGCAAAACCACCGAGTCAATGGATTCAGCCCGAGCTACCGGAACTCATTGCTGTTATAACAACAATAACAGAAGAGGAAAGCAGCCTTACTCCGCTATTATGAAAGTATTCTTCGGTAGACAAGCTTAATAGCGTAATGGCGTATGTATTACGCTTTATAGCTAAACTACGAGGAAAAGCACCTCAGTCAACCTACCTTTCCGTTGAAGAATTCAAGAAGGCCAAAACAGCCGTTGTCAAGTTACAGCAACAGCTAGATTTTGGTCGAGAAATTCTGTTGCTTCAAAAAGAAGAGACCGCTTGAAGCAAGAATTAACTGCAGGCGCTCAACCCCTTTTTGGATGGAGATGGCGTTCTAAGAGTAGGTGGTCGGCTTCAAAACTCATTGCTCCCTTACGACACAAAACACCCAGTTATACTTGGAAAATCACACTACTCATGGCTTCAAATAAGTAAAGAACATAAAGAAACCCTACATGGCGGACTGAAGCTAATGCGGAGCCACGTTCAAGGAGAATTCTGGATTTTCGGGCTGCGAAACCAATTAAAAAAGTATCTTCAAGAATGTGTTACTTGCATAAGATACAAAAAAGATGTGGCAAATCAACTTATGGGGAATTTGCCAGTGCATCGAGTAACAGGAGAACATCCATTCCAAAATACTGGTATCGCCTACGCTGGACCCTTTCAAATCCGATGTTCGAACGGAAGAGGTCAAAAGACTTTCAAAGGATATATATGCCTCTTTGTTTGTATGGCAACGAAAGCAATTCATTTGGAAGCAGTCGGCGATCTTTCAACAGAACGATTTCTGGAAGCGTTACGCCGATTTTTCGCTAGACGCGGAAAAAGCGAACACCTGTACTCGGACAACGGCACTAACTTTGTAGGAGCAGCCAGAATATTGGACAAGGAGCTTGTATCAGCGCTTAGGAACAACAATCATCTAGCGCCAGTTCTCGTAAAGGAAGGCATCCACTGGCACTTTATCCCGCCGGCAAGCCCCCATGTGGGAGGATTGTGGGAAGCTGGTGTTAAGTCGGTGAAACACCATCTCAGGCGTGTCATCGGCGAAAACAGCTTCACCTTCGAGGAGTTCACAACACTCCTTTGTCAAATCGAGGCAGTGTTAAACTCCCGGCCTTTGTTGAATCTTAATAATGACGACCATGGAGAGGAGATATTGACGCCAGGACACTTCATCGTGGGAAGACCACTTATTGGAGCTCCAGAAAACTTTGATGAAAATCAAAGAGTTGGATCCCTGGATAGATGGCGACATTTGCAACGCATCAGAGGGGAATTCTGGAGAAAGTGGAAGGAGGATTACTTGGTGTCTCTTCAACAGAGGACGAAATGGCGTCAGGATAGGCCAAACCCGAAAGAAGGACAATTAGCCTTCATTAAAAATGAAAACACGCCTCCAGCCAGATGACCAATGGGACGAATCATAAAGACTACCAAGAGACAGGATAATAAAGTGCGAGTAGTCACCATGAAGACCAACAATGGTGAAGTTAAAAGGCCATTGAATAAGGTCTGTCTGCTGCCATCGAATGGAGGGGAACAATACAGCGAGAAAACGCAAGATCCAACGCAACGCCAACCAATGAAAAAGACAGCGGAGAAATAAGGCGAATTTTACACCAAAAAATGCGATCATGAGCCTTCTTCTAATTCTTCAAGTAGCGAGCACCACTGCAACACCTGCAACCAATGTAAGCAGGCTAAATATCCAAAATTTAGAGGAGAAAACTACGATAATGATGGATAAAATTAAGAAAGTTGAAGTCGTATCGTCAAGTTGGCAGCTATTATTCTACTACGATATGCAAGCTTACTTTACTTTCCTTCAACAAGCCTGGACACAACTACCTCAATATGTGGACAATTGGGAGGATTCACCGATTACTGCTCATCAGTTTGCAGTACCATGAAGGCCAAAGTAGACAGCATACAGGACAGAAATAAGATAGTAACCCAATCATCAAAAAGGAAAAGAAGGTTCATTATGTTCTTCGACATCGGCACAGCAGAGAGACTAAAGGAGAATATGGAGAAAATTATCAAAAATGAGAAGCAACTGACTGAATATATGGACAGCCAGGCCTCCATTATTAATGCAACTTCCGATCTAGTGCGAATAACCACAGAGGAAGTGAACAAAAACTTCGAACGCGTTACAAGCGAAATGAACAAAATACAAAACACGCTTAAGGATCATTTCTATGAGTACTCCGAAGCGACTAAGTTCTTCATGCTGCTAAACCAAGTGAGGAACTGGGTTGACGACGCGGAAAAACTACAACCCGCAGCCATCACCCTTGTAACGGACGTTCACCTTGGAAAGGTACATCCCGCCCTGATTGACCCAAAAAAGATGGTAGTCTTTTTTTTTTAACATATTTAAAATAAAATTAGATAAGATTAAGATTAGAAATATAAAAACAATTTAAAATTAATTAAAATTATATATTTATTAAATTTAGGCTGGGGAATATAAAACAAGAATTAACGATCCAGCATTTGCTGCAAAGGATTGGGGAAAACCCAGTAAAACCCAATCAGATCGGTAGATTAATGTTAGTTATTAGGATGAGGTGTTAATTCATTAAGGATTGACAATTTAACAGAGTGGAGGGAGGACTCTGAGTTAAAAGCTCTAGACAGTCTATTGTAGTCAGCACAGAGAACACGGAAAGGGTCATGCAAGCTGTAATTATTAGGACAAAAGGCTAAAGAAAGTGGCCTAAAATTACGAGTAACTCTAGAAGGAATACAGAAATTGATTAGGTTAAGTAGAGTGGGGGAATCTATATCGTACTTTATTAGTTTTACAATAAACATAACACCTAACATAATACGACGGTTAGTTAAAGTAGGTAGGTTAATTAGAAGGAGTCTACTAGAATATGGTGGTAAGTCTACACCCGAAACCCAATTAAAACTACGCAAGGCAAAGAGAAGGAACTGCTTTTGAACAGACTCAATTCTATCTTGGTGAATATGGTATTGCGGCGACCACACGCAAGACCCATATTCAAGAATTGGACGAACAAGAGAAGTATAAAGCAACTTTGTCGTATAAGGATCCTCGAATTCTTTGGCCCATCTTTTGATGAACCCAAGTAGTCGAAATGCCTTATTGACAATTTGTGTTATGTGACGATCAAATTTCAATTTATGGTCAAAGAGGATACCCAAATCCATTACTTCAGATAATCTTAAGAGTGGGGTTAAGTTAAGATTGTAGTTGATGACATGATAGTTACCTCTGTAAAATGACATAACCTTACACTTCAAACAGTTTAGATGTAGTAGATTATGTCTACACCAAGCAAAAAACAAATCAAGATCTGTTTGAAGAAGGTTATTAGTAGGATCACTATGTGTCAAACAGAGTTTCACATCATCAGCATACATAAGAATGTTAGAGTGAAGAAGTATGGAAGGAAGATCGTTAATAAAAAGGTTAAATAGCAAAGGCCCAAGGTGGCTACCCTGAGGAACACCAGAAGTGACTAAGATCGGCTTAGAAAGACAGTCTTTAAAAGAAACTCGTTGATACCTATTAGTTAAATAATCGGAAATCCACAAAAGGAGCTTTTGAGGAAAACCAATCAAATTTAACTTTTGGATTAAGAGTCTATGATTTACGGAGTCAAATGCTTTACTGAAGTCAGTATAGACCACATCAGTTTGCATTTTGTTCCGAAATCCTAAATTAATGTGAGAGGAAAATTCTAAAAGATTAGAAGCTGTAGATCTTGCCTTAATAAACCCATGTTGACAGGGTGAAATTATAGATTTACACATATAAATTAACTGAGCCGTAAACTTTTTTTCAAACATTTTAGGAATAGCGGACAATTTGGAAATACACCTATAGTTCTTCACATCATGGTTAGAACCACTTTTGTGAAGAGGAATGGAAAAAGAGTTTTTCCAAATAGGTGGAAAATAACTATTTGCTAGGGACAAGTCAAGCAGCTTATGAATTGGTTTAAGAATTGAATCAGCACAATATCTAAGCACACATGTTGGAACTCCGTCAGGGCCAGGAGAGAAAACGGGTTTTAACGTTTTAAGATCACTAAGTAAAGACGTTTCATCAATAGAAGGACAGAAGAAAGTGTTAAAATGTTGTATAATATAAGGGTAAGGATGTAATGGGAAACTATTATGTTCAGTTGAATGAGTTGATTGAAAAAAAGTCTGCAAACAAATCGGCGGCAGCCTGATCATCAGTTGCTTCCTTATTTTAATATGATAGTACAGAAGGAAATCTACTTGATTTACGTTTTAAATTGACAAAGTTTGAATCCTGAGCAAACTGCAAACGGCAGCGACACAAATACTTTTTATAACAATTAGCATTCAGAGAAATAAAGTTTGCTCTTGCAACAGTATAATGCGTAAAATCAGAAGGATTACAAGTAATTTTAAATTTTTTTAAATACCGGGATTTCAAATTTTTCAACCTTAATAGCACCTAAATCACGTGAGAACCAAGGAGCCCTGTTGGACTTTACAGGAAAAGTAACAGGAACACATTGATCCAAAAATGAGTTCATAGAGGAATAAAAAAATGAAATGCATGTATTTAGATCAGAGCATGAATAAAAAGATGATCAATCATGTTCCAAAATTAAATAATTCAGTTTTTCAAAATCGGTCTTACGGAAACAACGTGATTTTACTTTAGGGGAAACTTTTGCAGTTTGCGTAGAAATAGGCAGAGTTAGAACCAGGTCTAATGTAGGATGATAGGGATCTTCGGGAAGAACTAAGGGATTGATTCTAGCGATAGAATTTACTAGAATGTCGGAAGAGAAAACTAAATCAAGCATTCTACCACTACAATTAGGAACAGTATTTAGTTGATAAAGAGATAGCTGCGAAAGGCCACTTAAAAAAGAATTATATAAAGAAGGCACCAATAAATCAGATTGAGAAGACCAAGTAACTTTTGGTAAGTTGAAATCACCAAAAACTAGCAAGTAGCCTCTATCAGATAGTTTGGAGGCGACGGATTGGATAGATGAAAGATGGTCCAGGTAGATAGAAATATCAGATGAGGGAGGAATATAAGAACAGGAATTGAATATAAATTGAAATTTGATACATTGTTATTTTAACACATACAAATTCTAAGAGAGAACTATGGTCTATCGAAATTAGTTCGGAAGGAAGATCAGATTCTACAGCTATAAGAACACCACCTCCAGTTCGTGATAAACGATCACATCTCAAGGTGGTGTACTTATTGGGAAAAATTGAACTGTTATCTACATCAGGTTTTAACCAGGTTTCAGTAAATATTACTATTTGATGATCAAAAAATTAGATAGCTTAGAGTTTAGGCCTCTAACGTTTTGATAGGCAAAGTGAAGATAGGAAAAGTCTACTGGTTTTTTGATGTCCCATTAGAAGAAGAAGAGGCACCAGAAATTGTAGGAAGCGGTACCACAGGTCTACTTTTTTGTTTAGGAGAAAATTCTTTTACAATTAAGTCGAAAGGAACTTATTTAACACCGATAATTACACCACGATTAACCCCCCGGCAAGCGAGAAACGAAAACCTGTTTCTTAGGCTTAACCGCGATAAGCGATTTAACATTAGAAGCGTTGGCAGTCTTGTTTTCCAAAGAATTTTTGGGATTCTTTTTGGAAATAGACGAAACAGGAGAGGTGACGATCAAAAGTGGTGGATCGCATATAACAGCCGGGGTGGCTGGAGGTATGTTAGGAGACGTAGAAGGAGTTAAATAGGCAATAACAGGAGATGTTATGCCTGAAGCAGTTGCCGGTGGAATTTCGGGAGACTCATCAGCACATTCATATGAATTGAATTGAGTTTCCATATTAGAGAATTCTGATTCGAGATTTGTAAAGGCTGCACGCAACTTCTCAAATTTCAATTCCGTCTCCCTAAGCATTTTAGTCAAAGTGAGTTCTTTCATTCGACAAACTTTGCATGTCCATTTTAGGCCAGATTCACTGTTATTAATATGATCTTTAATGCGTACTTTTTAGCCCGTTTTTTTTTTTTTGTAAAAGTTTTCCCCCCCGCCAACAACAAACAAAGTCCGGCTTAGCATCGGCCTTGCATTTGCCAGGAGTTGCAGAGCACACCAGCATTTTGATAAAAAAAATTAATATGCCTTGAAAATTGTAGGGAACACCAAAAAAAAAAAAAATGTTACAGCAATTACGAAAATAAGTTCAAAAACAAAAAGTTAAAAAGAACAGTTAGAGAGAAAGAAAGCAAGGAAAACAAACACAAGCGTAACTCACAAGAGAGCGTAAAGAAGCGTGAGAGGGAGAGCGCGAGTAAGTGTATGTTACCGAGGACCTGTACTACAAAAGAAGAAACCGCTGGCTGATTAAAACTTTTAAAAACATATCAGCCCATATGGCATGCGGAGACAACCATGAAGTAGTCAAATTGCCAAGCCTAGGAATAATCAATGTACCTGCCGGATGTACTGCTCGGATAGCTGACATCACAATTATCTGTCCAGAGATAATTACGTCGACTGACAGTGTAACTTTCTCACCCCACATTCTAAAAGTGCTAGATGATGGCGAAACTTGGGTACCAACACCCATTCACCACGTCGTGGTAAATAATTCAATTGAATTGTACCACGTACGAAAGAGCCTGAAAGAGTTGGAAGGCAAGAGGGTACGCATCGAGGATCTGGTTTCCCATACCGTGAACGGACACATATCGCTTGGCCTGGTGACTATCTTGATAGCTGGAATTTTGGTATATTACAAGAGAAAAAGGGACCAGACACGAGAACTAATGGCTGTCGTGTTTCCTGGGCCCCCGCAGAATGTTCAGGCACCAGCATGAACATGTGTCAATACTGCACTGAACTGCACGGCACTGTACCGCTGTACATTGCTAGTGCTAGCAGGTACAGGATGTTGTCCCATGCAACTATCTTGTATTTGTGTTAAATAATAATTATCCCACGCTGCGTCTTTCAAGTGCAGCATATATAAATAGATATGTAAGAGAAATAACCACCACCGCGGTTTCTTACAACACCGCATTAGATTTTAAGATCAGTTCTGAATAAACTCACAAAGTGTAGAGACGTACAATCTTCTGCACCAACAGTTGAAATAATCTCGTACAAGTGTTTAGAAGTGTCTTTTCTTAACATCTTACTAACTCACTTCAAACATAATAAGAAATAAGCTACATCATTTGCTCCCTTGATTTATCTCAAACTCGACCTATTCTTAATTCGGTTTCACTTAATGTTTTATGGCTAACGTAAACAACCTGATCCCTCGACACTTAGTACTCACTGCAATAGATAAGTTTTCTAAATTAGCGCAAGCACGAATTATAAATTCAAAGGCGATAGAGGACATCAGAACCCCTTTGCGTAATATTATATTTTATTTCGGAGTCCCTTAACACATCGTTATGGGCAGCGATTCCCAATCAATTAAGCTCATGCTGGAGCAGCTACCATACAAAAGTACCGTTAACGGGCAGATAAAACGCTTTTATTCAACAGTTTCAGAAATAATGAGATGCCTTAAGAAAGAGGGCACATAGAGAAATTTTAAGAAACTTTTAGAAAGGGCAGTTAACGAGTACAATTACAGTTTTCATTCGGTTACAAAGAAACGACCTCTAGAAGTATTCTTCGGCAGGAGAGTGACAGCAGACCCGGACCAATACGAATCAGCCAGACAAGATAAGAGAAGATTGAAAGACTTAAAAATAAACAGAAAACTCACTGTACAAACCATAATAAGAACAAAAAGGAAATACGTAATTATCAGCCTGGAGAAGAAATATTCGTAAGAGTAGACACTTGATTAGGTTCCAAACTTTCCCCAAGATATAAGAGAGAAACAGTTAAGAAAAACAAGCTCACTACAATGACAAGAGAATCGGGAAAAACAGTACATAAAAGCCATATCAAAATCTAAAATTTTTCAGGATATTACTATGGATGATGTCGATGGAACAATGAATCTTACGAACTATACGAACGTGCAGATACTGACAATAAGCAAGGGGATCGGAAAGTTACAAGCCTCAACAACCAAACTAGTATACCTCATTGACCTTGACAAAATCCAAACCGCTTTAGATATTTTACATGAACAAACGTAAAATAGCCTTAAACGCAGTCCATTATACACTATCCTTCACCATGAGATAAACACAGCAATTCACACATTCCAAACAATTACAACCCAAAACTCGAAAAACTAGGTTCTTAAATTTGCTTGGATCAGGTTGCTAGTACATAGCGGGTAGTCCAGATCATGATGACCTGGTCATAACTTAGATAAGCTTATTGACAACAATAACCAACAGGTCATTATTAACAAACAGTTAGAAGAAAGAATAAATGAACTCACTTCAGTATCCAACGCACTCACAAATTCTATTCATAAAAGTAGTTCAGTTAGTATCGAGATGGCTATTAGTTTGCACAATCAGATTCGACTTCTAAAAGAAGAAATTTTTAACATTAAATATGCCATTCAGTGGGCACGACTAAACGTAGTTAACACACTTGTATTAAATGAAAATGAGTTAATTGAAAGCGAGAACATTTTTAGAGCAAATAATATGCCACCCTATCAATGGAAGAAATAATGGAGTTTTCCGACGTCTCAATTCTACATAATAATCCAACACTTTTGTATATTGTAAAAGTTCCAAACTTAGAAGGAATACAATACCAAGACATTATCATAAAACTCAGTAAAAAACAATTCAATTATACACTTAAACTTTCAAGAAATCATTGTTTTCGAAAACCTCACCTATGGCATTCCCCAAACTTTTAAAAGAATATAGAATACTATATATAATATAAAAATATGCCATAAGAAAAAAATTTTTTTTTATAAGTAATTCAAATTGTATTCCAAAGTTAGTACAGGGAAAGAAAGCGCTGTGTAGTTTTTGCAATGCCGACCACGTATCCAAAACAGAAGAAGTCGACGACGGAATCATCCTACTAAACGACTACGATGGAAACGTAACTTGGAACAACACAGAGCTTCACCGAGAGGGCACCTACTAGAGATCGGCGCGGGCCGGGCCGGGCCCCGGGCCTTTTACCGTCGGGCCCTGGGCCTAGGGTAAGCCCGGAAGGCCCGGCGTGCTTGAAAGCAAAAAATATAATGATGATTTAATCGATATCGGCCTCAAAAATTCGAGCCTGGTTCAGGCCGGGCCCCCTTCAAAAAAGTTCCGGGCCGGGCATCAAAAAACAGGCCTTGTTCAGCTATCAAATGACTCGATGATTATCGACAACAAGCAGTGCAGCAACTTGAAACCTACAGTCTTGACCCTTGGAGCACCTCTTGTGCAGTTTACGGTTGGAAAAATAAAGACTTAAGGTTCTATCACTCCAAGCACTGAAGCATTGCACATAAATAACACTGGACAGCTGATGCACATAAGAGCCCATTCAATGGTCAACAGCATAACTTTGCTGACGCTCTTTGGCATTGCTCTGATTCTCATCCTGGGCTTGCACACCTATAGCACTTGGTTGGCTCATAGTTTTTCAAATAACTTCTGTGTTTATTGACCGATCGGATTACAATACGTAGATATTTTATTCAGTTTAGTATATGTTAAAGTCAGAAAGTTGTATCTTTTATACAGGGCTTATAAATTGAGTTCAAAAATTAAATTATTAATTTGCAGGGGCGGTGGGCGTGGCATCCAACATTTAAAATAAACTTGATCTGCGCCGGCTACACAGAAATGTTCATGCCAAATTTGGTAACTCTAGCTCTTATAATAGCTGTGATCTGTGTGTTCATCTGGTCATCCGGACATCCAGACATCCGGACATCCAAACAGACAGACATGGCTCAATCGACTCGGCTAGTGATCCTGAGCAAGAATATATATACTTTATGGGGTCTGCCACGCCTCCTTCTGCCTGTTACATACATTTGCACAAAGTTAGTATACCCTTTTTTTGACCATTTTCAATGGTCGAAGGGTATAAAAAAGGTGAAAATAGTAAATTTCAGTAAAATAGTTTTGTGGAATACTGCGTATTTGGCTCAGCACGAATACAAGTACTCGACTATTCTGCTGAAAGGTATTATTTTCTAATTTCTACATTTTGAGTGGATTATTTTAAATACTTAATTAAAATGATAATTAATTCTTATGTTAGTTTTTGGTATTCAATTTAGACAATCCGTTTAGGAACTCGTTTAAGTGCTGCATGGCCTTGCGTGCCAATCGGAAGACTAAAACGAATATTAATAATCTGCATGAGTAAAATCATTTTAAGTTTAGTTTCAATATCCCGGTAAATTTATTTAATTTACATGGACTACAATCTATATATTATAAATACGACTGTTTTTTTTTTTGCCATTTGTCAATCCCAGGAATAATTTATTGAATATATATTTTTTACAATGCCAGTAATCAATACACCGCCTCATGCTTTATCGGATCGATTCGAAAACCTTTGTGCACTATGTGCCACTGTTATGGATAATACACATCCATGTTATTTACTGTCGTGTAGGCATGTCTTTCAAAAAATTGCGTAGATGCATGGTTGAGTGAAAATTCACTATGTATTACATGCGGTGTCGCAATAAATAAAGATGTGCTGCGAGTTGTAATAGGAAATTATTCTCCACTCAGACCTCAGCCAGCAGTTTAAAGACTACCGCTCAGACTTTATGAGTTTGGAGTTGATCAGGGCTCGTAAGCAGAACCAAGGAGAGTCATTCTCATCCTTCTATGAGGAAGTAGCAGCTCTTATTGATAAGGCCTCTATAAGAATAGAAGAAGTAAAACTTGTGAAAATTTTAAAAAGCAATCTTCTTCCTGAAACTAGACAGAAGTTGTTGTACCAGCCAGTACATTCGGGAGGTTACTTGCGTCGACTAGTGCAGATGAGTGAAAACTTATCCTTGGAAATCAATTGTAGATATGCTTCCTCGTCTAAGCAAAACGTACCAATAGTTCGTCGACAAGTTTGTATCGTAGAAGACGAAGGTACCATTGCAGATGAAAATCCTCTCGAAGATGCAGAAGTTGACGCAGTGCATATTTCTCATGCAAAGTGCAAGTGCTGGAATTGCGAGGAGATAGGGCATTGTTGGGAAAATTGCTTGGCTGCACGTCGGGTATTTTGTTATGGCTGTGGAAAGCCAAATATTTATAAACCACAATGCCAAAATTTTATTGCGAAGAAATCGGAAAACCGACTGGCGGGGGGCTTCCAACATCAACAGGATTCCCCCAACACCATAAAATGTCAATTAGACACAAAAATATCCACATCTACGCTGTCTGCATTCCAGATACTAAAGATCGGTAGAAATTCCTTTACATGAGCGTTCATATGTAGAACGATTAAAAAATTATAATGACGTTAGACGTCGTATTTTTAGTGAAAATAGTTCTAAGCCTAGCAAACATATTTTAAAACTAAAAAATTATTACGCTGAAGTTAAACGAAACCGAAGTTTACAGTTGTCTTCAATCTTTAATTGTGGAATCGATCTACGCAGTTATGCAGAAGTGTCATTTTTGGAATTTACCGAATTAGGGTTATTAGATACCGGTGCAAACATAAGTTGTATAGGAGCAGATCTGGCCTTGCTAGATTTTTCAAATTGTCCTCAATACAAATCTGTGCAATCTAGGGCAAAAACAGCAGGTGGCGAAACTCAGAAAATAATAGGTTTACTTAAAATTGAAATGCGTTATAAAGATGAATCTAGAGGTATAAAATTATATATAATTCCTAGTATAAAAAAAATATTGATTTTAGGCCATGATTTCTGGAAAGCTTTTGAGCTCGCTCCCAATATAATTAATACACTAGAGGCATGCAAGGTGACAGAAGAATCTACGATAGACAATTCATATCCATTGACTCCTTGTCAGGTTCAACAATTGTCAGTTGTGAAGGACTTATTTCCAAAGGTATCTGAAACATTAGGTCGAACCTCTTTGATTGAGCATCATATTGACATTGAAAACGCGAATGTAAATAGAGGTTTTATCCAGTTAGTCCGGCAGTAGGAAAACTACTCTACGAAGAAATTGATCGTATGCTTGGGTTGGATGTCATTGAGCCTTCTTCGAGTCCATGGAGCTCTCCCATGCGAATGGTTGTAAAACCGAATAAAGTTCGGCTGTGCTTAGACGCGCGTAAGCTGCTGCATCAATCTCTTGGATGTTCCCCTATCGTGCATTATTTGGTCTGGATATGATTACTCATGGCTCAGATTATAAACTTCTAAAAGAATTATCTCTGCTTGAGGAGCCATTAGTGCCCATATCGAGATCAGATAATCTAGCACTTTTAAGAAAGGACATACAAGTGAATATACGCCGTGCGTATGATCGTAATGTCACCCAGTATAATTTAAGAGCGAAGCCTGTTTCTTTCAAAGAAGGACAAGAAGTCTACTGTTGTAGTTTTGCGCAAAGCAAGTTTTCACAAAACTTTAACGCGAAATCGGGTCCTTAGTTTCTAAAATGTAGAGTCCGGCAAAAGCTAGGGAATTGTTATTACAAACTAGAAAATTTACAAAAAAAAAAATAGGTAAGTTTCACGCAAAAGATTGTAAGGTAGCGTTCTAGGGCTGAGGTGGGCTCAGTCACGCCAGGGCTACTGTTACAAGTAATTTGTATTGGTGCTGAGACCCTGGACGAGGGTGAAGTGGCGCTTGTCACTGGTTTATTTTGTTTTTGTTTTTTTTTTTCTTTCTTTCTTTTATCTTTATTATTATTAAGTCATACGGGGAAAATCCAATATCCCCTTTGTGTCCTTTTTATCTATTAATTCTGCCCATTTAAGGCGCGCCGGCTAACTATAGTTAGCGTTATCAACATATTTAAAATTAATTATAAAAGAATATAACCTAATAACCTACAAACCTAATAACAATAAAAGATAACAAAACAATTAACAATTAAATTAAAACAATGAGTATGTCAGCGTCTAAGAATAAGATCCCTCGGTTTGTGTCTTTTGAGCCTCCTTGCTGGACGTGTTCTGTAGAGTACGTTTGCCAACCGATTAGTATGATGCCTCAGCCTATCATGGTAACGACTCGAATGCTGGTTGATTTCAGCAAGGACCGTGGTTAGTTTCAGATCCCTGTGCAGGGTGGTGTTACGCACAAACCACTCGCAATCTGTAATTAGTCTTGCTGCCCTATTCTGTATAATTTGGATCCTTTTAATTTGGCTATTACAAGCCAAGCCCCATATTTGGCACCCATACTTCCAGATTGGCGCTATAATACTTTTGTAAATTGTCACCTTGTTGCATAGTGACAATTTGCTGCGCGACCGAAGTAGCCAATAGTGCTTCGCCATCTTAGCACGTATGCGCTTTTTGACGTCTGTCACGTGTTTTGTAAAAGTCAGTCTGCGATCCAGAGTTACGCCAAGGTACTTTGCTGAGTTCGGCTGTGGTATAGGGACGCCCTCTATATAGACGGCTGGTGGAGTGTTCCGCTTAAGGGTGAAGCAAACGTTGGTCGACTTGCTGTTATTGATGCCGATATTCCAGCGCCTTGCCCATTCCGAAAACATAGTAGAAAGTCCTGGATGAATTCAGCAGCGTCAAGCTCACTTCGGGACCTGTAGGTGACACATACATCGTCTGCAAATGTAGCCAGCATTGACTTCCCAAGAAGACTGTCGTACGGCCGCGGCATGTCGTGGATATATAAGCTGTAGAGCAGAGGGCCGAGAACACCTCCCTGTGGGACACCCGCAGCTATATCATGTTCGGTGGAAAGGGCCGAGTGAAATCGAACTGCAAATCGACGTTCTTCCAAATATGATTTGAATAAGCCAAAATATGGTGCAGGTAGAGTCTATTTAATTTTTAGCAGGATTCCAGTATGCCACACTCGATCAAACGCTTCCCGGATGTCTAGGAAAAGGGCGTTCAAAATTCTTTGTTTTCGTAGGCAGACAATATTTGCTCAACAAACCGATGGAGCTGCTCAACAGAGCAGTGGCCTGCACGGAACCCTAACTGGTGCTCAGGGGTAATCCCTTGGTCTTCCATGATTGTGACCATCCGGACAGCAATCAATCTCTCAAAAACCTTTAAGATCGAAGGGAGGAGACTGATCGGACGGTAAGAAGAGGGTTCCCTTACCGGCTTGCCAGGCTTGTGGATCATGGAGATTATCCCGAGCTTCCACTGAGGAGGGAAATATTGAAACCTCACAATAGCGTTAAACACCAATGTTAAATAGATGATCGCACAACTGGGTAAAGCCTTTAAAGTGGCATTGCAGATGACATCATAGCCTGGGGCTCTGTTACTATTTTGGCGTGCTATGACATCAGCTATCTCGCTAGGCTCGAACGGCGAGATTGGCAGATCCATTTGGATCGCTTGAGTAAGATGCTCCTGAGTCTCTTCAACCTGCTGCACACTGGCAAGTTCAAATGGCTTGAAACGATCGGAGAGGTGCTCAGCGAATACCTCTGCTTGCCTCAAGTCGGTCCGACACCAATCTCCGTTGCTGTCAATCAGTGGCGCCTTCCTTACGCAACGCCTTTTGATAGCGCGCGTAGTTTTCCAGAGCGAGAATGTCGCTTCACTTTCCACCCCAGTATTGGCAAGCCTGTCATCAAACCATGCAGATTTCTGCTGCACCAATGCGCTACGCAGCCTACTCAGCGCTATGTATTATGGCTTTATAATGATTGCCACATCGACCCTCGAAAACTTTTATTTTTAATGAGTGAATTTAAAACTAAACACAAAAAAAACACCTAAAATCATCAAATAAATATGGCACATCTACAAAACGAAAGATCTTTCGTCGTGGGATACAAACAACTGGAAGCGACAATCATATACATATACCTACCGTTATCATGGTAGTGTTTTCCTTTTTTTATTTTATTTTAATTTCACTTAAAGTAAAAGTTTGCTAATAGATGTGTTCTTCGAAACCATTTAAATTATTTAATCCATTATTATTTCTTACAGCCACGTGCATTTCAATTTACCCACACCTACCTATATATAGGGCCCCGTGAAATAATCCTATTCGGTTTATATAAAATGATAAAACACTATCTTTCGATTCCTTTTCTAGTAAATTCAAATTAAAATAATATTGAATATAACGATTCCGAAAACCCATAATGAATATGGTAGTTCCAATTTCCTAACTATAGAATAAATAAGAAATCGTAAAATAGAAACAAAAGTAATAATGAATTTTACCTTAAATAGGAGTTTTAGTGTTAAGCAATAAAGTTTATAATGAATCTTAACTAAAGCTTGATTGTCTCCGGGAGTCATGGGCGACGGAAGTGAAGAAATGTACTAAACGTTAGGTAGCCACAAGGGATCGCCACTTATACAGTTGCACCTGGCGATTATGGAAGGGTGGGGATATGGCCTCTCCAAATATTGGAGGGAGCCAAAAAGGGCTGCTTTACTTTTTTTGGTCTTGTGTGACTGACTGACCTGTCTCTTTTTCCCTTTTTGTCCTTCTGATCATATTTAGTCGTCTGGCGATATAGCACGCGAATTTCTTTTATTTGTATTTATATTGTCGTGAGCACAGTTGTTGCGGTTTTCGTTTGAACCCCCCCATTGCCGACACATCTGAGCCGGATACCAGCGCGTGCTAGCGACCCAACAATACCCTAACATCCGCTCAACAGTAATGCAAGGAATTTCGATTCGTTGTATGCTACAGAATAATAATAAAAATAAATAACATGGCGCCCAACGTGGGTCCTCGATCCGGCAGGTTCCGAATCAACAAAAATAAAAGTCGAATACCATCTCTTGACATGTGCGACTAATATACAATCAGAAGTTTCCCTGCGTTGTGAATCTGTTATTATATCAACTGTGGATTTGTTTTCAAAATAGATACGGTTGAGACACCCTGTTGAATAACATACAGAAAATACGTGATAATTTTTGATTGGTCGGATATTATCCTGGTGAAGAGTATACACCTATGGCTCTCCACCATTCAAAATATTGTCAAATTTGTCCGTAACTACATGAAGTGAATAAGGGTTAGTTGGATTTAGTTATGCAAAGAGTATATGGCTATGGCTAACCACTAATCCGAATTTATCTCAATGAAGTTATCTGAATAGTAATTTTGGATAAGTGATTCTGTTCGATAGTATTATATCGCTTCCATTGCTATTCAGATTCCCTTTGTGATTCCTGAATCTTTCCTTTTTCCTTCTATTTCCTTTCCTTTTCCATCGTATGCAATCGAGAGAGCAGATTATTTCTAGTAAGTAGATGGAGTCTAACTAAAGGTCGAAATAAACTATTTATCTACCTAATGGTTTGCCCGCTTACAGATAATACCAATATTTCTGATATTTAATCTCTAGTTCTTTGCAGTCTTTTTCTCCATCCTTACTCATTGTCTTTTACCCGTCAGTCAGCCGATTACGTTAACCAAAAGTAAGAAAGTACATACGTTTCTCACAGAAGTTAATCGTGACTCCTGGAATTTTTCTATGATTATATTGTTTATTATCGATTTAATTTTTGAGTTTTCTTTTGTATGGTTATGATACTATCTTTGATTTTGTTTTCTTTTTGAGATTAGTTTTTGATTATATTTTGATTTTGATTTTTTTGTTTATATCATTTCATTGGTATTTTATAAAACTAACACTTAGATACAATTTTGATTTAATTTTTTTTTAGTATGTTTATGAGTCGAAGCTCAGAAAACATAGATGTTGAGGTGACATGTTATATTTGCTTGAAGGAAATAGAACATACCGCCCAATTACTATCGACAAGCTGCAACCACACCTTTCATTGGGTTTCTTTTAATACAAAAGTGACCAACCGCGAGCGTTGTCCAGTTTGTCGATCAACATTGCAGTCTTCCTTATTAAATATTCAATTGCTACTCCCTTAACTGATGCTGTGCAAGGAAAACAGCGGTTTCAATGGTCAGATGCGGCCGACGACGCGTTTAAATCCCTAAAAATTCAAATGTGCACAGCCCCTGTGTTACACACCCCTGACTTTACTCGTCCTTTTTATATACACTGCGATGCTAGCCATACAGGTGTTGGCGGTGTGCTGATGCAGCTAACAGAAAACGGTGAAGAGGTTCCCATATCGTTTATGTCCAAGAAGCTTAATCCGTGTCAGCGCAATTATTCTGTTACCGAAAAAGAATGCTTAGCTGCTATTCTTTGTATAAAAAAATTCCGCGCTTACGTCGAAGGACATGCGTTCACAGTTATTACCGATCACGCGTCCTTGAAATGGCTAATGTCCCAAAATGATCTCAGTAGCAGATTAGCAAGATGGGCACTGAAATTACAAGGCTATGATTTTGACATTCAGCATCGAAAAGGAAACAAAAATATTGTTCCTGATGCTCTGTCTCGAATTTTTACGGAAGATCTGTCAGCAATTGATAATGGATTATACGTAGTTTTACAATCACCGTATTTTCAATCGGAAAATTATCAAACTCTTAAAGAAGAGGTGGAGAAAAAGTCATTTACCACCTCCAATGTCAAAATAACTGATGGTTTTGTTTATCGGCGTGCTGAACATGCGCCGGAGGATCAAATAGCGGACGATGTTATTTGGAAACTTTGGATACCGAAGGAATTAGTTACGGAAGTGTTACAAATGGCCCATAACGACGTGTTAGCTGCCCATGGTGGTATTAACAAAACTCTTGAACGAATTCGACGGTATTATTTCTGGCCGAATCTCGTAGCAGACGTGCGTAGGTATGTGAACGAGTGCGACATCTGTAAAAGCACGAAACATCCTAATGTTACTCTAAGGCCATCACTGGCTAGGCCAACAGAAAGCCAAAGATTCTTCCAGCGATTGTATGTCGATTACTTAGGCCCATATCCGCGTTCCAAGTCCGGAAATAAGTATATTTATATCTGACCATTTTACGAAATTTCCCTTCCTTAAACCGGTAAAAAGTTTTCGGTTGATGCAATTTTACCATACGTCGAAGAAGAATTGTTCCATTGCTTTGGAGTCCCAGAAATTCTTATATCTGATAATGGGGTTCAATTCAAATCACATGCCTTCAACAATTTGTTGCAGAAGTATCACGTGCAACATGCGTATACGGCATCCGATGCTCCTCAGGGAAACGCCTCAGAGCGAGTCAATAGGTCAGTGATTGCTGCTATAAAAGCGTACATAAACCCAAATCAGAGCAACTGGGATGAAAATCTTAGCAGTATATGTTGCTCATTACGATCGAGTTTTCACACAGCTGTGAATAACAAGCCGTATCGGTTGGTGTTTGGGCAACACATGATGACGAATGGTAGAAACTATGAGCTATTGAGACGATTAAATCTGCTCGAAGATCGATCACTTTCATTCGATAAAGACGATTCGATAGACATAATGCGAGATCAAGCTGCACGTAGCATGCAAACACAGCATACGCGCAATGAAGCGACGTATAACATGCGCAGTCGCGAGGTTTCCTTTGAAGATGGACAGGAAATTTTCCGCCGAAATTTCCAACAGAGTAACTTTGCTAAAGGCTTTTGTGCGAAGCTAGCTCCTTCCTTTATAAAGGCTCGTATTAGAAAGAAGCTAGGGTCCGCTTATTATGAGGTTGAGGATATGCAGGGTAGTTTCGTGGGTAAATAGCATGCAAAGGACCTCAAACAATAAAGACCCAGTTCAAAGCGTGTAGCATCCTTGATGTCCCCACCAAGTCTGATTTTAGTCGGGGGATTTGAAGTGGCGCTTGTCACTGGTTTATTTTGTGTTTAAACGTTCGATATAACGTAACGAATAAATTCGACCTAAAAGTAGGCAATGAAAAATGTTTATGTCCAAAAGCGCCATCTATGATCGGGCATATGACCTATGGTACGATCGGCTATTAGCGCCATCTGTTGGTGATATAGCACTAGTTCCAATAAATACATGCAATTATCTGCAATCGAATTGCATCGGTAACTAGGTCAAGGCCAATCGACATATCGATCACGGTGATTGTCTTTGATCTCTTCTTCTTTGATCAGACCAAGACGTCGGACGTGCGCTCTCGCTGAAAAAATAAACTTTTTCAAGCGTGGAAAAAAAATTATATTTTTGGCACGTGCTGCCTAAAACTTTTTGTTGAAAATAAATAAATCGTAAGTACGCTTCCACCTAATTAATTAAATAGTGAATTTAAATAAATTCTTAGGATGCCGAATATTTTTCTGGAGTAAGAAAAATTAGCAAAAGCGTGATTATAACCCCAACTTTGGTGCCAGACCAGGTAAATATTTTCTTTCATATCGAGAAAATAGTTTTCTGCAGAATCTAATAATTATTAATCTCTAGATTCTGGCTCCTTATATATACCTAGTTAAAATAGGTGATATTTAACTTTGGTCCATAATTTTCACCTTTGGGTGCACCTGCACTTAGGTGTCCAACGGAGCCCGACTTTTTCCCCAGGGTGCTCCAAGCTATAAGGGAGGGATCACCAATGCTGGAGACCTATAACTAAATTATTAAAAGTGCAACTACTCCCAAAATTTAAAGCCAAGGGCAAACTACCACCATTTATTTTAATCAAAAAAAAGTCAAAAAATAAAAAAAAAATGACAATACAAAAGTGAAGAGAATATAACTCTACAAAACACAAAACAAACAAAAAACTATTAATTGATCTAGAGATATCTAATAACGAAAGGGACGCGATGCTACAGAAAAAAATATTGTTAAACTAAATTGTTTAAAGTTTACTTTTAGGCTAGGTTGAAAAGGTGTCATAATCGGAATGCTCGTGGTGTGAAAAATTAATAACTTTGATTTTCCTTTGATTAAGTACCCCCTTTTGGTGTCTTTATAAATTCTAAAAAAAAAGTATTATGGCTTTATAATGATTGCCACATCGACCCTCGAAAACTTTTATTTTTAATGAGTGAATTTAATACTAAACACAAAAAAAAAACACCTAAAATCATCAAATAAATATGGCACATCTACAAAACGAAAGATCTTTCGTCGTGGGATACAAACAACTGTAAGTGACAATCATATACATATCATATCCTACCGTTATCATGGTAGTGTTTTCCTTTTTTTTATTTTATTTTAATTTCACTTAAAGTAAAAGTTTGCTAATAGATGTGTTCTTCGAAACCATTTAAATTAATTAATCCATTATTATTTCTTACAGCCACGTGCATTTCAATTTACCCACACCTACCTATATATTGGGCCCCGTGAAATAATCCTATTCGATTTATATAAAATGATAAAACACTATCTTTCGATTCCTTTTCTAAGTGCTATAAATTCAAATTAAAATAATATTGAATATAACGATTCCGAAAACCCATAATGAATATGGTAGTTCCAATTTCCTAACTATAGAATAAATAAGAAATCGTAAAATAGAAACAAAAGTAATAATGAATTGTACTTTAAATAGGAGTTTTAGTGTTAAGCAATAAAGTTTATAATGAATCTTAACTAAAGCTTGATTGTCTCCGGGAGTCATGGGCGACGGAAGTGAAGAAATGTACTAAACGTTAGGTAGCCACAAGGGATCGCCACTTATACAGTTGCACCTGGCGATTATGGAAGGGTGGGGATATGGCCTCTCCAAATATTGGCGGGAGCCAAAAAGGCTGCTTTACTTTTTTTGGTCTTGTGTGACTGACTGACCTGTCTCTTTTTCCCTTTTTGTCCTTCTGATCATATTTAGTCGTCTGGCGATATAGCACGCGAATTTCTTTTATTTGTATTTATATTGTCGTGAGCACAGTTGTTGCGGTTTTCGTTTGAACCCCCCCATTGCCGACACATCTGAGCCGGATACCAGCGCGTGCTAGCGACCCAACAATACCCTAACATCCGCTCAACAGTAATGCAAGGAATTTCGATTCGTTGTATGCTACAAGGGGGTGGTAAATATTTGGGTGCCGAGAGGGGAAAGACAAGGTTTTTCAAGCGGAGGGGCCGACTTGCAGGTGAGGTGCAGAGCGGGGTGGTCCGTCAGCCGCCAGTAACAGGGAAAATGCCGCATACCTAGTGTTCTCTTTACAGTTTGAGAGTCTCAGGGCCGAGATGTTGACCGTCAGCTCTGAGACTTTCGCCCTGCGACTGTACTAGTAGCCTCTCTGTATGTGAGGTGGGTTTAGAGCCGCCGCGCCCCAGTGAAACTTCAGTACAGTGAGAACACACAGACATGCGGTACCCCCTGCACCGATATCGCTGTCTTTTCACACCTACACACCTCTACACACACTTACACACACCTACATACTGCCTATATACACATGCACCTACTCACACATATACGTACACCTATATGCATCAGCAAAAACCCCGCCACGTAACCAAGGAAACTAAGGGTGTGATCTCGGAGATGGCAGCTCTAAATGCCAGAGCAATACAGTTGCAGGAGGCCATAGTTAAGGCGGCCTCATCAAATAGCACGGCAACCCAGACGGAAGCGCAACTCAAACCAGCGAGCACCTCTGCAGCCAGCAAAAGGAGCGTCCCAGTGAAGCCGCCCCCGAAGAAGTTATCCGCTAGCAATGACGCGACATTGCAGACGTCCAAGGTGAAGGAGCCTGTCCCGCCCAGTTTCGCGTCCGTTGCCAAAGAGGGTAGCAAAAAGGCGGAGTGGACTATGATAGCACCTAAGCGACTACGAAAAAAGCCGGAGGCTATAATAATTAAAAAGACGGGAGAAGCTTCGTACACGGACATGATCCGTAAGCTCAAAGCAGATCCGAGCCTGTCAGAACTTGGCAGCCATGTAAGAAATATCAGGAGGACTCAACAAGGCGAGCTGTTGCTCGAAGTGGAGGGGAAAGCTTCTGCAAGCGTGCCCAAATACAGAGGAGCAATTGAGGAATCCCTTCGGGAAATGGCTGCGGTCCGCACAGGCGCGCAGAGAATGGTGCTAACCTGCAGCGGCATGGATGAGGCGACGACAGCAATGGACCTTTATAACTGCATGGCCTCCCAATTCGAAGGGATTCAGTTGAAGCCAGAAGATGTGCGTGGGCTGCGCAAAATGCGAGATCGGACCGAAGTAGCGACGGTCACGCTGAGCGTTAACGACGCAATTGGCGTCTTGAAAAAGGTTCAGTAACCGTTGGCTGGTCCCGCTGTCGCATCACCCAAGACACACGCCCCACAAGATGCTATAAGTGCCTGGGTTACGGTCACAGGGCCATCAACTGCAAGGAGCCTGATCGCTCGGACTGCTATCTTCGGTGCGGCGAAAGAGGGCACAAAGCGAAGGGCTGTGTTAATCCGCCGAAATGCCTGATCTGCAACAGCGATGCAGACAGGAACCACCCGACAGGTAGTTTTACATGCCCTACCTTCAAAGCAAGCGCAACAAAAGGAGTCTTGAGTCACCGTGTTGATGATTAACATCTTACAGTTAAATGTCAACCACTGCGCAGCTGCACAGAGCCTACTGTCCCAGACAGCGTCAGAGCGCAATGCTGATGTTATGCTCCTGAGTGAACCGTACGCCCCTGGTGTGGGTAATTCAGGAGCGCTCTTCGACTCTACAGGAAAGGCGGCAGTCATATGCTGCAGCAATCACTACATAGAGGATCAGGATAGCGTGCCAATGCGTGGCGTTGCGTACGCTAAAGTGAAGGGCGTTCACCTGTACAGCTGCTATGCCCCGCCTGGTGACAGTCCGGACCTTTTCGAGGAACTGCTAAATAAACTGGTACACCACGCTAGAGGGCGCAAGCCTGTAGTCATCGCAGGTGACTTCAACGCCTGGGCAATTGAATGGGGAAGCCGGATATCTAATCTCAGAGGACGGGCCGTTATTGATGCCATGAACCAGCTGGACCTGGTGCTGTTAAATGATGGCGGCAAGCCAAAGTTTAACAACGATAGAGGTACATCATACATCGATGTCACCTTTGTTAACAGAAGTTTAGCCGCCACTGCTAATTGGATGGTTCAGGAGGACGTAACGCTGAGCGATCATGCCCTAATTACATTCAGCGCCCGCACGTCGTGCACCACACAACGGCAGGCAACGAGTATCCTTGGGCAAGCATGGGACATCAGAAAGCTGGACAAGGACATGTTGGCTTTCAAAATCGAGCAAATGGAGCTAACAATTGGCCAGGCGGAAACCATGGTGGCGGCGCTCATGAAAATGCTGGAAGCTGCTTGCGATGCAGCGATGCCACGTAAGAAGAAAAAGTGCAAACGAAAACCCCCGGTATACTGGTGGAACGGCTCCCTCAATCAGCTGCGCTCGGAATGCTTCAGGGCAAGGAGACAAGCGCAACGAGCCAGAGGGCATCCTCAGCACGCAGAACTACATGAGGCGTATAGAGCGAAACGTGCGGAGCTTAGAAATGGCATTGCTGCTGCAAAAGCAAATGCTTTTAAAGAGTTGCTGGCGAGTGTAGACGAATATCCATGCGGCATCGCCTACAAAATGGTTATGAAGAAACTGAAAGCCGCTGAAGGAGTTACTCCACAGGATCCAGTTCTATTATCAAACATAGTGGAGGAGCTATTCCCAAACCAGGATACCTTATGGCAACCCGCACAAGAAATCCCTGTCCCCGATTTCCCGTGCGTCACTGCAAGTGAGGTCATCGAAGCGGCAAAAAGAATAAAGCCCAACAAAGCCCCTGGTATCGATGGCATCCCAGGTGTTGTAGTTTTTGCTGCTGCAAATGCTAAGCCAGAAATCTTCAGGGACACCTTTCAACAGAACATGAAGCTGGTACTGTTGCTGAAAGGAAAGGGACCTAAGGGACCATTTAAATTAATTAATCCATTATTATTTCTTACAGCCACGTACATTTCAATTTACCCACACCTACCTATATATTGGGCCCCGTGAAATAATCCTATTCGATTTATATAAAATGATAAAACACTATCTTTCGATTCCTTTTCTAAGTGCTATAAATTCAAATTAAAATAATATTGAATATAACGATTCCGAAAACCCATAATGAATATGGTAGTTCCAATTTCCTAACTATAGAATAAATAAGAAATCGTAAAATAGAAACAAAAGTAATAATGAATTTTACCTTAAATAGGAGTTTTGGTGTTAAGCAATAAAGTTTATAATGAATCTTAACTAAAGCTTGATTGTCTCCGGGAGTCATGGGCGACGGAAGTGAAGAAATGTACTAAACGTTAGGTAGCCACAAGGGATCGCCACTTATACAGTTGCACCTGGCGATTATGGAAGGGTGGGGATATGGCCTCTCCAAATATTGGAGGGAGCCAAAATGGCTGCTTTACTTTTTTTTGGTCTTGTGTGACTGACTGACCTTCTCTTTTTCCCTTTTTGTCCTTCTGATCATATTTAGTCGTCTGGCGATATAGCACGCGAATTTCTTTTATTTGTATTTATATTGTCGTGAGCACAGTTGTTGCGGTTTTCGTTTGAACCCCCCATTGCCGACACATCTGAGCCGGATACCAGCGCGTGCTAGCGACCCAACAATACCCTAACATCAACAGTAATGCAAGGAATTTCGATTCGTTGTATGCTACAAGGGGGTGGTAAATATTTGGGTGCCGAGAGGGGAAAGACAAGGTTTTTCAAGCGGAGGGGCCGACTTGCAGGTGAGGTGCAGAGCGGGGTGGTCCGTCAGCCGCCAGTAACAGGGAAAATGCCGCATACCTAGTGTTCTCTTTACAGTTTGAGAGTCTCAGGGCCGAGATGTTGACCGTCAGCTCTGAGACTTTCGCCCTGCGACTGTACTAGAAGCTTCACTGTATGCGATGGGTGTTGACCGTCGCCGCACCAGTGAAACTTCAGTACAGTGAGAACACACAGACATGCGGTACTCCCCTGCACCGATATCGCTGTCTTTTCACACCTACACACCTCTACACACACTTACACACACCTACATACTGCCTATATACACATGCACCTACTCACACATATACGTACACCTATATGCATCAGCAAAAACCCCGCCACGTAACCAAGGAAACTAAGGGTGTGATCTCGGAGATGGCAGCTCTAAATGCCAGAGCAATACAGTTGCAGGAGGCCATAGTTAAGGCGGCCTCATCAAATAGCACGGCAACCCAGACGGAAGCGCAACTCAAACCAGCGAGCACCTCTGCAGCCAGCAAAAGGAGCGTCCCAGTGAAGCCGCCCCCGAAGAAGTTATCCGCTAGCAATGACGCGACATTGCAGACGTCCAAGGTGAAGGAGCCTGTCCCGCCCAGTTTCGCGTCCGTTGCCAAAGAGGGTAGCAAAAAGGCGGAGTGGACTATGATAGCACCTAAGCGACTACGAAAAAAGCCGGAGGCTATAATAATTAAAAAGACGGGAGAAGCTTCGTACACGGACATGATCCGTAAGCTCAAAGCAGATCCGAGCCTGTCAGAACTTGGCAGCCATGTAAGAAAAATCAGGAGGACTCAACAAGGCGAGCTGTTGCTCGAAGTGGAGGGGAAAGCTTCTGCAAGCGTGCCCAAATACAGAGGAGCAATTGAGGAATCCCTTCGGGAAATGGCTGCGGTCCGCACAGGCGCGCAGAGAATGGTGCTAACCTGCAGCGGCATGGATGAGGCGACGACAGCAATGGACCTTTATAACTGCATGGCCTCCCAATTCGAAGGGATTCAGTTGAAGCCAGAAGATGTGCGTGGGCTGCGCAAAATGCGAGATCGGACCGAAGTAGCGACGGTCACGCTGAGCGTTAACGACGCAATTGGCGTCTTGAAAAAGGTTCAGTAACCGTTGGCTGGTCCCGCTGTCGCATCACCCAAGACACACGCCCCACAAGATGCTATAAGTGCCTGGGTTACGGTCACAGGGCCATCAACTGCAAGGAGCCTGATCGCTCGGACTGCTATCTTCGGTGCGGCGAAAGAGGGCACAAAGCGAAGGGCTGTGTTAATCCGCCGAAATGCCTGATCTGCAACAGCGATGCAGACAGGAACCACCCGACAGGTAGTTTTACATGCCCTACCTTCAAAGCAAGCGCAACAAAAGGAGTCTTGAGTCACCGTGTTGATGATTAACATCTTACAGTTAAATGTCAACCACTGCGCAGCTGCACAGAGCCTACTGTCCCAGACAGCGTCAGAGCGCAATGCTGATGTTATGCTCCTGAGTGAACCGTACGCCCCTGGTGTGGGTAATTCAGGAGCGCTCTTCGACTCTACAGGAAAGGCGGCAGTCATATGCTGCAGCAATCACTACATAGAGGATCAGGATAGCGTGCCAATGCGTGGCGTTGCGTACGCTAAAGTGAAGGGCGTTCACCTGTACAGCTGCTATGCCCCGCCTGGTGACAGTCCGGACCTTTTCGAGGAACTGCTAAATAAACTGGTACACCACGCTAGAGGGCGCAAGCCTGTAGTCATCGCAGGTGACTTCAACGCCTGGGCAATTGAATGGGGAAGCCGGATATCTAATCTCAGAGGACGGGCCGTTATTGATGCCATGAACCAGCTGGACCTGGTGCTGTTAAATGAAGGCGGCAAGCCAAAGTTTAACAACGATAGAGGTACATCATACATCGATGTCACCTTTGTTAACAGAAGTTTAGCCGCCACTGCTAATTGGATGGTTCAGGAGGACGTAACGCTGAGCGATCATGCCCTAATTACATTCAGCGCCCGCACGTCGTGCACCACACAACGGCAGGCAACGAGTATCCTTGGGCAAGCATGGGACATCAGAAAGCTGGACAAGGACATGTTGGCTTTCAAAATCGAGCAAATGGAGCTAACAATTGGCCAGGCGGAAACCATGGTGGCGGCGCTCATGAAAATGCTGGAAGCTGCTTGCGATGCAGCGATGCCACGTAAGAAGAAAAAGTGCAAACGCAAACCCCCGGTATACTGGTGGAACGGCTCCCTCAATCAGCTGCGCTCGGAATGCTTCAGGGCAAGGAGACAAGCGCAACGAGCCAGAGGGCATCCTCAGCACGCAGAACTACATGAGGCGTATAGAGCGAAACGTGCGGAGCTTAGAAATGGCATTGCTGCTGCAAAAGCAAATGCTTTTAAAGAGTTGCTGGCGAGTGTAGACGAATATCCATGCGGCATCGCCTACAAAATGGTTATGAAGAAACTGAAAGCCGCTGAAGGAGTTACTCCACAGGATCCAGTTCTATTATCAAACATAGTGGAGGAGCTATTCCCAAACCAGGATACCTTATGGCAACCCGCACAAGAAATCCCTGTCCCCGATTTCCCGTGCGTCACTGCAAGTGAGGTCATCTAAGCGGCAAAAAGAATAAAGCCCAACAAAGCCCCTGGTATCGATGGCATCCCAGGTGTTGTAGTTTTTGCTGCTGCAAATGCTAAGCCAGAAATCTTCAGGGACACCTTTCAACAGAACATGAAGCTGGTACTGTTGCTGAAAGGAAAGGGACCTAAGCGACCATTTAAATTAATTAATCCATTATTATTTCTTACAGCCACGTACATTTCAATTTACCCACACCTACCTATATATTGGGCCCCGTGAAATAATCCTATTCGATTTATATAAAATGATAAAACACTATCTTTCGATTCCTTTTCTAAGTGCTATAAATTCAAATTAAAATAATATTGAATATAACGATTCCGAAAACCCATAATGAATATGGTAGTTCCAATTTCCTAACTATAGAATAAATAAGAAATCGTAAAATAGAAACAAAAGTAATAATGAATTTTACCTTAAATAGGAGTTTTGGTGTTAAGCAATAAAGTTTATAATGAATCTTAACTAAAGCTTGATTGTCTCCGGGAGTCATGGGCGACGGAAGTGAAGAAATGTACTAAACGTTAGGTAGCCACAAGGGATCGCCACTTATACAGTTGCACCTGGCGATTATGGAAGGGTGGGGATATGGCCTCTCCAAATATTGGAGGGAGCCAAAATGGCTGCTTTACTTTTTTTGGTCTTGTGTGACTGACTGACCTTCTCTTTTTCCCTTTTTTGTCCTTCTGATCATATTTAGTCGTCTGGCGATATAGCACGCGAATTTCTTTTATTTGTATTTATATTGTCGTGAGCACAGTTGTTGCGGTTTTCGTTTGAACCCCCCATTGCCGACACATCTGAGCCGGATACCAGCGCGTGCTAGCGACCCAACAATACCCTAACATCAACAGTAATGCAAGGAATTTCGATTCGTTGTATGCTACAAGGGGGTGGTAAATATTTGGGTGCCGAGAGGGGAAAGACAAGGTTTTTCAAGCGGAGGGGCCGACTTGCAGGTGAGGTGCAGAGCGGGGTGGTCCGTCAGCCGCCAGTAACAGGGAAAATGCCGCATACCTAGTGTTCTCTTTACAGTTTGAGAGTCTCAGGGCCGAGATGTTGACCGTCAGCTCTGAGACTTTCGCCCTGCGACTGTACTAGAAGCTTCACTGTATGCGATGGGTGTTGACCGTCGCCGCACCAGTGAAACTTCAGTACAGTGAGAACACACAGACATGCGGTACTCCCCTGCGCAAAATGTGAGTCACCGTGTTGATGATTAACATCTTACAGTTAAATGTCAACCACTGCGCAGCTGCACAGAGCCTACTGTCCCAGACAGCGTCAGAGCGCAATGCTGATGTTATGCTCCTGAGTGAACCGTACGCCCCTGGTGTGGGTAATTCAGGAGCGCTCTTCGACTCTACAGGAAAGGCGGCAGTCATATGCTGCAGCAATCACTACATAGAGGATCAGGATAGCGTGCCAATGCGTGGCGTTGCGTACGCTAAAGTGAAGGGCGTTCACCTGTACAGCTGCTATGCCCCGCCTGGTGACAGTCCGGACCTTTTCGAGGAACTGCTAAATAAACTGGTACACCACGCTAGAGGGCGCAAGCCTGTAGTCATCGCAGGTGACTTCAACGCCTGGGCAATTGAATGGGGAAGCCGGATATCTAATCTCAGAGGACGGGCCGTTATTGATGCCATGAACCAGCTGGACCTGGTGCTGTTAAATGATGGCGGCAAGCCAAAGTTTAACAACGATAGAGGTACATCATACATCGATGTCATCTTTGTTAACAGAAGTTTAGCCGCCACTGCTAATTGGATGGTTCAGGAGGACGTAACGCTGAGCGATCATGCCCTAATTACATTCAGCGCCCGCACGTCGTGCACCACACAACGGCAGGCAACGAGTATCCTTGGGCAAGCATGGGACATCAGAAAGCTGGACAAGGACATGTTGGCTTTCAAAATCGAGCAAATGGAGCTAACAATTGGCCAGGCGGAAACCATGGTGGCGGCGCTCATGAAAATGCTGGAAGCTGCTTGCGATGCAGCGATGCCACGTAAGAAGAAAAAGTGCAAACGCAAACCCCCGGTATACTGGTGGAACGGCTCCCTCAATCAGCTGCGCTCGGAATGCTTCAGGGCAAGGAGACAAGCGCAACGAGCCAGAGGGCATCCTCAGCACGCAGAACTACATGAGGCGTATAGAGCGAAACGTGCGGAGCTTAGAAATGGCATTGCTGCTGCAAAAGCAAATGCTTTTAAAGAGTTGCTGGCGAGTGTAGACGAATATCCATGCGGCATCGCCTACAAAATGGTTATGAAGAAACTGAAAGCCGCTGAAGGAGTTACTCCACAGGATCCAGTTCTATTATCAAACATAGTGGAGGAGCTATTCCCAAACCAGGATACCTTATGGCAACCCGCACAAGAAATCCCTGTCCCCGATTTCCCGTGCGTCACTGCAAGTGAGGTCATCGAAGCGGCAAAAAGAATAAAGCCCAACAAAGCCCCTGGTATCGATGGCATCCCAGGTGTTGTAGTTTTTGCTGCTGCAAATGCTAAGCCAGAAATCTTCAGGGACACCTTTCAACAGAACATGAAGCTGGTACTGTTGCTGAAAGGAAAGGGACCTAAGGGACCATTTAAATTAATTAATCCATTATTATTTCTTACAGCCACGTACATTTCAATTTACCCACACCTACCTATATATTGGGCCCCGTGAAATAATCCTATTCGATTTATATAAAATGATAAAACACTATCTTTCGATTCCTTTTCTAAGTGCTATAAATTCAAATTAAAATAATATTGAATATAACGATTCCGAAAACCCATAATGAATATGGTAGTTCCAATTTCCTAACTATAGAATAAATAAGAAATCGTAAAATAGAAACAAAAGTAATAATGAATTTTACCTTAAATAGGAGTTTTGGTGTTAAGCAATAAAGTTTATAATGAATCTTAACTAAAGCTTGATTGTCTCCGGGAGTCATGGGCGACGGAAGTGAAGAAATGTACTAAACGTTAGGTAGCCACAAGGGATCGCCACTTATACAGTTGCACCTGGCGATTATGGAAGGGTGGGGATATGGCCTCTCCAAATATTGGAGGGAGCCAAAATGGCTGCTTTACTTTTTTTGGTCTTGTGTGACTGACTGACCTTCTCTTTTTCCCTTTTTGTCCTTCTGATCATATTTAGTCGTCTGGCGATATAGCACGCGAATTTCTTTTATTTGTATTTATATTGTCGTGAGCACAGTTGTTGCGGTTTTCGTTTGAACCCCCCCCATTGCCGACACATCTGAGCCGGATACCAGCGCGTGCTAGCGACCCAACAATACCCTAACATCAACAGTAATGCAAGGAATTTCGATTCGTTGTATGCTACAAGGGGGTGGTAAATATTTGGGTGCCGAGAGGGGAAAGACAAGGTTTTTCAAGCGGAGGGGCCGACTTGCAGGTGAGGTGCAGAGCGGGGTGGTCCGTCAGCCGCCAGTAACAGGGAAAATGCCGCATACCTAGTGTTCTCTTTACAGTTTGAGAGTCTCAGGGCCGAGATGTTGACCGTCAGCTCTGAGACTTTCGCCCTGCGACTGTACTAGAAGCTTCACTGTATGCGATGGGTGTTGACCGTCGCCGCACCAGTGAAACTTCAGTACAGTGAGAACACACAGACATGCGGTACTCCCCTGCACCGATATCGCTGTCTTTTCACACCTACACACCTCTACACACACTTACACACACCTACATACTGCCTATATACACATGCACCTACTCACACATATACGTACACCTATATGCATCAGCAAAAACCCCGCCACGTAACCAAGGAAACTAAGGGTGTGATCTCGGAGATGGCAGCTCTAAATGCCAGAGCAATACAGTTGCAGGAGGCCATAGTTAAGGCGGCCTCATCAAATAGCACGGCAATCCAGACGGAAGCGCAACTCAAACCAGCGAGCACCTCTGCAGCCAGCAAAAGGAGCGTCCCAGTGAAGCCGCCCCCGAAGAAGTTATCCACTAGCAATGACGCGACATTGCAGACGTCCAAGGTGAAGGAGCCTGTCCCGCCCAGTTTCGCGTCCGTTGCCAAAGAGGGTAGCAAAAAGGCGGAGTGGACTATGATAGCACCTAAGCGACTACGAAAAAAGCCGGAGGCTATAATAATTAAAAAGACGGGAGAAGCTTCGTACACGGACATGATCCGTAAGCTCAAAGCAGATCCGAGCCTGTCAGAACTTGGCAGCCATGTAAGAAAAATCAGGAGGACTCAACAAGGCGAGCTGTTGCTCGAAGTGGAGGGGAAAGCTTCTGCAAGCGTGCCCAAATACAGAGGAGCAATTGAGGAATCCCTTCGGGAAATGGCTGCGGTCCGCACAGGCGCGCAGAGAATGGTGCTAACCTGCAGCGGCATGGATGAGGCGACGACAGCAATGGACCTTTATAACTGCATGGCCTCCCAATTCGAAGGGATTCAGTTGAAGCCAGAAGATGTGCGTGGGCTGCGCAAAATGCGAGATCGGACCGAAGTAGCGACGGTCACGCTGAGCGTTAACGACGCAATTGGCGTCTTGAAAAAGGTTCAGTAACCGTTGGCTGGTCCCGCTGTCGCATCATCCAAGACACACGCCCCACAAGATGCTATAAGTGCCTGGGTTACGGTCACAGGGCCATCAACTGCAAGGAGCCTGATCGCTCGGACTGCTATCTTCGGTGCGGCGAAAGAGGGCACAAAGCGAAGGGCTGTGTTAATCCGCCGAAATGCCTGATCTGCAACAGCGATGCAGACAGGAACCACCCGACAGGTAGTTTTACATGCCCTACCTTCAAAGCAAGCGCAACAAAAGGAGTCTTGAGTCACCGTGTTGATGATTAACATCTTACAGTTAAATGTCAACCACTGCGCAGCTGCACAGAGCCTACTGTCCCAGACAGCGTCAGAGCGCAATGCTGATGTTATGCTCCTGAGTGAACCGTACGCCCCTGGTGTGGGTAATTCAGGAGCGCTCTTCGACTCTACAGGAAAGGCGGCAGTCATATGCTGCAGCAATCACTACATAGAGGATCAGGATAGCGTGCCAATGCGTGGCGTTGCGTACGCTAAAGTGAAGGGCGTTCACCTGTACAGCTGCTATGCCCCGCCTGGTGACAGTCCGGACCTTTTCGAGGAACTGCTAAATAAACTGGTACACCACGCTAGAGGGCGCAAGCCTGTAGTCATCGCAGGTGACTTCAACGCCTGGGCAATTGAATGGGGAAGCCGGATATCTAATCTCAGAGGACGGGCCGTTATTGATGCCATGAACCAGCTGGACCTGGTGCTGTTAAATGATGGCGGCAAGCCAAAGTTTAACAACGATAGAGGTACATCATACATCGATGTCACCTTTGTTAACAGAAGTTTAGCCGCCACTGCTAATTGGATGGTTCAGGAGGACGTAACGTTGAGCGATCATGTCCTAATTACATTCAGCGCCCGCACGTCGTGCACCACACAACGGCAGGCAACGAGTATCCTTGGGCAAGCATGGGACATCAGAAAGCTGGACAAGGACATGTTGGCTTTCAAAATCGAGCAAATGGAGCTAACAATTGGCCAGGCGGAAACCATGGTGGCGGCGCTCATGAAAATGCTGGAAGCTGCTTGCGATGCAGCGATGCCACGTAAGAAGAAAAAGTGCAAACGCAAACCCCCGGTATACTGGTGGAACGGCTCCCTCAATCAGCTGCGCTCGGAATGCTTCAAGGCAAGGAGACAAGCGCAACGAGCCAGAGGGCATCCTCAGCACGCAGAACTACATGAGGCGTATAGAGCGAAACGTGCGGAGCTTAGAAATGGCATTGCTGCTGCAAAAGCAAATGCTTTTAAAGAGTTGCTGGCGAGTGTAGACGAATATCCATGCGGCATCGCCTACAAAATGGTTATGAAGAAACTGAAAGCCGCTGAAGGAGTTACTCCACAGGATCCAGTTCTATTATCAAACATAGTGGAGGAGCTATTCCCAAACCAGGATACCTTATGGCAACCCGCACAAGAAATCCCTGTCCCCGATTTCCCGTGCGTCACTGCAAGTGAGGTCATCGAAGCGGCAAAAAGAATAAAGCCCAACAAAGCCCCTGGTATCGATGGCATCCCAGGTGTTGTAGTTTTTGCTGCTGCAAATGCTAAGCCAGAAATCTTCAGGGACACCTTTCAACAGAACATGAAGCTGGTACTGTTGCTGAAAGAAAAGGGACCTACTAATGCTGCAGGCAGTTTCCGCCCACTATGTCAGTTGGACATTGTGGGAAAGCTCTTCGAACGCATCTTATACACGCGAATTGAGGTGATCACTGAGAGCCCCGATGGTCTACAAAGACACCAGTACGGCTTCCGGAAAGGAAAAAGCACTCTCGACGCTCTCACTGCCATAAGAGATCTGGCCAAGACCGCTCTCGATGGTGACAGATGGCTAGGTGGCAGCAAGGAGTACTGCGCCATCATCACGCTAGATGTGAAAAATGCGTTTAATACGGCGAGATGGCCAAACATCCTCGGGGTCATGCGCAACATGGGTATACCTCGATACCTCAGGATCATCATTGGCAGCTACTTTAGGGACCGTATACTATGGTACGATACTGATGCCGGGCCAAGAAAACACCACGTCTCCGCAGGTGTCCCACAAGGGTCGGTACTTGGACCAATCCTGTGGAATATAATGTATGACGGCATATTGTCCATCAGCAAGCCCAGTGGAGTGGAGCTTCTCTGCTTTGCTGATGACGTGGCAGTAGCAGCGGTTGCCAAAACAATACCGGAGCTACAGGATAGGTGCAATACAGCGATTAGGTCAACTATTAGCTGGCTGGAGAAGGCCGGTCTATGCATCGCTGCGCATAAGTCCGAAGTAGTGTTGTTGAGCAGCAGAAAGGCAGTCGAGAGCATACGGGTCTCAGTTAAAGACGCCCAAATAGAGTCAGCTGGATCCCTGAAGTACCTGGGAGTTCTTATTGACCATAGACTGTCATTCAAGGAGCATGCAAGATACGCCAGCAGGAAGGCAGCGATGTCAGCAGCAGCATTGGCAAGACTCATGCCAAATATAGGTGGACCAAGGATGCCGGCTAGGAGGCTGCTGGTGGCGGTCGCGAAATCTTCGCTTCTATACGCTGCCCCCATCTGGAGGAGTGTCACGAGCAAAGCCACTTACTTGGACAATGCGCGTGCAGTATCACGGACCCTGGCCCTTAGACTGATCAGAGGGTTCAGAACAATATCGGAAGATGCTGCTCATGTTCTTGCGGGCATCCCCCCGATCGAGAAGGCGTCTCCGGAGAAGATATCAGTGTTTGGCTTTATGGAGTGTGGCAGACTAGGTGGCAAGACTCACAACAAGGAAGATGGACCTATCAGCTGATCCCAGACTTAGCGGAGTGGGCAGGGTGGGATCATAAAGTGATGGACTATCACTTGACCCAGCTCCTCACCGATCATGGCTGCTTTCGGGGTTACCTCTTCAGGTTTCGCCACGTGGACTCAGCCCTGTGCCTATTCTGCAGCGACTCAGCCGAAACAGCGGAACATATCCTTCTGCATTGTGCTAGGTTTCGTATAAAGAGAGAGATACTGGAGACTCTTGCTGAATCTCCGCTCTGCCCGAGAAGTTTAATGCGCACTATGCTGGCGGACAAAACCGTGTGGGAGAGGGCTCATGGGATTATCATCAGCATGATGAAACGTGTTCGCATTGATGAGATGGCCAACAGACCCGATGGATAAAGAGCACTCCCGTGTGGTGGCGGGGTAAGAATACCACCTCAGCGGGCTCGGCTTGTCGTAAAAGGCGACTAAAGAGTTAGCGAAGGGGCGTTACGCAGCAACGCACCAAGAGAGGGATTGCGTTCTGGCACCACATCCTGCTCACCGAAGTAATAACTTGACTGGAAGTCCCGGTGAGCGAAGCAAGGACTGGAGAGCGTACGGAGGTTTTTGTTTAGTACGTAGGCGTAACTCTACTTGGAGAGTTATGAATCGTGCATGCCATCCACGGACGGTGGATGGTATCTTTTGAAGATTTTATTTTCCTGCCGTTTTTGTAATAAAAAAAAAAAAAAAAAACACCTATATGCACACCCCAAAGAAACACAAATACTTAAAATAAACATATAAAAACAAACCCACAGTCCATACTTTAACTATCCACGGTTGGCGACTCAAAAATTTCACCCTGTATGCGAGCGCCTCCAGCTTGAGTGGTTTTTGCCTCTCACAGCTGGGGCTCTCGCACCAAGTACCGTGGCCTTTTTCACTCAATACAACGTTAACACTGCACTTTTGGTTTGTTTTCATTCTTTATTTCCTTTGTTTTTTTTCTTGTTCACTTATATTATATACACTGTTTATTATTTCTAACACCCTAGATCCCTGCCTAACACCGCATTCTGTTTTCCTAAATTCCCTTAGGATTTGCATTTCCCTGCCTGGTGCCACGGTGTGGCTCGCTCACCTTGTTTGTCTTTTTGGGCCGGTTTTTTGTCTTCTTGTGGGTGTTTTCTCCTGGCTGTTCACTTCCTTGGTGCCGTCGCTGATCCTCTCCCACTCGTCTTCGATGTCAACTTCGTCGTCTTCTTCCTCTTGGCTCGTTCGACACTTCTAGCACTTTTTTTTCCGCACTTCTACTCCCTTTCAGGGTCACTGTTCGACTGTTTTTGCACTCATCTCCTTTGCCGGCGCTCATCTGCATTTTGCCGGTTTCACTCAAAAACCCTGTTGCTTCTGTTGCCTTTCGTTTTGAGTGCATGCACTGTTATTGGAGTGTCGTGCGCGTGCGCTCATGTGTGGGCGTCTGTGTGCGGGCGCATGCTCTCTCTCTCCAGCTGTTTGTGAGCGCCGCTCTTTGAGTGCGCACATGTGCATGTGTCTGTGTGCGTTTGCGCTCTTCAGCCGTTGAGCGAGCCGCTCAAGTGTGCGCTCATGCGTGGGTATCGGTGTGCGTGCGTATGTTCCCTCTCTTTCCAGTTGTTTGTGAACGCCGCTCTTTGAGTGCGCGCATGTGCGTATGTCTGTGTTCGTTTGCGCTCTCTCTCTCCAGCTGTTTGTGAGCGCCGCTCTTTGAGTGCGCGCATGTGCGGGCGTCTGTGTGCGTTTGCGGTCTCCAGCCGTTTGTGAGCGCCGCTCTTTGAGTGCGCGCATGTGCGGGCGTCTGTGTGCGTTTGCGCTCCCCGAGAGTGAGCCTATACCCTGTGTTCATATTTGTGAGGTATATCTGTTTCTTAAGGAACTGTCTTCTGACTTATAACTAAATGACTGTTTCTATGGCTTTCTATGGCTTCTATTTCATTTGGCTTCATTGCCCTAACCACTAAAAAGACAATTGTCTAGCTTATAACTAAATAATTACTGTGGCTATGACTCAGTTTGGTGGCTCCATTGCCCTAAAGAATAATTAAACATAATTTGTAAGTTTGTGGGACTCAGTTCTGAGTCCTCACAAGATATACGTATCTAATTCCCGCTAATATTACATTCTAAAAAGAAGGAATATTATCGGGTGGTGTAATGTCCCGCCCTATTGGAATGAAGCCAACTGTTCTAGAGAGGCATATTCACAATTGCGAAAGCATGAAAAAGAATCGTACATTTAGAATTAGTAAAGAAATTTAAAACGGGGCATAAAGTCTAGTTACGTGCGATACTTGTTAAGCTTCCCTCGGTGATGACAACTTGGTCATTCGCCATAAGGCGCATAAATATCCACGGCCAGGGTGTTACCAACATATATACTTATGTACATACAGGCATAAAAAGTTGGATGACTTCAGTGGCGGCGAGTTGCATCTTAGCAAACGCTCTGCGCACCAAAATCCTCCGTCCCGATTCTGCGCGGAGGCCTTTCGTGTCAAAACACGGGCCAACGCACCATATAAAACCAAATTAAGCTAAAATAAAAATGTTTATTAATATATGGGAAGTTCTGTGAATTAGCGGCATACCTTTATAAATTTATAACTGACATCTTGTGAATTCCTGCCTCGGAATCCACGCCCGTCATAGGTCCACTCCCGTCATAGGCGCTTTGCTCATCCAAAATAGTTTTTTTTCTTAAATAAGCTTGTAAATAAGCTTAAATAAGGGCAAAAGGCCATAATAACAATTTTATTGTTCCAATTGTGGAATCAAAATAACACGAAGTTGGTCGCGCCACGCAGGGTTGTCATAATTTAAGACAATTCACCGGGTTGCCAGATTGTTTTTCCGATAACTCACAGGGTGATTCATGAGAAAACAAGACCTACTGCGCAAGCAATCTGCACGTAGTATTAAGTAATGCAAATAATAATTGACTTAATAAATACATTTAATTCTTTAGTAAAAATACTAACAAAATATGGGAACGTAAAAACGAATAAACATACCGCATAAACCTCTTGGTTTATTAGAATAAAAATAAATGATGAAGCTTCTATCCCCTCGTATAAGTGTAAATTTATTTCACCTCAAAATAATCATAATAAGGAAAAAATAATTATAATGTATATTTTTATAAATACAGCAAATTTATATAATATAAATTTTAATAATATATGACACTAATTATTCTTATTTTCGGTGTTGTTGGGCCATAAGGTCCAAGAGTTAAGCAAGCAGTGCATACTAATTATTTTTAGGACACGGGACCTTGAGATTTGGGTACGGTATACTTAGGGGCTGACCTTGAAATAATGCTGATTATAATTAATCCCTGGGGATTAGCTGATCAAAAGCACACCCGACTTCACCAACTCCGAATAATTTCCAAAAATTAATAAGCTGAAATTTTGTTGGTTTTCTCGGTCTTTTCAATTGTGGTTACCCGTACATAAAAAGTCCAGCGCCATTTAGCTGAGTGCAGTGCAGTTGTGAAAATTAAAAGTGCGTCAGCCGTTATTTAAATTAAATTAACGAAGTGCTTTCGCCGATAAGGCAGGGTTTGCCAACACCTTCGCCTCCCAACTCAATGTGTGGGTAAAAAGGCATATTTAAACAATCCGTTGGATTTTTACACCCAGGTATGTCAGAAAACTGACCGGCTCTACAGAGTTACTAACTCTACGGATAGTTTTTCCACAGTGTAGCTGCTTCTTTTTGCCTCAATCTACAGGCAGATTGAGTTGGCCATATTGCCCAACACGCCTGCGCAACGCGCTGGACTCCAAATTGATTTTCGCGGTTACATACCGCCAGCTACTCGCAGCGTCGCTGTCATCAATTCTTTCCGCAGCCGAGCTTGCGCTGAAAGGTTCTTAGTCAGCGAGGCGTCCATATTTGCGCCAAAGGAAACAGCATCGGCGTATTCTGAACCGAGGGACCCTTCTCTCCGCCAAAATTCTGTCAAACACCGGAGCCGGGATCACAATCAGAAAAATTATATTATATTAATGATATAATTACCCAATCTAAAACAAAAAGAATAGGGACTATTCTACCAAAAATAAAAATTCGATTTATAAGTGTCCCTTCGTAGACCAAAACCAAAAAATAGAGTAAACAACAAAGAGCGATACATTATAAATTCTAAAAAAAAAAAAAAAGCAATCCAAATAAGAAAAATTGTTAAATTTGTATCCCAGTTGCCATAGGATACTATTTGTATATATGCGCCCTTTAAATACTAAGCTTTTTAGCACATTGACTTCACCGCTGGAGTTGCTGCAAACGTGTGACTACTACAACACCAACTCATTAGAAAACAAAAACAAAAAAATTAAGAAAAGAATTATCCATCCTCACTGCAGGTACATCTGTCATGCTTCAGTATTTTTATACTTCATATATATCAAAACTGGGGAAATTGGGGGAAGGTATACAAGGTAAAGCTACTGACTGCGTTCAACTTTGTGGGCGCCAGTATGATCCTTGTCCCTGCTTTCTTCAAGTTGACGCACTACCTCAACGCGGTTTTCCCTGGATTGTAACTTAGCAACCGCTGAGTTATAAACCAAAGTGCACGGCGGCATCCTAATCCTTAAATTAGGTTTTGGCGTAGGACTTGATATCCACCCAAGGAAAACATCACATCAGTGAAGAATGCAAGAGGAGCCTCGGATAGATACCCGAAAAACGTTGACGACCACGGAAAATTCAAAAAGGATAATGATCTGAGAGTATGCACTTGGAATGTACGCACATTGTACAGACCTGGTGCCACTCAACAACTAGTGGATACTCTCAGCAATTTGAAGGCTGACATTACAGCTATCCAGGAAATGCGATGGAACGGAAAGGGATGCAAAAAGAAAAGGAATTGTGACATATACCACAGCTGTCATACAGATAGGCGCGAGTTTGGTTGTGGATTCGTCGTAGGAGCCAGGCTACGGCACCGAGTCTCACAATTTACACCTGTAAACGAGAGACTTGCGACGATCCGAGTAGCTGCCAGATTCTTTAACATCAGCCTTATCTGTGCATACGCGCCAACGGAGGAGAAGGACGACGCCATCAAGGATGCTTTCTATACAGAACTCGACCGAGTGTATAGCCGCTGCCCGTCACATGACATTAAGATCCTCCTCGGAGATTTTAATGCCAAAATCGGACGGGAAATCATCTTTGGAGCAACCGTTGGACAGCATAGTCTACATGAGTCTACCTCGGCAAACGGGCTTAGACATATAGGTTTTGCCGCTGCGCACAATATGATAGTTAGCAGTACAAGATTCCGTCATCTCAACATCCACAAAGCAACCTCGCTGTAACCTGATCGTCTGACTTGCAACCAGATGGATCATGTTGTGATCGATGCCAGACATGCGTCTAGCATACTTGATGTGAGATCGTGCCGGGGTCCTAACATCGACTCTGACCACTACCTTGTCGCAGCCAAGGTTCGCGCGGTTGTGTGTCGCGAAAATCTCACGTCAAGGTATGCCAAGAAAGCTTGACATCGAAAAGCTGCAATCACAACAGCACAGGGATGCCTTCTCCGCTCGACTCTCAGGCCGACTTGGCCAGCACCTTCCAACGCCTATAAATACGTCAGATATGTGGACGTGCATATCTACGGCCATTAATGCTTCTGCTGTGGAAATCCTTGGATTCCAACGTCCCCCAAAACGCCACACGAGCAGTGGTGGATATTTATAGGACGCGGAGAAGAAATGAGAAGCGCCTTTTCAGGAGGAAGAAGCAGGAGATGGAAAGGCTTGAGTGTGAGAAGTTGGAGAATAGCAGAAGCTGGAATGATGCACGCGACTTCTACCGGAGGGTCAAACGCATGACTCAAGGGTATAAGTCTGGATCGCTTGCCTGCAGGAGGGATGATGGAAATCTCGTCACAGATGCAGAGACAGGACTGAGGTTATGGAGGGATCACTTTGAAAGCCTTTTGGCTGGAGGCAACCAAGAGCCTGATGAAGAAGATCCACTAACCCCAATCAGAGAGGATGGTGTTGAAGTTCCCATCCCTAGCTATACGGAAGTCGAAGTCGCCATAAAACGACTTAAAAACAATAAAGCCGCGGGAGCGGACGGGCTACCGGCTGAACTGTTTAAGGCTGGAGGCGATGAGTTGATAAGGAGCATGCACCAGCTCATTTGCAACGTATGGTTAGCGGAAAGCATGCCCAATGATTGGAATCTGAGTATGATCTGCCCCATTCTGAAGAAGGGTGATGCAACACAACGCACCAATTATCGTGGCATCAGTCTTCTTCCCGTCGCATACAAAGTTCTCACGAGCGTAATGTGTGAGCGACTTAAGCCATATGCTGAAGCATTGATCGGACCGTATCAATGCGGCTTTCGCCCTGGTCGGTCCACAGTCGACCAGATCTTCACACTACGCCAGATCCTGGAGAAAGCGTATGAGAACCAAATCGACACCTACCACCTGTTTGTCGATTTTAAAGCTGCTTTTGATAGTCCACGGCGAGGACGCCTGTACGCCATCATGTCTGAGCTTGGTATTCCTGCAAAGCTATTACGGCTTTGTAGTATGACATTGAGCAACACCATCAGCTCTGTCAAGGTAGGAAATGACCAGTCCGAAACCTTCAGTACCAGGCGGGGTCTCAGACAAGGCGACTCGCTATCTTGTGTGCTCTTCAACCTGCTAATGGAGAGTGTCATAAGGAAAGCTGGAGTGCATCGAGGGGGCACAATACTGGGACAGAAATGTATCCAGCTCCTTGGTTACGCTGATGATATTGACATCATTGGTCGTACCAAGCGTGATGTGACGGCGGCTTTTGGAGCTATTGAAAGAGAATCGGCTAGAGTTGGTCTTGCAGTGAATATGGGCAAAACAAAGTTTATGGTGTGCAGTAACCGAGAGACGCGGCGTCTTGACTCTCATCTTACTGCTGGAAACTATGACTTTGAGTCGGTCAAGGACTTTGTCTATCTAGGAACTGCAGTGACCAGCAACAACGATGTTAGCCTGGAGATCAAGCTAAGGATCACACTTGCCAACAGAAGTTACTTTGGGCTCAGTAGGCAAATGAACAGCAGAGCCCTCTCTCGAAAGACGAAGCTAACCCTTTACAAAGCACTCATCATCCCAGTGCTTCTATATGGTGCGGAAGCCTGGACGGTGACGCAGTAAGATGCAGCTGCTCTTGGTGTCTTCGAGAGAAAAATCCTTCGCAAGATTTACGAAACTGTTTGCGTTGGCGGAACCTACCGTATCAGGTGGAACGATGAGCTGTATGAGCTATATGACTTCGCTGGCTTGGCCACATAGCTCGTATGGACGGAACAACTCCAGCTCGATCCGTTTTCGATGCGGTAGTTGGCGGACAACGTAGGAGAGGAAGACCACGCGTACGTTGGAGAGACCAGATGGACGCAATTCTGGCGACGCTTGGGATCACCAACTGGCGGAGTCGCGCACAGGACAGAGGAGCGTGGAGGCAAATCGTGCATCAGGCTGTACTCCGTTAGGGGGTGTTTATGCCATATATATATATATATATCAAAACTTAGCAAATCAAATCAGTTTAATTTCGATATTTTATTATAAATAATATATAATTATTTTATTACATTGTTAATAGTTATAATACAACGTTTTTTTTATTCTAACTTATTATAAACAGACATTTAATATAATGAGGAATACACTCGCTGCTAAACTATCGATACGCCTTAAGTAGCGACATTGCAGTTTAATGGATGCGATAAATATTAGCACTGTTAGGATGATTTAGTTGTTAGAATACAAACAATGATATAAGTACAATTTGAATTTGAATTTGCAGTTTAATGCTTGCCTTTTTGGGACAATTATCTTTAAGATTAAATTGTGAATAATTATGGAATTTGACATGAATTATTAAATTTATATAATTTCCTGGGTAGACATGGCAACTTAAATGAACAGTCGGATCTTTGTTGGGGTATCTTTAGGTACAATAATTTTTCTTAAGATTATGGTAGGGTGGGTAGAGACAGCGGCGTCGAATATCACCTTAGACACCGCCATTTATAAATATAGTTGCAGTCTCCTCTTTTAGAATTGTCCTGGTCCGGTTCTTTGAGTTCCGGCTGATTTTGCCTTCAGTTTTTACTTTTGTTTCGGGAGATCGCTCCCATCCGTAGTTTCTGTAGGAATCCTATAAAATAAATGTTTATGTAAATAGGGTAGAAGGAATGAAGCAACAACTCACCCCACGCCGAAGAGCTAAAGGCACAAGAGGATTCCGTCCGCTTATATTCCTTCCCCGAGTGTGTCAGTTGACAGATCTCTGCGGCCTATATGTGCAATGGCCTCTGCAACTATCACATCGAACGCTACAAAATCAATTTTCACATTCAAGAAAAACTGTCAGGCACACTGGCATCATATATGGTAAATCTTTTGAATTTTTTAAATTCCCTAGAACCGCCTGGTATGCCACCGCATCATTTGAAGTAAAAAATCGGCCCATCAATAATTTTACTACGGAATTTAAATGCACCAAAATTGAGCAATGGCACAAGATTGGTTGTAAGAAAATTGATGCCGAATTTAATTGAAGCCACAATATTGACTGCCAAAGCGAAAGGAGAAATTGTGCTCACACCGCGTATTCCGATAATACCAAGAGACATGCCATTTGAATTCAAGCGACTGCAATTCCCAGTGCACAAGGATAAACGCTTCAAGTATGCGGATTGAATTGGGAAGAGCCGTGTTTTTCTCACGGGCAGCTATACGTGGCCTGTTCAAGAGTTGGCATTCCAAACTCTTTATTTGTGTACGCTCCAAATGGACAGACGAAAAATATAGTTTATCCAAATGTTTTGGATTGAAAATAAAAAGTTTCAAATAAAACAAATGACTCATTTCTCATTGCATTTTATGACTGCATGCGGCTAAGCGCATAGGGGTCCGCTTGTTATTTAATATAATTTGTATATCTATAATCAGAAGTAAATGTATATAAACATTTATTTATACAAATATACATAGATATAACATAAAGCATTTACACATGCGCGTGAGACTTTAGAGAGAGCGAGAAGACGCAATAAAATTCTGAGGTCGTGCCAAAAAGTCAAGAAGAACATGTAACGAAATGTGGTACGCGCTAGAAAATCATACATAGTTATACCTATTGCCCTCTCGCTCAGTCTAATGCTTACAACACTTGTCTATTCGCTTCTGCATTGTCATTAATTCAATTTACGCTTGTCGTTCGAAAACCATATTAGATTTATATCCGCAAAATTATTAATAATAAGGTGCGTATCAAAATGATAGCACACCTTTTATATTTTAAAGAATTTTCAAGATATATTGCCGTAATGCATGAATCTTCTCTCACTATATGAAAATGATGTGGTTAACCGTTTTTAACCAAAATTATTTATTATTATAACTCTTATACTTATTTTTTTTTAACAAAATAGCAAAAATTGGCTTTTGCAACCGTATCAAAATGATAGCACACTTTTCATTTTAAGTCTTAAAATTAAAGAAAGGAACAATAATACTCTTCAAATCTACTTAATAACATTAATTAAATATTTATGGTCATCCCCTGGATTTTCCGACGTTGAAAATTCGATTTTTCATTGAATCTATAAGATTCGCCAACAACTGGGGTTCCAGGAGGTTCCACTCCCGCAAAATCGCGCTTTTGAGGCTGCTTACACATTCGTATGTAGTGTTATTTTTATAAACTCTTCTGGCGAGAATACCCCATATATTTTCAATCGGATTTAAGTCCGGTGAACATGCTGGCCACTCCAACAACTTCACTGAGCTCTCTTGCAAAAATGTTTTTGTCATGCAACTGATGTGGATTCTTGCATTGTCTTGCATAAAAATATATGGGGCTACACGATTTTCATTTAAAAATGGAAGTAAACTATTCTCTAAGACTTGAATATAGTCTGCACTATTCATCCTGGAGCTTGTAAATTGTAAATCAAGCTTGCCAAACTTGTTAAAAGCTTCCCATACCATTGCAGATCCACCACCAAAATTTCTTTACGAAAAATACAAGGGCTCCTTTCTTAAATCCCACCAGTAATGGCGAAAACCATCTGGACCATCCAGATTAAATTTTTTTTCATCCGAAAAAATAACCTAAATAAAATATTTTTGATTAGGAATGTAAAAAAAATTAAAATTTTTTTTTACCGAGGCCCAGTTTGTTGCCAAGTTATTTTCTGCAAATTTTATCCGAGCTGCCTTATGACGGGCTGTCAAATAAGGTATTTTTTTTTTGTTTAGCTCTCACAATGTGGTCACACTTACTTAGCAGTCTCCAAACCGTCATTTTGGACACTTTTTTTGCACTTAGCGAAGCAAGTCTGGAGCACGATACAAAAGAATTACTTGCTTTTTTGACAATGCGTCGCTTGCTACGGTTATCTATGACTGGTTTTCGACCGGTACTGCGTTTTTTGCCATATTCTTCTGGATTCTTAAAAAAATTGGTACTAACCTTGCGACTGCGACCAATTTCACGCGATATTTCACTTATATTCAAGCCAGATTTCGAAAAGGCAAGAATTGAGCCTTTTTCTTGTTCACAAAGCAGTGAACCACGACCCATTTTATTTAAAATTAATTAAATTGCTATTGCGAATTTAAAAAAAAAAATAAAGGACTTAATCTCAACAATTCGGCGTCTGTTTTCGTTATGTGTGCTATAATTATGATACACTTGCAAGTTAGCAAATTTCTACGTCTTTACGCAAAACTAACGGCATATTTCTAATGAATGCTAAAAATAGCCAATAACGGTAAATTTGCATTGCTTATGCCTTATCCTCGCTTTCGTCATACTTGCTTTTAATATATTCCAGTACAGGCGAATTTTACGAGGGAAGAAACGCAAGTTATAAAAGTGTGCTATCATTTTGATACGCACCTTATCTGAAAATAAATAAGTTAGACAGATAGAATCGATCTATGAGTGCAAATTGCAGAAATTAATTGGTTTGGGGAACATTGAAGTTGCGCAGAACATCTCAAGTCGACTCGTAGGTCACCAACATTTAACTTTTTAAGAACAACTAGCCCCATTACATTTGCAGTAGCCTCCCCTTGGTGTTCCCTGGGTACTGATTATTTTTGATAATCGGTGGACAATTTTTTACGGTATACTATGATAATTCATGGCCTTATACAGTCAGGTGCTGACTGTAGCATTCGACTGGTTTCATATTGGTTTGTGTAATCTTACAGTACCATAGATATCTTAGATGATGTGGCTCTTCCCTCCGACGATCCGGATTTCATCCTTATTGTTCCACGACTGCTGGGAATCCTGCGATGCGTACAGGGTTGAGGAGTGGTCTGTGGCCCTGACTTCAGTCCTTGGAGTCCACCGATGTGCAAATGAACAAGTTATCATAGCGGTATAAGAATGTTTATAAATAACAGAAAAGAATCGCCTCTCGAATTTTTCACCGATTATGATAATCCATGGCCTTGTACAGTCAGCACCTGACTGTAGCGTTCGTATATTTTTCTTTGTGGTTTCTTCATGGCGTTTTTAGTAATACCGCTTTTCGTCTTACTTAATTCATCAGATCATATTACTTTTTCCAGTCTGATTTAGGTTGTCTGCAACAAATTTTAAGGCAATCGATAATTTAAGTCAATATCAGTGCTTTGCCAGTAGACAGGCCACCTTATGGGGATGCCGCTCTAAATGGTCAAACGTGGGGACCCTCCGGTCCCTGGGTGCTGGAGCCCATTGCTCTGGGTGCTTCCGTTCATAGACCGGTGGTGTGGCCAGCGCACTCGGGTCTGGCATCAGGGTCCCCGTGAGGTGCTCCGTCCGCACCATCGCCAGCAGCGCCTCTCCGAACTCCATGTGGTGACCTATTACGGGGCGAGCAGGTGGCCGCACTTGTTCTTCGTCCGACTCCTCCTCGGAGGACGAGGAAAACGGCCCGGCCCGCACCTTCACGTACACGCTTCTCCCCTTCAGAACGCTCTTTAGGGGATTGGACTGTAGCGACCTGTCTCTTCCAAGGCTAGCGGCGCCATGACCGAGGGTCCCTCGCTAGTTGGGCTGTAGCGCCCCGTCTCCGGGTACTCGGCGAACCCTTGGCTTGCGGGGAAGCCGGAAAGGCAGTGGCCGATAAATCCCTGGTTGGCGACGAGGTCTGCCACGTCGGGATTCCCCCCCATTCTCCGTGAGTTCGATGATGGTGCTGGCGGCGGGTACTTCATCCCGGGGTACCAAGATGGGCATTCCCTCGAAGCCCAGGCCCCAATCCTCGAACATGATCACTAGGATTTCCTCCCCTGTCGGCCGCTGCTCAGGTGCGAACCAGTCGTGGTCCGGGTCGGGGCTTTAAATTATAAACGAATTACTTAGTACTATGGTCCCTACATGGTGTGAGGTATGAGAATTCCTAAATAGTTCGGATGTTTCTAAGGATTAACTCGTTACATTAAATATTAAAGTCCCCCTTGCCCCCCAGATACCTGGTGACTTTCATTGGTCGAGTCTTCTTCGTGAAACATCTTCAAGTCGGCCAATCCAGAAAGTTTACGTAGGCTGATTTTAAATTTCTGGCAGGTCTCGCACTTTCCGTACATAGCGTGCTACGTCCCAAAAGAAGCCCGGCCAAAGTTTACGGTACTCCCTGATGTCCGGCTGTGGGTTGATAGTGACATTCGCAGAGCACTCGTTGGCGTAATGGCTGCGGTACGCACAACTTCCACAACTTCTTCCGGCCAAAATCCTTCTCGTCGATATTACTGGTCGTTCTTCCTCAGGTAACCCGGATACTTCTCGGATTCCTTTTCAATCAACGCCACCACTCGGGTTATCCTCGCACAGGGTGGGTTTTCCTGTGTGGCCTGTTGCAAGATTTCCAAGGTTCTGGTCCCCGCGACGATAGTGTACGTCGAAACCGAACTGTTTGAGCTCTAACGCCCAGCGTGCAATCCTCCCAGTGAGGTTTTCTATGCTGTTCAACCATTTCAACTCCAAGTGGTCCGTGATCACGTCGACGATGACTCGTTCGATTCCCTGGATCTTTTGCGTCAGCACCGCCCCTAGTCCGACATCGCTCGCATCTGTCTGAAACTATCGCCAAAGTCTGGACAGGCTAATACTGGTGCTTCCGTGAGACTTGTCTTCAATGCCTCGAACGCTAGTTGTTAGTCCTCACTCCACACCTATCGACGGCCCTTCTTCAATAACGCCGACATGGGTTGCACCAATGTGGCGAAATTTGGTACAAACCACCAGTGGCGGATCTAGGAGGGGGGCTATGGGGGCTGTAGCCCCCTCCCATAAGCCAAGGAGAAAGAAAAGAGAACATGCCTCTTCTGGCAAAGAAGGTATTTTCGGTCACTGCTGGCATTCCGATTGAGTTCTGGAGACCAAAATTTAAACCATCGGAAACGACATTGCGAAATTGTACTTTGATTAGCAAAACAGTACAGAATGAAATTATCGATAGTATCGGCCAAGTAATTCGCTGCAAGATTGTCGAACAAGTTAAGAGACCGAAATATTTTTCCATAATTTGTGATGAAACAACGGACACGAGGTTCATAATTCAAATGACGGTGTGTCTGCACTATGTTGAGGATTTTCTCGGGTTCATCCACTTAAGACGGACTGATTCCAAAGCTGCACACAAAAGTTACCGTTGAGGAAATAGTGAATGCTGGTATAATAATGGAACTTTTAAATAGTGTTGAAATAAATATTGTTCAATGAAAAATTAGCGGTCCTTCTAAAAAAAAACAATAAAGTGGTACTGATTTTCAATTTTCTTATAAAAAATTCAAGCCCCCCCCTCACAAAGCAAATCCTAGATCCGCCACTGCAAACCACCGGTACCAGGAAGCGATGCCTAAACATCTCCGAAGCTTCTTAACAGTCATTAATAGCTGAAGCTCCTTGATCGCCGGGAACTTGCTAGGATCGGTGTGGATTCCGCCTTCGCTGACCTGATTCCCCAGGTAAATGATAACACAGGCCCACAAAAAAAAAAAAAAAGTTTCATGATCTGGGTAAGCGGCATATGCAGGTTTATGTATTTAGGGTCGCTGAATCCGAATCCGAAGTCAGAATATCGCCATAACGTCTAGACTTCGACATAACCTCACAAAACTGAAAAACTTTAAAATATCCCCCAAAAGATATACAATCCTGATCTGAGCATGCGGTATATGTAATAACATGTATTTTGTCCTTCTAAGCTGGCCTTATTCAGACGCAAGTTCGCGTTCTCAAGCCTCCGGAACACCTCTCGAAGGTTGTCCAGATGCTCCTGTAGGGATCGTCCATCCACGATGATATCGTCGAGGTACGCGAACGCGTGTGGCTCCATGTCCAGTCCGATGACTCCATCGTAGGCCTGCTGAAATTTAGCCGGGTATCTGCCAATACCCACTCTTCAAGTCCAGCGTGGATATTTACTTCGTGTCCTTACGTTTGTCCATGATGTAGTTGATTCGTGGTAGGCGTCCGGAGTGGATTTCGCATTGAGCTCTCGATAATCCACGCACATTCGCATTTCCCCGTCTTTTTCCCAACGAGTACAATGGGTGCACTGTATGGGCTCCTGGATATCTCGATCCTCCCATTTCATAGAAGTTCATCAACCTGTTCGTTGATGATCTTCTGCATGGCCGGATTTTTCGGGTAGTACCTCTCTTTAATGGGGCACTTATCCCGCTTTGTGATGGTGTGTTCGCAATGGGTGACACCCCCACCAAACCGTCGAACTTACCTAGAAAGGCTGGCACAAATCGTCTGACTGAACCCTCCACGAGGGTGCCGGCTGGGCAATGGGCTGTGTATTGACTCAAACTTCAGAATCAGACACTGTCCTGTTGCTCGGGCCAATACATGGCCCAGCTGAGGTAAGGACGCAACAACATGCGGACCATCAAGGACTGGTGCTGGGGTGTCCGGAGCCATGGTCAGAGGTGCCTGGCAGATAGGCCTAAAATGCTATGGGGTGGTTCCCAAGAACAAAACTAACCAATATGAAGAAGTTGATGGAGTCCCTTAATGGATCAACTCGGGCTGGGATGTCAGCCCAAACGTCGGTGGAAGGCGTGACTGCTACCACCGGCGGGCACGGGGGGTGAACACCCCTCTACGTGTCGCCAGCGGTCACACCTCTGTACTGGTGGGAGCAGGCCAGGACAGTTGCATAACTACTGCCTCAACATCGAAAAATGCCAAGATGTGGCGCGGTACCAGAGTCCATGCAGACTCGGACAGCGACCCTCAAGGCAACGAACTTAGTGCTGAGGCGGAAGAAAGCCTCCTGCGCTCCCCAGTCAAGGGTTCCAACTCCCCTAGTAGGGAAGGGCCCAAAAAGACGAAGGAGGGCTTGAGGGCCAAAGCCCAGTACAAGGCAGCCCTGAAGATCAAATCTTGGCTCGCTGGCAGCACAAAACTCACCCCTGAGGAGAGGAAAAAGCTGGAGTGGGCCGAAGAAAAGATCGAGGAAGGCCGGAAACATTTCGAGGGCAAAATATCAATGAAGGCCACTTGAAGCCAGTATGCCAACAAAGTCGAGGAGCTGCTGCTCACTAAAAGGCAGCGGTCCGAAGACCAAGATAAGGCGGATGTGCCCGCGAGCAAGCGCCGTAAAACAGAAAAAGCCCCCAAAAAGCCACTGCCGAAAAGGGAGACGGTGAGCGATGTGGCGCGTCGGCACTTAGTCGTCGCGCTCATCGACCGCAGTAACCACCACGGCAAGATAACACCCGAGAAGTGGAAGATGGTAGAGCTGAGCCAGAGTCTCAGCCTACCACCTTCGATGGAGCGGGGTGGCTTAATGGGGTGAAGATACTGAGCTGCAAGGATGACCTCACCCTGAAGTGGGTCACCGAAACTGTGTCCAAGATGGACGCCCCCTGGGAAGGTGCCAAGCTGGAGGTAGTTGACAGAACCTGCATTCCGTCAGTACCAAAAGCGAAAGTACTCTTCCCGAGGATCGTACCTAAGGAACAGGCGCTCAAGCTGCTCAGATGGCAGAATCCAGACGTGCCTACCGCTGACTGGACGGTACTACACGTTGGAAAGCCGGAAGGCAATGGTCAACAAATGGTCCTCCAGATCAATAAGGAGGCCTAGGATCTGCTGTACCCGAAGTTCGGGAAGATGGCGTGGGGAGTAGGCAACGTGTACCTACGACTCAAAAAACGCCACCCGAACGACACCAATGCCAACACGCTGGAGGCCGGCGAGGTGGAAAAAGACCTCGAGGCTTTGACCGACGCAGCCAAAAGCCTCGACATAGAGGATGAAGTGGAGGAGGATGGTGACCTGAGCATTATAGCCAACCCATCCGTGCAGAAGGAATCTGAAAATAGCCATGAAGCTACGGATCCTTCAGCTAAACCTCCATAAGAGCAAGTTGACGTCAGCGGAGCTCCTCCTAACCCTGGAGGAGGAGTCCGTCGACGTGGCCCTAGTCCAGGAACCCTGGATCGCATCGGGTAACAAGATCGCTGGGCTAGGGTCGAGCAACTACTCCATCTTCTACCCGACCACCGTAAGTAAAGCTAGAACTGCAATTCTGGTAAGAAAAGGCATCTATGCTTATCTTATATCTAATTACAGCACAGACGACATCACGGTGATAGCGCTAGAGGGATGCAGGGACGAACCACTTCTGATGGCGTCCTGCTATCTAGCGCATGACAGGGAATCGCCGACAGTGGAGACGGAGCGTCTGATCCAGGAGGCGAGCCAGAAGAGGCAACCCCTGGTGATAGGCGCTGACGCCAACGCCCATCACACCCTATGGGGCTGCAAGGACGTAAACAATAGAGGTGAGTCACTTTTAGACTTCATTCTTAAATTTAACATTAAGATCGCTAACAGGGGAGAGGAACCCACCTACGTAGGTCCCACCTCATCTAGCGTTATAGATTTAACACTCGCGTCTGGAACAAATACCGAAGTCACGGAATGGAGGGTCCTCAGCAGACCTTCCTTCTCTGACCATAGGTATATCCAGTTCGAAGTTCAACTTGAGTGCACAACTTGAGTGACAAAAAGTTTTTACAAAAATCCCCGAACACCAACTGGGATATGTTTAAGACCAAAGTGACAAGGACACTCCCATCCCCAATACCAATCTCATCAACGGTGGACATTGAGAAGTCCGTGAAGACTCTCTGTCATCACCTAACCTCATCCTTCAACGCAGCGTGTAAGACCTCAATAATAAGAAGGAAACACAGGCCACCCTGGTGGAACCCACAATTGAAGGCACAACGCACCGACCTACAAGAAATCTTCAAACTAGCTAAACAAGCAAATGAAGATATTGTATGGGACGAATACAGGACAAGGCTCCGTGACTTTAAGAAAAAGGTCCAGACAGCCAAGAGGAACTCATGGAGATCCTTCTGCTCTGGCATTAAGAAGGTCACGGAAACCGCCAGACTTAGGAAGCTTCTGTCGAGCCAAGCGGCAATTCAGAGCCAACTAAGAACTAGCGATGGCCAATGGACGAGTAGCAGCAGGGAAGCGACTAATGCCCTTCTAAGCGAGCACTTCCCCGGATGCACAGATGCACTTGATTCACAACAATCAGTGCACATGCACCCAGTGTCCGACGTACCTGGGAATATAATCATACCACACAAAATCCAGTGAGCCATAGACTCCTTTGAGAGCTACAAATCCCCTGGAGTAGATGGTATAATACCAGCCATGCTGCAGAAGACCAAAGAAAAGGTCACTCCATAGCTGGAACAATATTCATAGCATGTCTGAGGCAGGATATGTACCTGTACCCTGGAGGACAGCACGTGTTGTGTTCCTGCCAAAAGCAGGAAAATGCAGTCACATGCAACCGAAAGACTACAGACCGTTAAGTCTCACCTCTTTCCTACTTAAAACCTTTGAAAAACTTCTGGATCTACACATAAGAGGAGGCATGAACCGACTCGGAGAATCCAACCAACACGCTTACACAAAAGGAAAATCGGTGGAAACAGCACTGCACTCCCTAGTAGCTACCATCGAAAAATCCCTTCACCACAAGGAATTTGCCTTGGGAGCATTCCTGGACATCTCAGGTGCATTCAACAATGTATCTACGGAAGCGATCATGCGGAGCCTGAGAGCCGCGGAAACCCACGAGGCTGTAAACTCTTGGATAGGAAATCTATTGAGCTGCAGGAGAGTAAGAGCCGAATGGGGAACCACCACCACAACCAAAGCAGCGCACAGAGGCACGCCACAAGGCGGAGTGTTGTCGCCGCTTCTGTGGAACTTGGTGGTAAACGACGTCTTAAGGAAATTTAAACGGAAAGCCCCAAAGATAACCGCCTATGCAGATGACATAGCCATAATTATCGTGGGCAAATGTCCAACGACGATCAGCTCTGTCATGGACAGTACACTTAAAGAAGTACTGAAGTGGACGATGGATGTGGGACTCGGTATCAATGCGGACAAGACGGATCTAATTCTCTTTACCAAGAGATACAAGATACCGCAATGGACTCCGCCGTCTATAAACGGTGCCATGCTTGTGCCAAAAAAGAGCGTGAAGTATCTAGGAATAGTACTGGACAGCAAGTTGAGCTGGAAGACCAATGTCGAGGAAAGGGTTAAGAAAGCCACAAGTGCACTATATGCATCGCAGAAGATGCTAAGCAGCACGTGGGGTCTGTCTCCCAAACTGATGCACTGGATCTTCATCTCAATTGTTCGTCCAATACTACTCTACGGTGTCCTAGTATGGTGGAAGGCCACTAAGAAATCCACATACCTCCAAATAATGGAAAGGGTACAAAGACGTGCACTGATGTGCATTACTGGGGCACTGAGATCTACTCCAACAAAGGCCTTGGAAGTGATACTTGGAGTTCTCCCCATCGACATACAGGCCAAACTACTAGCACAAAAGACCGCGCAACGTCTCTGTGCTACAGGAAGTATGACCCTCGCAAATTATGGGCACAGTGAAGTAGGAGGGGAGTCACTCAATAGCACGGACTATATGACGTCAATAAACAACTTCTCCAGAACGCCCGCTCTAACGACGCATGCAGGAAATGCAGGGTACCAGAAGTAAAAGAAACTCTGGAGCACCTCATCTGCGACTGCCCCGCACTCATGACCTCGAGAGCGAAATGCCTTGGAAGCCCCCTGCTTGCATCACTGAAAGAATCAGCGGGCCTTGGACCCCATAAACTCCTGGCTTTTGCCAAACTGACCAGCACACTAGACTGGGATAATTAAATCAGGAAATTAACAGCCTCCATCACTTATCCGGCAACACTAAGGATCATACTGATTTATGTGAGGCCCTCCACTTGAGGGTCTGCCGAAATAACCTAACCTAGCTAGAAAGGCCTCCACCTGTTCTTCGTCTGTGGCTGCTCTTGTTTCCTACTTCTCGACACCTCTCAACGCCGCGTGGGTAGTAGAAGACCGCTTCTTACGGCGCCGTCGCTTAGTCCGGACTCCGGCTCGTCTCACTGTTTGTTCCGCTCCTCCCTGCTGGCTAACCTCGTCTCGTTCCGCTGTTTGTTCCGCTTCTCCCTGCCAGCTAACCTCGTCTCGTGTTGTCTTGGTTGTTCCTTTGCGTCTTGCTTGTGTACTTCGTCTTGTGTACTGGGTCGTTTGCTGTCTTATCTAGAAAGTTCTGCTGGTGCAACCGCGCTTGCCCCCACTCGAGCGTACCTTCGATGCCGCACAGGAAGTCCATCCCCAGGATTACATCGTCCAGAATGATAGGTAATACCAACAACAGCACTGTCGTCTCCTTCTGTCCAAGTTGAATTCTCACCCTCAAGGCTCGTGTCACGTCTCTTGTTGCTCGTTATCCGGGGTGGCATCCGTCACTAACTCCTCGATCTTGACATGCGTGACGACACGGCCATTTCTGCACCTCAGAGGTGTTACTTCTTGGGACTTTGGTGTGACGTCTCCAACGTTTTCCCTATTGGTTGAAGACGCGAAGCATTTCCCGACATGCCTCGGCAGCAGCAGTCCATTGTGCGCATTTCGGAACTCCTCCCATGTGGCCTGGTAAAGCATGTTCACCCGGAATCAGTGTTCGCGATTACTGCTGCACGTTGATCTGGTACATCGCTGCCTTCTCATCCAGATGCTCGATGAAGTGCCAAGGATCCGCTGCCTCTCCATTGAACGATACGCCCCATCTGTGGACACGGTCTGCCAGTTCGTACGGCCCCATCCGTTTAAAAACGGCTCCTTTAACGGGAGTGGGAACGGGTACGGTGCTTATAGTGGTTGGGTTTGTTGCACGGCGATAATCCATTACCGGGATTGGTAATAACTCGTCGTTTCCAAGTGCAACATGCGTTGCAGCTGCTCCTTTGATAGTTCGCCGTGGTTTATGAATGTCACCCATGACAGGTTATGAGCTGCTGATATTGGTATCGGGTACAATAGGTGTACATGGTCCACGTCACACACGTGTACTCGTAGGTCACTTGGTAGTGTATTCCACCACCACGTGGTCCCTTGGAGTTCACGTGCGCCCAACTCCTGATCACTCTTTCGCGTCTCGCGTGACTGGACGGCCGTTTGTCGTGTACTTTCACTTGTACTTTCGCTTGTGCTTCCACAAGTCGCTCAGTGGTGTATTCCACCACACCGCAACTCAATAGAGCTCACGCTCACGTATTCGCTTGCCAACTAGCGTTCCCTAACGACACGCACCGTACGTCCCTATGATCAAAGCTCCTTTCATATTTTTCTCTTGCAGCTTACCTCGATTGTCCTGCGACAGGAGTCATCGTCCTTCGGGGTTTTCTTTTTTGCACTCTACTTTACTTTTTTCACTCTTAAGGAGCTTGCACGACGTGCTCGCTCTGCTGCTCTCGATCAGCTGTCCTGTGCCCTAGTTGCGCAGCTCGCAATTCGCTGCTTGCGTTTCGCTGCCTGCGCCTCGCTGCTGTGGCCCTCCGCCAGTATGGCACCGCCTGCGACTCGCGGCCTCCGTTTGGCCGATCGTGGTTCGCTACCTGAATCGTGCAGCTCGCACGGCTCGGCTCGCGACTCAAGCCTCGCTGCTCGCATGGCTCTGCAATGGCTCTGCCCGCATTGCGCTGTTTGCATGGCTCTGCCTGGAGTTTGTCGCGACGCCTTGAAATTTGTCGCGATGCCGTTACCTGTGCGCCTCGTGCTGCTAAGTCTGGCGTGCGCTCTGGATAGCGAGGTGCCGTTAATTGTACGTTGCTTGTACCCTACCTATTGGTTTCGCCTATGCGTCTGCCTATTATCTTACTTCCTATGTTTTAAAAACACCAAGGCGTATTTAGGGCTTAGTTTTAACTTAAAAATTTAATGGGTACAAATAATCTTATAAATTAGGATATATATAAAGACAAAATAATGACACGCGTTTCTCGCAGCGTCACAATATATAATTTACAGTTGATGTAAATGTATTTACTTGTATCGGGGTTAAAGATGTGGAAGCATCGCCGTGAGAAGTGAATTCACTTAAAATGGAGACTACGGTGTAGAAATAAAATAACAAAAGAATTTTAAAACTGATTTGTCATAGTTAGCCCGGAAATTTATCAGACTGTTTCGTATATCGGAATTTGAATCTCTTCGTCCATTATTTCTGCATGCGGTGCTTCATTTTTTAATTCGACTATCTGTGTCCGCTCTTGCTTAACAACTGCATGTAATTTGACCATGCACCATTGTACGAACTTCTTTCTCATTCGCTGTACTAACTGTCTGTCTCGTTGTAACTCATTAACTCGCTTAGGCAAATCAGTGCCATGCTAGACTTGCAATAATGGACGAACCGAGAACGATAATCCAGAACAAAGGAGTATACATTCGGCGTGCCGAAGATTTCATAGCAAAAACTGAAATAAAACAGATCTCTCTGTACTTATTTAACGTGGCGTGTTCCAAGCGAAAGATCCACGGCACCCATTTATGTACACAAGTGTGCATATGACACAGCGAGTTTAAATTAAGCGCCAATCTATGGCTTCCCGAGTGATCACCCGGAGGTACCAATTTGATTGCATACAGCCGTGTAATGCAACCCCCATTGGTGAAGGGGATCTTTCTAGCTAAAGCAGCCACAGCCACCACAAAATTTATACTAGGGGGCCTTCCACACATGAGCGGGGCTTGGTTAAACGTACATATATATTCAAGCATATCACGATATGCCTTCGATGCTCAACCCATGGTACCGATTAGGGCTCGGTGGCCTCCCTTTTGGGTCCGACAAGCCCAGATTTGGGGACGCCTAAAGATACCATTTTCGGCTATTCAGCCCGGGACTGGTAACCCATTCGTCGCTCCTTGGTACATCCCATGCTGCCGCCTTTGAAAGATACTGTCAGCGTACTGCATACACAGTCCCACTGTCTCTCGCATCCGTGCCACTCCAGAGACATCTCATTGAGGTCATGTAGATACGCAAATAGGAGGCAATCGCATAACACGTGTTGCCAGTCTTCACAATCCGCACTGCACAGTCACACAGGCGTGTTGCTCAGACCTCTAGTATGCAGGAACGCGTTGTAAGGTAACATCTCTGGCTGAGGTAAACTCGGTAGCGCCAGGGCCACTCTACAGGACATTTGTAAAGTTTTGATATCCGAGACAAAAAGGATGGTGACCTTCCGAGGTGGGGGTCACGGAAAAGCCAAAACTTCTGGCGTTGTTCTCAAGCGGCGTGGCCGGCTGGGTTTTTTTAACTACTGACGTGTGACCGGTGTGCCGGCGGCAGCGTGCAGGGGCATCTGACGCGTAAATAGTGGCCACCTCCGCTTCTGGTCTGATCTCGGAGCCGGGTACCAACCGTCGGCTATCGAGACCACCGACTTACGGCTGTTCCAGAGGTTCCGCTGTATGCACTGGGTATTGACCTTCTGTCGTACCAGCGGAAGTCAGGAACAGTTGGGCCACTCACCTCTGCACGCGCGCACACACACACGCGCACTCGTACTCCCGCCCTTGGCGGCAGATCGCCAGATCTCTCGCCCCACTGCATGCTTCCACTTTTAAATCATTACCCGTTGTTTTGTTAAGCTTTCTTTTGCGTTTTTAATTTTATTTCCTTTTTCCTTTATTTTAATTAATTTCCTCCATCTTTCCCTAAACTTTCCCTACCGATGTACCAACTCACTGAACTGCCCGAATATGGGCCCTGCCTTGGGTTTTGCCACCCAGTGGCTCGCTCACCTTTGTCCTTTTATTTTTCCCCGCTGATTGTACTACTTCGCTGTTGTTTTGTTTTTCCACTTCTATTTTCGCACCACTTTTAAACCGCTCGTCATCAGCGCCACATCCTGATTGTCTCTCTCTGCGCACCAACATTTCGTCCAGCCCCCTAATTTCGGCGTTAGATTCAGCAGCGCAGTCGCCGAGTTAACCCGACCACGCACTTTGCGGTGGCGCGAGGGGGAAAATGCTTTCGGCGTTAGATTTAGCAGCGCTACAATTCCGTTCCCCGCTACCTGCAGGTGTTCGGCTGATGCTGCGGCTGCGGCGCTCTTCCTAGTGCTTGGTCTGTTGCGGCTGCAGCGCTCTCTTTCGCTAGTTCTGCAGCGGCTGTAGTTTTGGGAAAACCTCGATGTTTGCGTACCTCGATGATTTCGATGGTTTTGCCTAAAAACCTCGATAATATCGATGCATCGAATTATATTTGTTATCTGATAAGCCGCAAAGCTTAAAAAGAAAATAAAGCACACATATTGTCTTGATGTCAGAGCTCCAAATTTAACCCCACAATAAATTCAATTAAACAAAATTAACAATCTTTTTATTAAGTGACTTCAAGTCAGACTTATTACCTTAACTTACTAACTACTACTTAAAACATTATATGAAAATAAGACTACTCAAAGGAAATAAAAGAAATAAAAACTCAAATAAAGTACAAGTACAAGTTTCAAATGCAAATTGAAAACAAAAGAGATCACTTAATCCAGTTATTTTTGTTCAAGAAAATTAATGTATCTACATTCTGCGGATCCAATTGGCTTCGCTTTTCACTTCTTATGAAGCCTGCCTTGCTGAACATGCGTTCACCGCTATGTTTGCTGACGATACCGCAATACTCAGCCGATCTAGATGCCCAGCAAAGGCATCAGAACATCTTGCCTGTCATCTTAAAACAGTGGAAAGATGGTTTGCGGACTCGAGACCAAAAGCAAACATGTAACCTTAGGACTGAACAGACAAACCCTGTCCCCTGAACTAGAGATGGGCACGGGCCTGTTTTTTGAGGCCCGGCTCGGCCCGAACCAGACTCGAATTTTTGAGACCGATATCGATTAAAGCATCATTATATTTTTTGCTTTCAAGCACGCCGGCCTTCCGGGCTTTTACCCCTAGGCCCGGGGCCCGACGGTAAAAGGCGCGGTAGCTGGTTTAAGGCCCGGTAGCTGGTTTTAGGACCCGGGCCTAAAATTGTCGAGGACCGGGGCTTTACTTTTAAACAGTCGACTGACCTTAATCCGACTATAAACTAATTAAATAAAATAAATCTCGTCAACGAGGAAATCCAGATGAGAATGAGTAAACACCAAGCAAAGCTCGCTGCTCACGAAAATCGTTTCGCAAAGTCGCTTACGCGAGTCTGCAGTCAGAGCCGGCTGGTAAACAAACATTCTCCAGCCCACGAAAGAAATCCTGGGGCCGTCTCTACTAATACAATTCTTTCATATTATAATTAATCTAACTTACATAAAAATATTTGAATAATTATTGCTAGTCTCACAATAAGAGAAGATCCAATAAATAACGCAATACCTTTGAAAAAAAAGGTAGGCTGAGTGATGTTAAATCTTCTCTTCAAAAGCTCAAAGCTTGAAGATCGAGCTGTAATCGTTGCCGCTTAGGGCGAGGGAAGAATTGTTTAACATATCCAAAAAGAGGTTTTTGTTTAAGTCTGCTTCGCAAGAACTATAATGTTTATTATTTATGTTATGAGTGGTATATTGATTACCAATAGGAGCGATTCAAAACCGCGGATAGAGTTTGAAGAGTTATGAGATTGTTTATGCTTTTTAGGAAAATAGCGCAAAGAATGGGTTCCCAGAGGCTGGTGAAACTGTTTATAGTTAATATAGCAAAATATAAGTAGCTTGAGAATAGTAGCTCAAGAGGTCGAAGAGCTTTGATGTCTCTTCGACTGTGAATATTTTTTATAATTTACATAGCGAATTTTAAGGAGTTGAGGGTGACAACTTGCACTCGGATGTTGTCCAAAATTATAACTTCTGAGATCTAGGCGCCCATACAGACAAACGGACAAACAGACAGCAACATACATTCGCACTTTTCAGATTCCGACTAACCATAGACCATGCATTTTTTTAAAATAGATATTAAAGTCAGACTTCACTTTACTTTATGTCAAAGTAGGAAAGCTGTATCTTTTACACAGCGCTTACAAATCGATTTAAATATTAATTTGCGAGGGCATGGCACCCAACATTTGAAATAAATAAAATAATCAGTTCAGGACAGTTCAAATAAACCTTTATGCCCAATTTGAACTCTTTTAATAGCTAATATATATATATTTATATATTTACTTTATGGGGTCTGCCTCTTCCTGCCAATTACAAACATTTGCAGAAAGCTAGTTTAAACTTTTTTGACCATTTATAAATTATAGATGCTGGGGCGGTAGTCTTGGCAGGCAACATTTTAAATAAACTTGATCTGTTTAGAAAATACTGAAACCTTTATGCCAAGTATCTCTAGCTTCTTTAATAGCTAAGATTTGCCTGTTTCCAGACAGACGGAAAGAAATACTTAATGACAATACCTTATCTTTCTAACTTACTATACAAGCAATTCTGAGATCTAGAATCTTAAGATTTTAATTTCACTCAACCAATATGGTCATAAATAAACAAATCTATCAATTAGGCAAAAAGCTCAGAGTTGTCAATACGCCCACGCATGTTGGGTACTCCACCGCACACACCCCGCCCACTCTACATTGTTTGTTTAACAAACCACATCCCCAATCTCCAAATACCTAACCGCAACTACCCCAACTCTTGTTGCTCCTCCCTCGCTCTCCATTTGTTGTTCTTTCCTCATGGTGCGTTTTGTCATTGGTAAAACTTTTTCGCTGCATGTTAAGAACCAAGAATCATCCCCCACCCACAAAGGCACGAACCTTTCAAGTGGCGTATTGTTGTCTACACTATCCGCAATCTTCAGCCTCAACCCCTAACTCACTGAAACCAGTTGGGGGCTCCAGTCAGCCCGAGCTTGCCAATCGTCGAATGCCGCATTATGAATTATGAACGTCTGCTAAGATTTATGAATCCAGGCACAAGAGTATTACCAACAACAACTGCAAGCAGACAAGAAAAGAATCAGAGTGAAAAGGAAAGAAGGAATGAATAAAGTAAGGAGCAGGAGCAAATCTGTCAGCTGGTCGGTTACGCTGTAAATTTACCGCAATTAGGTTGAATTTCAATTTCCTTCGACACTCAAGGGCTACTGCCTCCACGAGCTACTTACTCTGATTACGATTATAGCGAGCTCAATTCCCAAGCTGTAATCACCTTCACTTCTCCATTCTCTCCTTCCCTTTTCTATTCTTTCGTTATATTTCCATTCCCGTTATAAGCTAATAATTCAAACAAGTCGATTTTTAGCGATTTTTATCGCTGAGTGAATTGATGGTGCGGGCGGTTAGTAGCTAACAGTATTTATTGTAGATGGTTCCTATGATTGGCTGCCGCTGCAGTTTTCATGCCTCAATGACTTGCGTAGCAGAAAGTAGGAGGGGAGGAGTCTACAATAAAAAATGAGCTGTCTGGCTGCAAATTTGCAAACTCATGGTATTCCATGCATTCAATTTTCCCCCCAAAAACATGTAAAAAGACCGATTTTAAGCACGCCGTGGCGCTCCGACGACTTTGTACCCTTGCGTATTTTAGCAGAATCTTTCAATCTTTTCTCTTTCTTTCTTTTCTCTAACAATAATGCATACCAAAAGGTGTAATATGTGAAATTAATTTATTAAGCGTTCGTGTAGGGTGGGGAACAATCATACAATCATTGAGAGTGATTTTTCATGTGAAGACTACAGGTATAGTGGTCCGATGGTAATGAAAATTAAAACCGGATACATTTATATGTACATAACGTCAATTATAGAAATTTTTCTCACCTCAGATTTCGACAGATCTTAAATGGTACATATATAGTATGGCTACTAAAGAAAAAACATAAATCAATGGGTTTCTTGTGATCTCACGCTATATTGTTTAGTTAAATCAGACAATGCGGCATCGCAACTTGGTGTTGTAAAATTAAATCGAGATACTTCACTCTTTTCAGGGTAAAAATAAAGTCGATTTGTACTTGTAACTCACTCTTAGAAATAAATAATGGCAAAGTAAAAAGTTAGAGTTGGATTCCTCTATATGTGGGGTATCTACACATTAGTATACCCGGGAACTGCGGTTGGAGCACGATGTCGCCAACTGCAAATGCAACGACAATGCCACAGCCGAAACGGAAACGGAAATGAACCAGCGAGCGCGTAAGGCGGTTATACTGCGAAGCACGAATATGCATGTCCATGCACGTACGTGCATGTTCATTACGCAACCGGGCGCAAACAGAATCAATGAATGGTGTAAAAATTAATATCCTGTGTGCAAATAAAAAACAGAATATACGAGAAAACAAAAGGACGAACAACATAAAATCCCTTGTGATTCTTAAAATAAAAAAGAAAGCGGGGAAAGGCAGGATGACGTGGTGTCAGCAGCCGGCAGCAGTTTTAATTTACACAAAGCGTAGTCAGGCGTGTAATGCGACGAGGGCCGGCAAGCAGGGGAATTGTGAGGGGCGAAGCAGGAGAGGGACTGTAAGAGGAGGATGGAACAGAAACGCGACGGCTGCCAAGTTGGAGGCAGTGTGACGATTTAAAAAATGCCTTGAGGCAGGCGAAACGCGCACCACGAAGACGACGTCAAATGATTTATGAAATTGCTTTTGCCGTTGCAAACTTTTCAGCTGGGGGGAAGCGGGGTGGAGAGGGCTAGATTGTTAATGGAAACCCACCAGAGATGAGTGTAAAGTGCTGAAGATTACTGACGCGCTGGCAGTATTGCTGCTATTTCATCAATCTCAGCAAAAGTTTGCCAATTAGCAATTGCAATATTCAACAGAATATTCCAAACATAATCAATAAAATACATTTTCGGTGGTGACGTATTTAACAAAATTGTTGAGAAAATATATACTATTTATATCAAACGGAAATTCTTCTAAAAATAGCTATGCATTTCAATCAGGAGGAATGCGAACATTATATTTGCATGTTTGTTTAAGGCATACATTTTAAATTTTAAATGGTCTAAAAAGCGTATACTATATTTGTGAAACTGTATGTAACGGGCAGAAGGCGGCGTGGGAAACTCCACAAAGTGGATTTATTTTTGCTCAAGATCACTAGCCGAGTCGATTGAGCCATGTCGGTCAGTCCGAATGTCGAGAGCTCAGCTAAGGTTCTTTTATGCAATACACTTGAAAATTTCATTTAAAATTTCAAATACTACGCCCACCGCCCACGCAAATCAACAATACAATTTTGCAATAAAATTTTCAAGCGACGTATAAGACTAAACTAAACAGTAATAATATAAGTTAACAATAAACAGTAGTTATTCAAGTATCTAAGTGCCCAAAGGTCAGAGCGGCATGCTGCAGCGCAACCTGCATATTCATGTGAGCGCGTGGCTGCGTATGTGTGAATGAGTGAGAAAGCAAATGGCGACAGAACACATCGTCTTGCAACGTTTTTACAAAACTTGGTGGCCCGACTGTATTTAAAACCCGTAAGAAATGCAACAGTCGCACGACAGAGGGATACCCTTCGACCTATGGTTCTATGTATGAACACATATACATATGCACATGCTTTAAAATTATTCCTAGCACTCGCCCGCCTCCATTGTTAGCTGACACAAGGGAGGCGGACGACAAACTTGATTTTATGCTCATACTTTATTGAATAACTTCTGTGTTTATTTTCCGACCGGACTGTAATTTGAAGAATACGTAGATTATTCATTCTGGTTTGTATATGTTAATGTGAGAAAGTTGTATCTTTTATACAGCTCTAACAAATTGATTTCAAATTATTAAAATAATCTTGATCTGCGCCGAGTACTTAGGAACCTTCATTCCAAATTTCCATTGACAATAATATTAGACTAAGAACATGTTAGGCTAAAGGTTAAATATGTGCCCACATCCCCGATTTTTAAAATTTTTTTTTACAGGTAGGGCTATATTTATGATGCATTTATGTGAAAGAATTATGTCTCGGACTCTTCTAGTTTTTATACCCTTCGACCATTTAAAATGGTCAAAAAAGGGTATACTAACTTTGTGCAAATGTATGTAACAGGCAGAAGGAGGCTTCGGAGACCCCATAAAGTATATATATTCTTGCTCAGGATCACAAGCCGAGTCGATTGAGCCATGTCTGTCTGTCTGTCCGTCTGTCTGTGTGAACGCACAGATCTCAGCTATTATAAAAGCTAGAGTTACCAAATTTGGCAGGAAGACTCCTGTGTACTATAAGTTTATTTCAAATGTTAGGTGCCACGCCCACCGCCCCCACAATAAATTAATTTTTGAACTTAATTTGAAAGCATTGTATTTAAGATACAACTTTCTGACTTAAACATATACTAAGCTCATTCTACGTATTCTCGAAATTGCAGTCCGATCGGACAATAAACACAGAAGTTATTTAAGAAAGTATGTGCATAAAACCAAGTGCTTGTATCAGCTAACAAGGGAGGCGGGCGAGCGCCATCTATCGGCAATAATTTAAAAGCATGCGCATTTGTATATGTGTAAGAATTTAACAAATTAAACTATACCGGAACATAGGTCGAAGGGTATCCCACTGTCGCGTGCAGCGCCAGTATGTCTGTAACTTTTTCTGACAGTACAGTGTGCCACAAACCGATTTGTTTGAAAAGAAAACTTTGCAGTCACTTTATTATAAGATTCCTCTGCAAATTTTCTTTAATAAATTTACTCATACGTTTCGTAACTACTACTATTATATATATATTTGTTACGAGTTCATATGGTAATGCATACAAAACAACACACTAAAACTTTATAATTATTTATTGACTGTTTTGAGTCATTATGAAATGGTAAAAAAGATATACAAAGTATTTAATTTTATGTGTTTTTGCCGCCGTTGGTTGTCGAGACCTGCCCACTTCTCCATCCTCTTCTAGAGGTGCCGCTTCTTTTTTATATCGGTATTGATACAAGTAACGATAATGCTAATGGATTAAATTCAAATAGACTTAAATATTTAACAGAAATATGTACGTGAAGTCGCAACATCCCACCCACTGTAAAACTACTCCATAGTTTTACCCAAAACATCTAGCACTGCAAGCTTTGAAACTGGTCTTTTTAGCAATCCAGCTATTTGGATTTGGCCGTCCGCGGCAGCAATTGTACGAAGAACAACTCCGTTTCTCCAGGTACCTCTTGGAAGGCTCTCCACACAAATTACCCCAACATCTCCCTTTGCTATGGGTTTGGATCGCGCATGCCATTCAGTTCGCCGTGTCAAAGTCGGTAGATATTCACGTATCCATCGAGTTCGTCGTTCCCAGTAAGAAATGGTTTGGAGTCGGAGGTTCCAGATCATTTATATCTATTGGCGAATGGGTTAATGGTCGACTGTTTATTATATTCTCAGCTTCTATCAGCAAGTTCATTAAAGTTTCCACCTGTGGTGCTTTCTCTTTTAATGTTATGGTTATGCTCCTAACCATACGCTCCCAGCATCTGCCAGAGCGCGGATTGGATGGACAATTAAACTGCCACTCGATGCCTTTTTTGCCTAACTCTGATTTTATATATTCCATATCAAAAAAATCCTTTTCGTTCTTTAATTCCTTTTTGGTGCCAACGAAATTAGTTCCCATGTCAGAACGGATCTTGACAGGAATTCCTCTTCGGTTCACAAAATTTCTTATGCACAACACACATGCGTCTGTCGACAAGTCAAGAGAAATGAACAGCCCTTATAGTTAAGCATGTGAAAAGTGCAACCCATCTCTTTTCTTGTCTTCGTCCAATCGTCACCATGACTGGACCAAAGTAGTCCAATCCTACGTACGAAAATGGCCGTTGAAATGATGTCACTCTATCCTCTGGTAACTGGCCCATTAACGGTGGTACAGGCTTAGCCATCTCGTTTTTACAATGTTGACATCTTGCCTTAGCTCGACTCACAGCTTTTCTTAAATTCACAATCCAGAATTGACGCCATATTTCATTTACAATAAGCTCATTGTTTTGATGATGATAGCTGACATGATACCATCTAACAATTAACTCTGACAAAATGTGACGCGATGGTAACAATATCGGACGACGTGCCCTCTCTGGAATGGAAATACAATAATCCAGCCTTCCTCCAACAATAATAACACCATTTGCGTTCAATTGGGGCGACAATGAGTATATCGGACTTTCCTTCGACACGATTCCAGATTCCAGAAGTTCTTCTATTTCCTTCCAGTATGCTTCAAGTTGCGCAATTTTACATAAGGTTGATTCTGCCAGGTTCAATTCGTGTGCCGTCAACTCTCCGTCATATTCTCCATGTTGGTCCTTGCGATATTTGCTCACAAACCTCCAAATCCAGCCTACTGTACGTTTTAAGCGTGAATAATTTGAAAACCTTTCTAGTGATATCCATTGAGCCTTGCCAAAAAACATGGTTTGTTTGCGCCGTTCAGACATAGCTTCTTGGTTGGAACGGAATTCTTGTGAAGGCCACTTCTCCTTTTCCAACAGCAAAAATTCAGGTCCACTTATCCAAACACTGTTTACATCGTATTCACATCGGTGACTGGTTTTTGTGGCTTTATCGGCTGCATTCAGTTTTGTTGGCACCCAATACCAATCATTCTCCTGTGTACTTTCCGAAATTTCGCTTACTCTATGAGCCACAAATCGTTTATATTGACGATGGTCCGATTTGATCCATGAGACTACTGTTCTTGAGTCTGTCCACAAGGTTGAAGACTTCACATTAACGTCATGGAATTCTAAAACGGTTTTTCTTAGACGAGTACCAAGTACGGCCGCCTGCAGCTCTAGCCTGGGAATAGTTAATAACTTTAGAGGTGCACATCTCGTTTTTCCACATATAAACATTAATTGTACCCTGGCACCAAAAGATATATTCGCCAATATGCCACTACCGCAAATGCTTGCTCACTTGCATCGACAAAGACATGTAACTCAACGTAGTCTGACATTAGGAAATTCTGGGAATAACATCTTCTTAGTTTAAATTCTTTGACCTTTTTGAACTGATGAACCCATTGTTTAAATGCAGCAAATATGTTTTCAGGCAATAAATCGTTCCAATGGATTCCTGTTCGCCATACATCCTGAACTAAGACTTTCCGTATATCATTAAATCAGCGAGCATGCCGAAGGGATCGTAGACAGACATCACCATGCTTAATAGCTGATGCTTCGTTGGACATTGAAGACCTTCTACTATTTGTTTATCTACGCGATTTAATTTTAAGTCAAAAACAAAAACGTCTTTTTGACTGTTCCTATGCATACCTAAGATTTTATCATAGGACTCGGTATCCAGTTTCACTGCTTCTTGAATGTTGCCGTTGCTTTCCACGCCGCTGTTTAAACTTTGTTTAACCAATACGGAGTTCGAAACAAATCCTCGCAACTCCAAATGACCCATTTGATGCACCCTTTTTACTTCTGCGCTAATTTTAAAAGCTTCCTCCTCAGATGTGAGGCTAGCTACGAAGTCGTCCACATAATGTTTATTCTCAATTGAATCAATAACTTGATCTCTGTGCATCGTCGCATTTTGGGCATTTAAATTCTTTACGTACTGAGCACAACAAGGAGAGCAAGCAGCTCCAAATATCATCCTCTTGATTGCCATGTCTCCAAATAAATCTCAATGATTCTTGATCCTCTTTGCGAACCTGCACCTGCAGAAACATTTCCTTTATGTCTGCACATACCGCAACAATTCCTTGACGAAATTTAAAAAGGATTTGTGTCAAAGGTGAGTTTTCATCTTGCCCTTTCAAAAGTTCAGTGATCAGGGATACTCCATCGATAGTCGCAGCTGCATCAAAGACCAATCTCACTTTCTTTGGCTTGTTTATATTATAAACACCAAAATGAGGTAAATACCAAGTTCGCGCACCAACTTTTGCAGTTTCTTCTTTAGACATTTTTGCGGCATATCCTTTCTTCACGAAGTCCATAATTGCAGCATCATATTCGTTTATTTTTCCCATGCTCATCATCCTCTTTCAACTCCTTGCAATCTACTGAACGCCATGTCATCGTTTTTCTATAAGAGCACCGTTTCATATGTTCTTCAATCGTTTAGTAGTGTTCTTTAAAATACTCCTGGCTCTTAGATCATCAGCCGATTGCAGTGGTTCGTTAGCTGCATTGACCCCAAAGTTTTCAGTCGTGAAATAATCCGCAATCAATTTGTGCATTTCGTTTTCTTCATGTTCTCGAACATGGAATATCGTTGAAATTAAAGATCTCCCTTTACAAACGCCAGAACTTCCGTAGATACTCCAGCCTAATGACGTCTTTGCTACCAACAAGTTATTATCCAGTATCATGCTTTTCAGTGTTGCGGTCAGGTGACAATTATTTATTCCAATCAAAAGCATTGGATTCGCATCAGTGTATCCTTCAATGGGGACATTTCTCAATCTTTTATATTTATCCTTTAGTTCGTTTATGTCCAACGATTGTAATAGTAACTGCAGATTAGGGACCATGTGCTGTTTCGACCTTGTCTCCTTATTCGCAAGTTACACTCTAGCGAGCTAACCACAGTAGTACGATTTTCTACCCAATTCAATGTAAGGTTATCTTTCTGCTGCTGTACTCCCAAATTTACTGCAAACTGTTCATTAACTAACGAAGCAGAGGAACTTTCATCTAAGAATGCATATGTCCTTACAATTTTTCTGTTTGGTCCGGTGATTTCAACAGGTACTATTTTAAAAATTATTTTAGATGTTGCTGGTTTTATAGTATTTACCGAAACTTCTGTTGCAGCGTTCTCTTTACATGGTTTTTCTTCAGAATGTAACAATGAATGATGCAGTTTCTTGCATCCATCCTTTTTACATTCCTTCTTATATTTGTAAACATTTTGTCTATGTCCTTTTCGCAAGCAGCCAAAACATAGTTGATGTTTCTTTACCATGGACCATTTGTCTTCTGTTTTCGCTTTAGAAAATGCGCTGCATCTGTCAATATAATGATCTCCATGACACTCATAGCATTCAGGTTTATATTTCGTTTCTTTCTTGGATTCCTCATCCTTGGTGGTCTGCATAGCAACTCTTTGATGTTCGTTCCTCTTCTCTAATTCATCTGCTGAGAATACGATCATCGCCCTTGCAATGCTTCTGGCCATAGTGCTGATCCATGTACTAAAGTCCATTAAATTTAAATTTTAAACATTTTCAACATTCATAGGATTTATATGCAAACCCTTGACTTCATCTCTGGCCGCTCCCTTTATGCTTTTTTTTAGCCTCAACAGATTTTCCAGTTTAGAATATCTAAAAGCGTTCGACGACTCCCAAAACATTGTTGAAAATACGGGCCAATCCTCTAGGTTTCCATTAAACTCAGACAAATCAATGAGTTTTCGAGGGTATACGAGTGGAGGATGTTGCAACACATTTCTGTTACTGTTCAATCTGGCTGAACCCAATAAACCAACACCAACACCATCACCATCGACCCGTACATACCAACACCATCTCCAGCGTCTCCTAAGCCGCCAGAACCATTTATGCCAAGATTACGTGAGCCTTCGTTAGCGTCCATGTTGAATACGCCTTTCATTTGTTCGTATGTACCGACACCAGATCCCACGACGCCAAAGTCATCTGCACCGCCAGTAGTGCCAATTTTGACACGCACGTCTGTAACAGCGCCGACATTTCGAATTTCACTTCTGTTATCTTCTGAATACTGCGCACCTCCAACAGCGCCACGATCATCACGCGCACATCGATTAATGCCCAATAGACGTGAATTTCTAACAGCATCAAGTTGTTTCTGTGAACTTCCAGGAATGCTCACAGATTCTGCGCCATCCAAGGCGCCCAATTGTCCACATATACCTCCAGCAGTGCCTCCAGTGACATGAAGCATTGTGTTCTTTATGCTGACTACTTGCTTAGCCAGCTCCGATTGAGTAACTTACATTTTCCATAAAGATGGCCAATTTATTTTGCCGATCCTCCACGGAGGATGTTCCTCACGGAGTTATATAATTGACCGTTTCGCTCATCCATTTTCTGCATCATGTTCATCAAATTACGTATCAAGTCACCATGTGCATCCGATTTCCCAGAAGTCTCGACAACGGTTTCATCCAAGTTCGAATCCATCTCGTCAGTAGAATTTGACCCACTTCTTGACCTCGGAGTTCCTTTTCCAGTCATGTCGTTCGAATTAAAATCCATGTTCTGCTTTTTATTTGCTTACCGTAATTTCATCATACGCCGGCATTGCCTCGTGTCTATGTGTCTATGTGTGCGTCTATTTCACAAGAAATTGCAACGTCTTTTTCACAATTTCACCACACACACATCAATAAAGCTCGCTTTTAATATGCACGACATAAATTAATGAGGTACACATAAATTTAAAGATGTTACGAGTTCATATGGTGATGGATATCAGACAAGACACTAAAACTTTATAACTGTTTATTGACTATTTCGTGTCGTTAAGTTCAATCCGAACTCAAAACCAGCCTATCACGTCTGAATTTCAACCTAGCCTTATCAAAAATAAGTAGTACCAAGGGAACACCAAGGGGAGGCCACTGCAAATGTAATAGGTCTAGTTGTTGCTAAAAATTTTAATTTTGGTGACCTACGAGTCGACTTGAGATGTTCTGCGCAAATCTAATGTTCTCCAAATTAAGTAATTTCTGCAATGTGCAGTCATAAATAGAGATTCTATCTGTCTAATTTATTTATTTTCGGATATTTATAAAAACTTGCAGTGAAAATTGCGCTTTATATATATTAAAAATTTGGTGGAGATAAATTTTATACGGTGTTCGAACGACACGCGCAATTGGAATTAAATGAAATGCAGAAGCGAATAGACAAGCGTCGTAAGCATTAGACTGAGCGAGAAGGCAATAGGTATATGTATCCTTTTTGTAGCGCGTACTAAATTTCATTACATGTGCTTCTTCTTCATTTTTTTTGCATGAGCTAAGTATGCATCTGCGTCTTGTCGCGCTGTCTAATGACTCACCATTTCCGACGACTGCGAGAGTTGTTCAGTGGCTGAGTGTTTTATGTCCCGGACTGTAAGGCCAATGATGTTGAGCAGCGAGTTCGAGGTTCGACTGCTGCCGCGATCGACATGTGAAATTCTTTTGTTTTTCATTATTTTTCATTAAATAAATTAAAAGCTCAAAAACATTAAGGAGGGGCGGCGGCGGTAGGTGATTTTTAGGTTTTTGTTACACAATGTATGTAATTAGAACTTAGTTTTCTTTCATTGGTACACAAGAGCAACTGCAAATTTAATTTTACATATGTCGGAGCTCTATTCCTGGAATGTTGGGGATCGTTTCTATGATTTCACATTCTGATGAAATTGTAGCATTGTGGTGAAATTCTGACGAGCACTGCAGCAGAGGCGCAGACGGCTTCTGCGGCTGAGTGAGGTCCGATCTGGTTGTCATAAATAGTGTGTTAGAGGGATGACAATATAGTGAACGCCAGTGTTGTGTATAGACATGATAGAATATGAGGAAGATGGGTAAAGGAAGAAAATCATGTCAGTAAGGTTTGACTGGTGAAATTGATCGGAACTTGCTGTGCTGCTGCACCAAACTTACAAGACTCATTAACAAATGGATAAGACTCCCCTATTTCCGACATCAGAAGTGGGATCGCCTTCGCCACAAGAGCCCAGCTCTGATCAGTATATGGCTGCGTTGGAAACACAAAACCGTAACCTCATGGAAATAATAAAAACCATGCACGCACCGAGAGCACCGGCGTCAGATGAAAAGTCTTTGCACGTCACACTGCCAAAATTCTGCGTTGACAGCGCTGGAGCGAATCCATCTGCATGGTGCACCACGGTGGACTTAATCTTTGCAGATAATGCGCTTGTAGGCAGTGCGCTTGTAATAGCGTGGAGCAAAGCGCTAGAAGGCAGTGCATCGCAATGGCTGTCGCAGATATGCTTCGCTGGCATCACGACGGCTGCCATTCTCATGAACGTTTTGAATGGACGTCCAAAACCTGGAGAGAGCTTTGCCCAGTATAGAAGTCGCATTGCCACCTTGTTGCTGTCTAAGTGGAAGGCCAAGGATTTGGAGGAGATTTCGGTATTGGCAGCGTTGGCTCACATGGCACAAATCGATAATAATTTGTTGCGTTGGGTGTTTACGACAAATGTGGCTACGCGCAATGAGCTTCAGCAACAGCTGCAAGCTTACGCCTTCAAGAAACGTAACAACGAAGATGATTCTGCCCCAGAAAAGAAGAAGTCAAGAATGCAGTCGCAGACTAAGTGCCATTTTTGTGCGAAAGTTGGCCACAAATTCGCCGAATGCCGCGCTCGAAAGGAAGGTACATCAAACACAAAAGGAAGAAGCTACAGCGGAAGCAACACGCCTGGGTCAAAAGATCGTTCGACTATAAAATGTTTTAAATGCGACGAAATGGGACATGTGGCTTCTGTATGTCCCAAAGGCAACAACAAATACATCGAAAAGCGAGTTGACGTATGCAAATTAAGTGAGCCAAGTGGATTATTCTTTCAATCGGGTGAGCCCTTTCCATTCTTCTTCGATTTGGGAGCCGAATGTTCTTTGGTAAAAGAAAAATTAAGTAACAAATGAGCTGGCAAGAGAATTAATAATCTAGTTACATTAAGAGGAATCGGTGACAATATAGTTAAGAGCCACTTGCAAATACTATCAACAGTCCAAATGTCTCAATTTAATTTAGAAATTTTGTTTCATGTTGTAGTGGATAACTATTTAAAGCACGACATAATGATTGGCCAAGACATATTAAAGCTTGGTTTTGGTGTATTGATTGAATCTGATAAATTTAGTATTTACAAATCCAAAATTATTAATGCCGTTCAAAATAATGCACCTGAGAACACTTTGGAAATACTTTTTAACACCAATACAGAATTAAATGATAATGATAAATGTAAATTAAGAAATATATTGGAAAAGTATGCCGATAGTTTCGTAATTGGGATACCAAATAAGCGTGTAACCACAGGTGTATAAGAAATTCGTTTAATTGATAAGAATAAAACTGTTCAAAGGCGCCCATATCGACTCAGCACAGATGAGAAGCTGTTAGTTAGAGAAAAGATAGAACAAATGCTTGAATCTAATGTAATTCGTCCCAGTAGTTCTCCATTTGCAAATCCAATGTTATTAGTTAAAAAGAAGGACGGCAGTGACAGGTTGTGTATCGATTTTCGTGAGCTAAACTTAAATACGATTTCTGATAAGTTTCCATTGCCACTGATTTCGGATCAAATAGATCGTTTGCGGGGTGGTAAATATTTTTCCATCTTAGACATGGCCAGCGGATTTTATCAAATACCGATTCATCCAAATTCTATAGAAAAAACAGCATTTGTGACTACAGAGGGTCAGTACGAATTTCTGGCCATGCCATTTGGTCTAAAGAATGCGTCGTCTATTTTTCAACGTGCTATTGTTCAAGCTTTGGGGGATTTAGCCTATTCCTATGCAGTTGTTTACATAGACGATGTGCTGGTAGTTGCGAATACAAAGCAGGAAGCATATGAGAGGTTGAATACAGTAAAAGCGTTGTCAGAGGCAGGATTCTCGTTCAATATAAAAAAATGTAAATTTCTTTGTATAGGAATAGAGTACCTAGGATTCTACATCAAGGATGGAGAAATTAAACCAAATCCTCGTAAGATAGAAGCTCTTTCTGTTTTATCTCAGCCAACCTCGGCAACGCAGTTAAGGCAGTTTATAGGTCTGGCATCGTATTTCAGACAATTTGTTCCACGATTCTCAGAGAAGATGAGCCACTGTATCAGTTAACCTCTAAGCTGAATGCTTTTGTTTGGAAGGAGGAACACGAGAAGATACGGCAGGATATTATCAAAGTGCTTACATGTGACCCTGTACTGAACATATTCGACCCTGAGCTTCCAATTGAATTGCATACTGATGCCAGTGCAGATGGCTACGGCGCTATGCTCATGCATAAAATAGAAGGGAAACACAGAGTAGTCGAATATTATAGCAAATGCACATCAATATCAGAAGCCAAATATCACTCGTATGAGTTAGAGACGCTAGCTGTCTATAAGGCAGTAAGACAATTTAGACATTATTTGCACGGTAGAAAATTTGTTGTGTATACTGATTGCAATTCGTTGAAAGCTAGTCGTACAAAGGCCGAGTTGACTCCAAGAGTACACCGCTGGTGGGCGTACTTACAGGCATTTGACTTTAGTGTAGAATATCGCAAGGGCAGCCAAATGGCTCACGTGGATTTTTTTATCACGAAATCCGATTCCCACAGTTTCAAGTGCCATAAGCAAAGTAGATGAAGTTCGTGTTGATCTGGCGACAATAACAGATAATTGGCTATTAGCCGAACAGCAACGAGATGAGGGCATAAACAGAATCTTGGCTCAATTGAATAACGAAGATATGGAGGCAAATATCGATAAAACATATGAGGTCCGAACTGGATTACTATATCGCAAAATACAGCGTAATGGCAAGACTCGTTGCCTACCAGTAATCCCTAAAGCGTTTAGGTGGTCCGTCATAAATCATGTACACGAAGCTGTAATTCATTTGGGGTGGCAGAAAACTTTAGACAAGGTCTACGAGAAATATTGGTTGAGCATATGACCAAATATGTAAGAAAATTTGTGGAAAATTGCATGACATGCAAACTGTCCAAGCCTTCATCAGGCAAAATACAAATTGAAATGCACCCAATTCCCAAGATTGACATACCGTGGCATACCGTTCACGTAGATATAAGTGGGAAGCTTAGTGGAAAGAACGATCTAAAGGAATATATCATAGTTCAGATAGATGCGTTCACTAAGTTTGTTCACTTGTATCGTACTCTAAATCTTGACTCGGAAAATTGTATTAAAGCTATAAAGTCAAGTATGTCTTTCTTTGGAGTTCCCAGTCGAATTATAGCGGATCAAGGCAGAAGTTTTGCCAGCAACAAGTTCCGTGAGTTTTGTTCAACAAACAGGATTGAGTTGCACTTAATAGCTACAGGTGCCAGTAGAGCAAATGGGCAGGTTGAAAGGGTTATGAGCACGCTTAAGACTATGCTTACTGCTGTGAAAACGAGTCAGCGATCATGGCAAGATGCGTTGGCAGAAATCCAACTAGCCATGAATTGCACCACAAATCGAGTCACTAAAGCAAGTGCTTTGGAATTGCTGATAGGAAGAGAAGCTAGGCCTTTTGGGTTGTTGCCAGTCGATGTGGAAGAAAGTGTAGTCGATAGAGAACAGATGAGGGCACAAGCCAAAGAAAACATGCAAAATAATGCACAGTACGATAAACAAAGGTTTGATAAAAACAAAGCAAAAGTAGTTCGGTATAAGGTAGGCGATCATGTGTTACTGAAAAGCGAGGAGCGGCATCAAACGAAGCTTGACCCCAAATTTAAGGGCCCATTTCAGGTAATTAATGTACTAGATGGTGATCGATACGAGTTGAAGTCGTTAGTTAATAAGCGAACATATAAATATTCACATGAATGGCTAAGAGCGCTATCAGACAGACGATTGACAGTAGAATGTAATGGTGACTCCCAAGAGGGAAAAGATTTGAAAGATGGCACTAGTGATCGTGCATCTGTGTCCCAAGAGGGGAAAAATTTGGTAAATGGCACGAATGAAATGGCGTGTGTTCAAAAAGAGTAATGACCGCACTATAACAGCTATCTCGCAGGGACGAGAAGTGTTGTGGCGGGGGTCAAGAGATTGGGTGTGAGAGAAGACACGCCAATGTTGATATGTGAAATTAAAGTTATGGAAAATGTGAATAGTTTGAAGTTTTGATATGTAAATTGGAGATGTCTTTATAATTAAGTTTGTAAAAGAAAAATCAATCATGAGATGAATCGTCAATTAATGTTTGTGTAAGCGGCTCTATAAGTTAATAAATGTAAGAGAGAAAAATATTGAAGTTTGTTAAATAAATTGGAATTAAGTTGATGAAATTGTGTGACTTGGACTTGAGTGGTGGATTAGACACACGAGGACGTGTGATAGGTCAGGAAGGCCGTGTCGGAGCGCGATTCCTGGAATGTTGGGAATCGTTACTATGATTTCACATTCTGATGAAATTGTAGCATTGTGGTGAAATTCTGACGAGCACTGCAGCAGAGGCGCAGACGGCTTCTGCGGCTGAGTGAGGTCCGATCTGGTTGTCATAAATAGTGTGTTAGAGAGGGATGACAATATAGTGAACGCCAGTGTTGTGTATAGACATGATAGAATATGAGGAAGATGGGTAAAGGAAGAAAATCATGTCAGTAAGGTTTGACTGGTGAAATTGATCGGAACTTGCTGTGCTGCTGCACCAAACTTACAAGACTCATTAACAAATGGATAAGACTCCCCTTTTCCGACACATACATATGTATGTACATACATTAGTGCAGTAATGTGTGTTGAAGTGAGACGCCATATCCAGACATGTACATGTTCGGGCGTCCCACTCGCACATAATTTTGCAAGGGCTTATGATCGCTGTTATGTTCTAGCATTATAATTGCAAAATATTGAGAGCAAAACAAAATAACAGCCAATTAGAATCATATTGAACTTGCAAAGTCATAACAGACAAAATACGGAAAGAGTGACGGCATTGAAGAACGCATTGTTTACATTTTTTTTTACAGGTAGGGCTATATTTATGATGAATTAAGGTGAAAGAATTATGTTTCGGACTCTTCTAGTTTAATTGAATTTTAAAAATAACTAAAATCACATGTATTTTGTTGTTGCGTTTTTGTGTAAGGCGCCAGACTGCCTGCAACATTTTGTGGCGGTACAAACTGATTTATTTGAAATGAAAGCTAAGTGTTGAGAAAACGTTACCCCTTTTCGGGTTCCTTTTATATCAGCTAAAGTATTCGGGTAATCCATACGCATGATGGGTTCTCCTGGATGATATTTTTGAAAGCCTCCAAGGGTCAACTAGACAGTCACCGGCCAAAACCTACTGGGAGTGTACGTTTAAGGGGAACTGCTGTAGTTCTAACGCCCAACGTGCAATCCTTTTAGTAGGGTTCTCTATGCTATTCAGCCATTTTAACGCCAAGTGGTTAGTGATCACGTCGAACTCTTGTTCTTCCATATAGCATCGCAGTTGCGTATGGCCTATATGATAGCCAAGCACTCCTTCTCCCTAGTCGAATAATTACTTTCGGCTACTGAGAGGCATCGACTTGCGTAGGCTATGACTCCCTCTGTTCCCTGTCCGCCGCCATAATTCCGCCGCGTCAAAGCGTCATAATATCGCGGCTATCTTATGACGCTTGAAAACGACAGTAGTTCGCCAAGATGAAAACGACATTATTCCGCGGCCGGCGAAGATCCCGCGAACTTATGTCGTCTAGAAATTAGTCGTGCAGAACTTATGCCGTTTTAAGCGACACGGACGTAACAGGTAAATTGAAAAGTCCCCGGCCTACCATAGCACTATTTAAAAGTCCCTGGCCTACCATAGCACTATGGGAAAAAAAGTAAATTTTTTCGGCATTTTTACAATTTAAAAGTTGTTGCATATTTAAAAAAGTATATAATTTTTTGTTTAACCACATTTCAAACTACTTAAAAAATATTTTTGTTGATTTTTACCGCCTTCAGCAACAGTTCAATTATGGAATAAAGTTGACTAAATAAAAATTATTTTTTTGGTTTAATAGGTTTTTTTTATTCAACGTAGTTCCCTTTAAGGGTAATACACTGAGTATAGCGACCCTGCAACTTTTCAATATCATTTTTGTACGGTGGATGCGGAAGCAAATCGAAGCCCAATTCATGGATTTTCGCCATCGTTTTTACTGACTTGTTACACGGTGCATTGTCTTGGTGATACAACACTTTCTTTTTCGATAAATCCGGCTGTTTATTCGTCGATTTCGTCCTTCATACAGTCTAATAACTCTATGTAATAGTCACTGTTGATGGTCCTTACTTTTTCGAGGTAATCAATGAAAATTATTCTACGCGCATTCCAAAATACAGACGCGATAACCTTGCTAGCCGACTGTTGCGTTTTTGCTCGCTTTGGAGTGGGTTCACCTTATGCAGCCCACTTGGTTGACAGTCGATTGGGCTTCGGAGTGAAATTATGGGGCCATGTTTCATCCATTGTCACATATAGCAAAAAAAACTCGGGCTTATTACGCTTGATCATCTTCAAACACTGCTCCGAATCATCAATTCGTCGTTGTTTTTGGTCAAAAGTGAGCTCGCGAGGCACCCACTTTGCACAGAGCTTTCTCATACCCAAATATTAGTGAATGAGTCGCAGCTATTTCATTCAATTTCAGTTTACGGTTATTCAATATCATTTTGTCGATTTTTTTTATGTTCTTTTGGGCGTCCACTGTGAGGACAGTTTTCGGTGCTCATTTCACCACATCTAAACTTGGCATACAAATCCTTGATGGTTGTTTTTCCTGATAAAGTGTGCGGAAACTCAAGCCATTATCAAGCCAAATTTTTGCTTCTACTGTTATTTTTCTCTTAAAAAACATTGTTTTATCAACACGCAATATTCCTTTTTATCCATTTTCTTCCCAATAGCAAAAGTTGTGTCACTGAAAATGCTATAACTCACAAAATAATGATTCGACAATTGTCGATGTGCCAACTAGGACAAAATATTGATTTAATTCTAATAGCACTATCTATGTGTCAGGCCGGGAACTTATCGAGATATGTATGTCGTCCTTGTTTGGTAGATTAGCGCAATAAGAATCTCCTAAACAAATAAATTCAAAGAGGTGAGAAGGAAAGCGCTGCAGGGAAACAATTTTTGAAAAAAAAAATACTAACGCTACAGTCAGGTGCTGACTGTATAAGGCCATGGATTATCATATTATACCGTAATAAAAATTTTAACGGTATGGAATCGCCGTCCGAATATTATTAGAATAAAATAAATAAAAAAAATAAAATAAAATAATAAGTAATTAATAAAAGAAAATTTGCACCCGCCTCAACCGGGAGTTGAACACACGCACTCTCTCACAACCGTCCGCCACTCTAACCACTCGGCCATTGCCTCACTCCCTAGCCTATCGGCAAAGCTGCATTGTCAACCAATTTTGTTACCATACAATGCAAATAAAAAGTTTAAAATGATGTGTGTCTAGATTTGAACTTCGGTATGCATGCGTAAATTAGGTCTGCTTAAGTATAAATGTATGTTCAAAGTGAGTTTAATTCGTATCATATCTCACTTATTAATAGTCCGATTTAAATGAAATTTTCACATAACGCCCGTGGCAAAGTATTTGTCATGTAAGATATACAACTTTGGTTGTTGAGCTAATATTGTAGTTTTTAAATAGTTATTACTGATTTACGGAGGCGGGAAGGGGCGTGTCCAAATTTTAAAAAAACTTTGAGACACTGCAATATATACGTATGTTGTCGCAAAATTTGATGACTCTAACTCTTATACTTTCTGAGATCCAGGTGTTCATACAGACAGACAGACGGACAGACGGACAGACAGACATGGCTCAATCGACTCGGCTACTGATACTGATTCAGAATATATATAGTTTATGGGGTCGGAGATGCCTCCTTCTGCCTGTTACGCACAATTCCGTTCCGACAAACACAATAGTCCATGAATTTTTTAAAATCCATGGCCTAAAAATCACCCGATTTTTTTTCAAATATTTTTTGCCTGCCGCGCTTATTTTACCTTACCTTTATACTACATAATAATAGTATAAGCGCTACAATTCTGCATATGCTGCTATTGATATATATAATATAGGATTATTCTGATAACAAATTTTTGTTTTTTTTAGTTAGTTTCTTTAGTTAAATAGAGTTAATTGATAGGAAAAATTATATATTTGGACAAAATATTCCTATAACAAATTAATATTGATTATTCAAGAACGGCCTTTTTTCATACCTAACATATTACTCTGACCATGAGTGTAAAACGGGCGCTTCCAGACGACATACATATGTAAGTTCGCGCGATCTTATGACGCTTAAGGGCGACATAAGTTCGCCGCCCGCGGAATAATGTCGTTTTCATCTTGGAGAACTTATGTCGTTTTTAAGAGTCATTCAGAACGACATATGTAAGTTCGCGCGATCTTATGACGCTTTTAAACGCCAGCAAAATGTACTGGGCGAACTAATGGCGGCGAACTTATGACGCTATGCCGAAAATACTGCTCCTAGTCCAAAGTCACTCGCATCTGTCTGGAGTGTGAATAGTTCGCCAAAGTCTGGACAGATTGAGACCGGTGCTCAGGCTAGACTTGTCTTCAGAGCCTCAAACGCAAGTTGTTGGTCTTCGCTCCACATCCATTTGCGACCCCTTTTCAGCAGTGTTGACATGGGTTGTGCTAATGTGGCGAAGGTTGGTACGGATACGTAGGGTGAATGATACGCCCCATTTGCGTACACGGTCTGCCAGTTCATAGGGCTCTATACATTTGTATCCGTGTCCATTAGTACCACAACTGGCAGGTAATATTGCCGACGGCGTAGTGACGGGCATAGTAGTACTCATTATTGGGCTTGTTGCACGTTGGTTATCCAATCCAGGCATTGGTACCATATTGTCGATGTAAGAGTCCATTTTCCTAATCAGAGGCTTCGTCTGATTCAGACTAGAGCACCTGCTTCAACGGCTTCACAAAATCGGACCTTTTCAAGGCCACCACAAATTTACAAAGATTAAATGCTTTTCAATATACAATATTGTTGCGACTACACGTAGATATTGCTGTTAAACATTTAAGTCTATTTGAATTTAAATTTGAGTTTTTGTTTGGCTGCATCTTTTAAATCACCATTAGCATTATCGATACTTGTATGAATACCGATATAAAAAGGAAGCGGCACCTCTAGAAGAGAATGGACAAGAGGGCAGGTCTCGACAACCAACGGCGGCAAAAACACATAAAATTAAATACTTTGTATATCTTTTTTATCATTCTAATTTTACGCCATAACGATTATTATATATTAAATAATAATTATAAAGTTTTAGTGTCTTGTTTGGTATCCATCACCATATGAACTCGTAACATCTTTAAATTTATATGTACCTCATTAATTTATGTCGTGCATATTAAAAGCGAGCTTTATTGATGTGTGTGTGGTGAAATTGTGAAAAAGACGTTGCAATTTCTTGTGAAATAGACGCACACATAGACACATAGACACGAGGCAATGCCGGCGTATGATGAAATTACGGTAAGCAAATAAAAAGCAGAACATGGATTTTAATTCGAACGACATGACTGGAAAAGGAACTCCGAGGTCAAGAAGTGGGTCAAATTCTACTGACGAGATGGATTCGAACTTGGATGAAACCGTTGTCGAGACTTCTGGGAAATCGGATGCACATGGTGACTTGATACGTAATTTGATGAACATGATGCAGAAAATGGATGAGCGAAACGGTCAATTATATAACTCCGTGAGGAACATCCTCCGTGGAGGATCGGCAAAATAAATTGGCCATCTTTGTGGAAAATGTAAGTTACTCAATCGGAGCTGGCGAAGCAAGTAGTCAGCATAAAGAACACAATGCTTCATGTCACTGGAGGCACTGCTGGAGGTATATGTGGACAATTGGGCGCCTTGGATGGCGCAGAATCTGTGAGCATTCCTGGAAGTTCACAGAAACAACTTGAATCTGTTAGAAATTCACGTCTATTGGGCATTAATCGATGTGCGCGTGATGATCGTGGCGCTGTTGGAGGTGCGCAGTATTCAGAAGATAACAGAAGTGAAATTCGAAATGTCGGCGCTGTTACAGACGTGCGTGTCAAAATTGGCACTACTGGCGGTGCAGATGACTTTGGCGTCGTGGGATCTGGTGTCGGTACATACGAACAAATGAAAGGCGTATTCAACATGGACGCTAACGAAGGCTCACGTAATCTTGGCATAAATGGTTCTGGCGGCTTAGGAGACGCTGGAGATGGTGTTGGTATGTACGGGTCGATGGTGATGGTGTTGGTGTTGGTTTATTGGGTTCAGCCAGATTGAACAGTAACAGAAATGTGTTGCAACATCCTCCACTCGTATACCCTCGAAAACTCATTGATTTGTCTGAGTTTAATGGAAACCTAGAGGATTGGCCCGTATTTTCAACAATGTTTTGGGAGTCGTCGAACGCTTTTAGATATTCTAAACTGGAAAATCTGTTGAGGCTAAAAAAAAGCATAAAGGGAGCGGCCAGAGATGAAGTCAAGGGTTTGCATATAAATCCTATGAATGTTGAAAATGTTTAAAATTTAAATTTAATGGACTTTAGTACATGGATCAGCACTATGGCCAGAAGCATTGCAAGGGCGATGATCGTATTCTCAGCAGATGAATTAGAGAAGAGGAACGAACATCAAAGAGTTGCTATGCAGACCACCAAGGATGAGGAATCCAAGAAAGAAACGAAATATAAACCTGAATGCTATGAGTGTCATGGAGATCATTATATTGACAGATGCAGCGTATTTTCTAAAGCGAAAACAGAAGACAAATGGTCAATGGTAAAGAAACATCAACTATGTTTTGGCTGCTTGCGAAAAGGACATTGACAAAATGTTTACAAAAATAAGAAGGAATGTAAAAAGGATGGATGCAAGAAACTTCATCATTCATTGTTGCATTCAGAAGACAAACCATGTAAAGAGAACGCTGCAACAGAAGTTTCGGTAAATACTATAAAACCAGCAGAATCTAAAATAATGTTTAAAGTAGTACCCGTTAAAATCATCGGACCAAACAGAAAAATTGTAAGGACATATGCATTCTTAGATGAAAGTTCCTCTGCTTCGTTAGTTAATGAACAGTTTGCAGTAAATTTGGGAGTACAGCAGCAGAAAGATAACCTTACATTGAATTGGGTAGAAAATCGTACTACTGTGGTTAGCTCGCTAGAGTGTAACTTGCGAATAAGGAGACAAGGTCGAAACAGCACATGGTCCCTAATCTGCAGTTACTATTACAATCGTTGGACATAAACGAACTAAAGGATAAATATAAAAGATTGAGAAATGTCCCCATTGAAGGATACACTGATGCGAATCCAATGCTTTTGATTGGAATAAATAATTGTCACCTGACCGCAACACTGAAAAGCATGATACTGGATAATAACTTGTTGGTAGCAAAGACGTCATTAGGCTGGAGTATCTACGGAAGTTCTGGCGTTTGTAAAGGGAGATCTTTAATTTCAACGATATTCCATGTTCGAGAACATGAAGAAAACGAAATGCACAAATTGATTGCGGATTATTTCACGACTGAAAACTTTGGGGTCAATGCAGCTAACGAACCACTGCAATCGGCTGATGATCTAAGAGCCAGGAGTATTTTAAAGAACACTACTAAACGATTGAAGAACATATGAAACGGTGCTCTTATAGAAAAACGATGACATGGCGTTCAGTAGATTGCAAGGAGTTGAAAGAGGATGATGAGCATGGGAAAAATAAACGAATATGATGCTGCAATTATGGACTTCGTGAAGAAAGGATATGCCGCAAAAATGTCTAAAGAAGAAACTGCAAAAGTTGGTGCGCGAACTTGGTATTTACCTCATTTTGGTGTTTATAATATAAACAAGCCAAAGAAAGTGAGATTGGTCTTTGATGCAGCTGCGACTATCGATGGAGTATCCCTGATCACTGAACTTTTGAAAGGGCAAGATGAAAACTCACCTTTGACACAAATCCTTTTTAAATTTCGTCAAGGAATTGTTGCGGTATGTGCAGACATAAAGGAAATGTTTCTGCAGGTGCAGGTTCGCAAAGAGGATCAAGAATCATTGAGATTTATTTGGAGACATGGCAATCAAGAGGATGATATTTGGAGCTGCTTGCTCTCCTTGTTGTGCTCAGTACGTAAAGAATTTAAATGCCCAAAATGCGACGATGCACAGAGATCAAGTTATTGATTCAATTGAGAATAAACATTATGTGGACGACTTCGTAGCTAGCCTCACATCTGAGGAGGAAGCTTTTAAAATTAGCGCAGAAGTAAAAAGGGTGCATCAAATGGGTCATTTGGAGTTGCGAGGATTTGTTTCGAACTCCGTATTGGTTAAACAAAGTTTAAACAGCGGCGTGGAAAGCAACGGCAACATTCAAGAAGCAGTGAAACTGGATACCGAGTCCTATGATAAAATCTTAGGTATGCATTGGAACAGTCAAAAAGACGTTTTTGTTTTTGACTTAAAATTAAATCGCGTAGATAAACAAATAGTAGAAGGTCTTCAATGTCCAACGAAGCGTCAGCTATTAAGCATGGTGATGTCTGTCTACGATCCCTTCGGCATGCTCGCTGATTTAATGATATACGGAAAGTCTTAGTTCAGGATGTATGGCGAACAGGAATCCATTGGAACGATTTATTGCCTGAAAACATATTTGCTGCATTTAAACAATGGGTTCATCAGTTCAAAAAGGTCAAGGAATTTAAACTAAGAAGATGTTATTCCCAGAATTTCCTAATGTCAGACTACGTTGAGTTACATGTCTTTTGACAAACTGGTTGTTCAGTTTCGTGAACGGGAGGTTCACAAGTCAGATGGATACAGCGATTGGAATCCTCTGGTTCCCTAAGCTCGTTCGGGGGTGGGGTGGGTTGTTGCTGATCATCGACTCCAGTACATAAAATTTATTTAGGATTCCTCTGAAACTACTCAAATGGAGCTAAACTCCAAAAATTATATCAAACCAAGACCAAAAGTACAACAAAAAAAATAGGAAGGCTTTTACAAAGAGACATCTAGTGAAGAGCGGCGCTGGGTGATGTTCGACGCTCGCAGTCAGTACCCTACCCAACCATGATACTCAGCAGCCATGATACTCAGCGAGGCAGTAAGAGAGTATCCCAAAAACAGAATTGTCTATCTATTCATCATACCATGTCTTCAGGAATTATTAAGGCCTTTAAGGATTCATTACAGATCTTATACTTTATTTCTTAATTCATAACAAATTATTTCGCCATATTGCATTCATTACTACAAAATATATTTTATTTAGTCTACCAGGGTACAAGAACTAATCGCAGGAATATTTAATCTAATTTTTTTTGGTTTGTGTAGGCTAGTGTAGTTAAGCCGATCATTGAACCAGCGCGACTGCTGATCACGCTTGCGTGAGCTTTCGTTTACAATATGTATGTATGTATGTATGCTTGTTTGTTCGCAACCATTTATTATAGCAGAGATTTAAGTATAATAATTTTTAATGAATGTTATTGTAAATATAGGGTAAGCAACGTATTATTCATATGTATACAAACATATATCTAACTATATACAGATATATATAAATAATTATATATATATGTATATATTTAGAGAGAGATAGATATATCTATGCATATATAAAAAAAGATTTAGTCGGGTTGTTTTTTTTTATAAGTTGCAATAAATAATTTAGTATGGAAATAAGAAAAGAACTATTGATTTTAATTTGTTAGCAAAGCAGACAATTCAATGTCAGTATGTATATACGGCTCGAGCTTCGGTATGTCTGTATGTATACTAGCATAAGCAGCAGCATAAATACATACATACGCACACACAACCACTGAACCGGCGGTAAAGCTTTGCCGCTGCACAAGCGCGTATGCATATATACGTACGTACGAATTATGTATACTTGCAGAAGAAATTAAAACAATCAAAACGAAATGACCATTGCAGAACAATGAAATTTAAGCAATATACAAAATAATTGTTAATTTTTCACTTACATGAATCTCCACGATGAAAGGCCTTCCAACGATGTCGATGTGTGTGTATGTTGGTGTGTTTGTATGTTTCTTGATGTTGTACTTTAAGCTCTTTTAATATATTGGTCAAATTGTCTTTGTTTATGCACATGCGTTCGTTTTTAGGGAAATTTTAAGATTTAAGGGACTGGCAATAAGTTACATTATTATTTTTAACCAATTGATCTGTGATCAGATCGAAATTAACATTTGCGAATTCACTATTTTACATACACCGCAAGCATAACATATTTTGCAACGAATTTTGCAACTATAAACATTTTACTGATTGGCTTTACACTATTATACCCTATTCACTGCTTGTGGTATGATATAAATCCAAAAAAAATATATAAAAAAAATATACAATAGAAATACACTGACCGAGTGTAAGCAAAGAAAATTAACAACTAAAAGAGATAAGCCGATGCTAGAAAAGCTTCTAGTGGCTGTGCAGCTGCACTTGCGTTGCAAGGGGGGGGTGAGGCACGGTAAAGCTCGATCCCAGTGTAGGGAGAGGCGATGCACACGTAGGAAGGTGTCCAACGGTGAATGTTTCTGCCACAACATACTTCCAAGGGGGGAATTTCGGCAAATCAACCAATGTTCGGTAGAACTGAATTGGGCGACAGCGCGGAGCGCTCCAAGCTAACTTTTGAATTGTTCAAATGTCCAATTTTTATATTCGACAGCCCACATCCATGTCAAGCAGAAGCCTCTGCAAAAAGGTGGGCTACGAAAGTCGTCGACTGGTGCAGGCTGGGTAACTGGGACTTGCGTCAACCAGGTTATCTAGGTGCAAAATGAGGACTTTAGTAAAATAATTAAATTCTCAAAAATGTGAGGGGGTGACATACCTTTCCTTGTGCTGAGCACAAAGAAAACAATAATAGGTTCTTAACCTGATCGGGAAGGCTGATGTCTCCAGATTTCTCGTGCAGAAAAATGGGCGTGGCAAATGTGGTTATGTCTTCGGTGTCTTTAAATTGTGTTTTTTTCCGTTTCTTTGGCATTTAAATGCACCGACACGAAATTAATTGAGCTGCATATATGTGCACTATATGCAGCTATATTATCTTCTCAGACTTTACGTAGTTAACGCACGAATATATACTCAACACGTGTAGCAAACGCAGCGCTAACCGACGTGGAGTGGACACTTAGAATTTCGACCGATCAGAAAGAGGGCAAATAGAAAATGAAAGCTTTGACATGTAATTCGAATTGCTGGTTCGAAACTAGGGGATCAGTACTCACGGCAACAGTAAACATCATCGAACATGTTCGACGCAACAAGTTTGATGCGATCTTGCTAGTGTGTTGTGTGGACATAATTATGTTGCTAAGCCAGGTTGAGGACTTAGATAATAAAATCAACAATATTTTTATCAGTACCAAAATCGATGCGATAAAACGACAAATGTTGACATTCGATTCAATGGTGCCACTGCGACCATTACAGTCTTTGTCGATGCAAGTGAGCAAGCATTTGCGGCAGTGGCATATTGGCGAATATATCTTTTGGTGCCAGGGTACAATTAATGTTTATATGTGGAAAAACGAGATGTGCACCTCTAAAGTTATTAACTATTCCCAGGCTAGAGCTGCAGGCGGCCGTACTTGGTACTCGTCTAAGAAAAACCGTTTTAGAATGCCATGACGTTAATGTGAAGTCTTCAACCTTGTGGACAGACTCAAGAACAGTAGTCTCATGGATCAAATCGGACCATCGTCAATATAAACCATTTGTGGCTCATAGAGTAAGCGAAATTTCGGAAAGTACACAGGAGAATGATTGGTATTGGGTGCCAACAAAACTGAATGCAGCCGATAAAGCCACAAAAACCAGTCGCCGATGTGAATACGATGTAAACAGTGTTTGGATAAGTGGACCTGAATTTTTGCTGTTGGAAAAGGAGAAGTGGCCTTCACAAGAATTCCGTTCCAACCAAGAAGCTATGTCTGAACGGCGCAAACAAATCATGTTTTTTGGCAAGGCTCAATGGATATCACTAGAAAGGTTTTCAAATTATTCACGCTTAAAACGTACAGTAGGCTGGATTTGGAGGTTTGTGAGCAAATATCGCAAGGACCAACATGGAGAATATGACGGAGAGTTGACGGCACACGAATTGAACCTGGCAGAATCAACCTTATGTAAAATTGCGCAACTTGAAGCATACTGGAAGGAAATAGAAGAACTTCTGGAATCTGGAATCGTGTCGAAGGAAAGTCCGATATACTCATTGTCGCCCCAATTGAACGCGAATGGTGTTATTATTGTTGGAGGAAGGCTGGATTATTGTATTTCCATTCCAGAGAGGGCACGTCGTCCGATATTGTTACCATCGCGTCACATTTTGTCAGAGTTAATTGTTAGATGGTATCATGTCAGCTATCATCATCTAAACAATGAGCTTATTGTAAACGAAATAAGGCGTCAATTCTGGATTGTCAATTTAAGAAAAGCTGTGAGTCGAGCTAAGGCAAGATGTCAACATTGTAAAAACGAGATGGCTAAGCCTGTACCACCGTTAATGGGCCAGTTACCAGAGGATAGAGTGACATCATTTCAACGGCCATTTTCGTACGTAGGATTGGACTACTTTGGTCCAGTCATGGTGACGATTGGACGAAGACAAGAAAAGAGATGGGTTGCACTTTTCACATGCTTAACTATAAGGGCTGTTCATTTCTCTTGACTTGTCGACAGACGCATGTGTGTTGTGCATAAGAAATTTTGTGAACCGAAGAGGAATTCCTGTCAAGATCCGTTCTGACATGGGAACTAATTTCGTTGGCACCAAAAAGGAATTAAAGAACGAAAAGGATTTTTTTGATATGGAATATATAAAATCAGAGTTAGGCAAAAAAAGGCATCGAGTGGCAGTTTAATTGTCCATCCAATCCGCGCTCTGGCGGATGCTGGGAGCGTATGGTTAGGAGCATAACCATAACATTAAAAGAGAAAGCACCACAGGTGGAAACTTTAAGGAACTTGCTGATAGAAGCTGAGAATATAATAAACAGTCGACCATTAACCCATTCGCCAATAGATATAAATGATCTGGAACCTCTGACTCCAAACCATTTCTTACTGGGAACGACGAACTCGACGCAAACTCCTGAAAAAGATCTTAATTTGTGCCTACGTAAGCAGTATCGAATTAGTCAACAGATGAAAGATAATTTTTGGCATCAATGGATACGTGAATATCTACCAACTTTGACACGGCGCACTCAATGGCATGCGCGATCCAAACCCATAGCAAAGGGAGATGTTGGGGTAATTTGTGTGGAGAGCCTTCCAAGAGGTACCTGGAGAAACGGAGTTGTTCTTCGTACAATTGCTACCGCGGACGGCCAAATCCGAATAGCTGAAGTACAAACGTCAACTGGATTGCTAAAAAGACCAGTTTCAAAGCTTGCAGTGCTAGATGTTTTGGGTAAAACTATGGAGTAGTTTTACGGTGGGTGGGATGTTGCGATTTCACGTACATATTTTTGTTACATTTAAGTCTATTTGAATTTAAATTTGAGTTTTTGTTTGTCTGCATCTTTCGAACCACCATTAGCATTATCGATGCTTGTATCAATACCGATATAAAGAAGAAGCCGCATCTCTAGAAAAGATGGGACAAGTTGGTAGGACTCGACAACCAACGGCGGCAAAAACACATAAAATAAATACTACTACCTTTTATATCTTTTTGTAACATTCTAATTTTACGCCATAATGACTTGAAATAGTCAATAAACAATTATAAAGATTTAGTGTCTTGTTTGATATCCATCACAGTATGAACTCGTAACAGTGGGATTATGTCGAAGTCCAGACGTGATGGCGAAACTCGTATTCGGATTCAGCGACCCAAAATACATATAACTGCATATGCCGCTTACGCAGATCATGATATTTGTTCTTTTGTGGGTCTGTGTTATAATAGCTTAGTTGTGTATGTAAAACTATACAAAAATTTCTTAAAGTGTACGAAACAGTTGAAAAAAGAGATTTATAGAAAAACATGCACGTATAGTGATTGGCTATGCATTTCTCATACATATGTATACATACATCCATAGGAACGCGCATTTTTGGCATACATACATATATACATATCTCCGCGCCGGGATATATGTACATATGTATATGTATTTACGTACATTTAGTTCGGCACGGAATAATGTCGTTTCAATGCGACATACATATGTATCAAGGGCATGTCGTTTTCAGTTCTGCGGAGAAATGTCGTTTAGAAAAGGTCATACCTCCGCTCGAAGATATGACGTTTGCAAAACGACATATGTACAATACATACATAGCTCCGTCAGAAAAAAGCGACATAATTCCGCCCGAAAAGTGTACTGAGCGGAGATATGTCGGCGGAAATATGTATGTCGCTATGCCGACTACACACCATGGAAGCTGTGCGTGACGTAGCAACGCGAGTGCTTCACGAATGTCACGATCAGCCTACAGCGGGACATTTAGTACTGCGAAAGACCTTAAACCGGATCTGCATCGATATTACTGGTTAGGCCTCTTTCGAGACGTAGCACGGTACGTTCAAAAGTGTGAGGCCGAAATTAAAAGTAAACCAGCTGAAACCTTCCGGTCCGCATACTCTGCGCGGATTTCGTAGGACCACTCCCACGCTCCACACAGGGAAACACCATATTATTAGTATTATTCGATGCTTTTTCTAAGTGGAAGGTGTGCAGCATATTTCGTCCAGGGACGAGAACGACGTTTACCAGGTCCAGCGGATAAGGAATGACACCAGAAGAACATATTCAAGACCGTCGTAGAGAACACCTTACAAGCTAGTGCGGAACAAAGGCGCTACTATAACTTGCGACTTAGGGAGTGCGAGCCGGCCAACGGCGACTTAGTCGTGCTGCGCGCTTAGCCGCCAAACTAACACCTTGCTATGATGGGCACTACCGAGAAGTGGGTTACACTTCGCTAACGATTCTGCGTATGTAGGACCTTCAAAACTATGCAACGACGTAGCGCAAGACTGGCCGACTTGAAGACATATCACTAGGAGAATTCGACCATTGAAGCTCATCAGGTATCCGGGAGTTAAGAGGACCGGTTGTGATTAAAATTTTCCTTATTGCCCAAAGTGTTCAGTTCAAGAGTTTAGGGCTTTAGAGCATCGCATCATTTAGAGCTTTTGGAGCATCGTCCCATTAAGGGACTTCCTATAATAGCCATAGTACTAAGTATGCATTTACCTTTATAGCCCTGAGCAGAACTGCGACCGGTTATTTCCCGAACAGCGTCCGACTGGGGATAAGGACTTAAATATCGACCTCACATACGACGAGTGGATGATGGACTTTGAGACGATGCCATCTCTGGTACTGTATGGCGAGGTACCCGCCACGAAGAGGACATGGACATCATTTACGGTTATGCCACCACCACCTGGCCCGAGGAGCACCCGGAGGTGACAGGTCCAGATGAACAACCTGCAGCACTTTTGAGCACAATGTGGAAGGCCCAATATCCCCGAAAGCACGCGCCATACGTGTCAGAATGCCACCGCCCCTGAAGAGTATCCTGAAAAGGCATAGCGTATACGTGAAGGTACAGGCCGGACCGATCATCGTCGGAGGAAGATTCGGAGGACGACTCGGCGGGGCGGCCTCCTGCTCGCCCAGTGACTCTGTGCGCTTCATTGTATGTTTTACTCAGAATTAGCCAACAACAAAATACATGTAAATTTAATTAATTAATAAATTTAATATAATTTCAGAATTTATTTAAAAGAAAACTAGAAGCGACCGCCAAATAATTATTTTACCTAAATTCTTGATTAATATTAATCGTCAAAAAAGGCAAACTTTGTAAAAATGTATGTAACAGGCAGTAGGTGGCGTGGGAGACCCCAAAAAATATAATAAATTCTTGCTCAGGATCACTAGCCGAGTCGATTGAGCCATGTCTGTATGTCCGTATGGGTGAACGCGCCGATCTCAGCTATTACAAAAGACACAAAATTTCTATATACCTTACGCAGATCAAGTTTATTTCAAATTATGGATGCCACGCCCACCGCCCCTGAAAATCAATAATTACATTTTTTAAGTCGATTTGTGAGCGTCACATAAAAGATACAACTTTCTGACTTTGACATTTACTAAACTGATTAAAATATCTACGTATCCTCTAAATTTCAAATCCGATCGGACAATAAACTCATAAGTTATTCAAGAAAGTATGATCATAACACCTAGTGCTTGTGTCAGTTAAAAAGAGAGGCAGGCGATGCGCGAGCGTTATCTGCCGAAAAGAAATTTAAAGCATGTACATATACATACATATATAGTATGTGTATGAATTTAATAACTTTAACTACCTCAGAACAATGGTTGAAGGATATCCCACTGTCGCGTACTGCTCGACTGTATCTCTCGTTTTTTTAAATATGTATATGGAGTTTATATTGGACCAGAACACATGACTAGAAGACAATAAATTAATAATACTTAAAGCCAAAATGTTCAACAAGAGAAAGTCTAAAACTTAATTGCCGGACAGCACACTAGCGTCGGCCTATTGTTTTCGCTAAGCCCAATCGTTTTAGCCTTCACAGAGGTCTGGCTGGCAGAAAACGTTGCGCAAGCAGGCTTCGATATCTATGCAGTCTGTTACAATATCGGCTAGTGTGCCATCCGATCTGTTCTTCCACTGTATACAGGTTCAGGTCCCGGCGTAGCATACTGTTGCGGACATAACGTATTGAGCTTGTGATTTGCCGCATCACCCTATTTAGCATAACTTGAATTCGTTTGTAATTTGATTTTGCTGTAATTTCCCATATATGGATGCCGTACAGAAACATTTAAATCTTGGGGTTGCAGCTGCAGAGTACTTCGTCAGTTATGTAACCACCGTATTTGTTGCATTCGTTGGCCACACTTTTAGAACATGCCTTTAAGGTGAGCTCCGAACGTTAGCCGCTCCTCAAGTGTTATGCCAAGGTATTTCACATCGTTCGGCGGCTCAAGAGTCACTCCCTTCAGTTGAATGGGAGAGGCGCGTGGTATGAGTGTTTTAAGTATAAAACAGGGGCTCGTCGACTCTTTAAGATTGACCTCAAGGGTCCAACGCTTATATCAAGCAGCAAGTGTATCCAGTATCCCTGAAGTCAATTTTTCGCATTGACATGACACTTTGCGTTGTATAGGAAAGCTATGTCGTCCGCATACGTCGCGATATGCTCACCGTCAGGTACGGATAAATAAGCGGTATCTGCGTAGCCAGAAGCCTTTCCCATACTTTTCTAAACATAGTTAGAGGCTTATTGGACTGTAGGATTCGCGGTCAAACTTCGGTTTACAAGGCTTGTGGATCATGGATACAAAAGCCATTTTCCACTGTTTTGGAAAAAAATATACTCTTAACATAATATTGTAGATGAGCGCTATCAAGAGGATCGCACGAATTGTTAGAGCCTTAAGTGTGTTATGGCATAGTGCCTCCAAATGATAAACAAACGAATCTGCTTGCTCTTCTTCATTTTTGGCAAGCTCGCCTCCAGGACATCGAACCGGGACTTGCCCAAACGGTTGCCTCTTGAGAGATTTAGTGTACTTCCAATTGGCATCGATTGTGTAGTCCATCGAAGCCAATTTCCGGTATAGTTAAAAAAAAATCACTTCTCAATTCCTTGATGGGGTCATCAGTTGTATATCTGCGCGGTTACGCGATAGTCCGGAATGCCATGGTGGACAGTAAAGTCAATGCAGTTAAATGTATGGCCAGCTATATTGGGATGTCTCGTTGGTGAACCTGTTGCAATTATCTTACCAACCACAAAAAGTTATTGCTTCAGCTAGTTCACATCCCTTGGGCAAGTTATATCTGCCCCCAAAGCCCAGGGGGCTTTTTCCAGTCACCACCAACAAAAAAACCTTTGACTGCAAGAACGAATCAACTAATCCACTACCTGGAGGGCAGTAAATGCTATTAAATTCCAGATTGCCTAGGCCTGCTGCAGCTTATACTCTGGAAGTCTGTATGCTGCGCACATCAGTGACTTATTGCGAAAAATGAAGAGGTAGCTCTTTATTAAAACTGCAGCACCGCCGCTACTATAGTTGCTGCGTGATGGGTAAGCAAGATAAAATATAAAGCAGGAAATTCGAACTGCTTAACCTCGGTTGATTTCAGACAGTAGAAGAATGTCAATATTGTTGTTCTATGCGAAGAGCTGGCCGTCAGCCGTCAGAGGCAGTAAGGGGAAATAAATGTAACCATAGCTTTGGCTGTGGTACGTGCCGTCCTTACTCCTACTGACGGAAGTGCGGCTATACTCTCTACGTGGGGGCGGCTGGAAGCAGGCCCCTAGTACGGTCATGTATCTGCTAGGGGTGCTGACTAATTGCAGTCGGGCGAAGATCGTGAATCTATAAATCACCCCAATCCAAGGCGGAACAGCATACGCTAATGGATGCATGGCCAGGGGGTAGCCTGGTCTCTAGTATGCGGACTCTGGATACCTGTCGCCCTCCAGTTTCATTCAGACTTCCCACGGCACGCGGGCTATGCCGTGGGTGACCTTCCCTTCCCGCCTACTCGTGGGACCAAATTTTATGGAACTAACAAAAAAAACAGAAAAGTCTGATGCGGCTTTGACAGCATCAATCCAGGGTGAAGCCCTCACGGCCGACCCCAACACCAGCACTGCAGCTATTGGGCTGCTGGCTTCCACCCCCAATACTACGGGTTTCGACTCTAGTATTTCTGGGGACTCGGATAGGCCACGTGCTAAACGCGATACGTGGCGCAGCTACTGTGGTAGCATCGAATCGCTGCCAGAGGCAGCGAGGCTCCACAAAGTATTGGCCAAAGGGTCGTCTAATGGGATAGGGCTTCTTAAAAGAGCACATGGCTCTTATACTCAAGATCGCAGGGAAGCACTTGACATTTTACTACAAGTCCACTTCCCAGGTTCGGTGGCGAACCCAGATCTATCCAGTCATGATGACGCCACCTTGTCACCGGACTCACGCGGGTCAAGTCTGTCAGGTACCATCTTCGACCCTGAAAAGGTCAAATGGGCTGTAGATTTTTTCGCTCCCTTCAAAGCCCCAGGGGGCGATCAAATCTTTCCAGCCCTTCTACAAAACAGCCTGGATCATATTCTTGATCCGCTGGTTGGCCTTCTTAGAGCTAGTCTCACTTGGGGTTACATACCCATCTCTTGGAGGAGAGTCAATGTGGTATTCATTGCCAAACAAGGGAATCGTCCCCCTGATCAGCCTAAGTCATATCGGCCGATCAGTCTTACCTCCTTTCTGCTTAAGACAGCGGAAAGGCGGAAAGGCACATTCGGTGTTCTCTGCAGAAAACTTATCCTCTGCATCCCACGCAATTTGCGTATATTGCCGGAAGATCGACGGAGGTCGCTCTTCACAAGCTAGTGGGCAAAATCGAAAGAGCCCTCGTATCCAAGAACATTGCTCTGTGCGCTTTTCTTGATATAGAGGGTGCTTTCGATAATACCGGCTACGGGTCTATTTCTGCTGCGCTGGAGCGCAGAAATATCGCCCGTCCTCTAATCCGATGGATTGATGCTATGCTCAAACACCGGACTATTTCCTCTACCTTGGACTCCACGACTGCTTTCATTAGTGCGGTTAAGAGTTGTCCCCAGGGAGGGGTTTTATCCCCCTTACTCTGGTCCCTAGTAGTTGATGAACTACTGAGTATTCTTGCGGAACAGGGCGTGGAAGCAATCGGCTACGCTGACGACCTGGCGCTCATAGTGAATGGGAACTTTGCCAACACCGTGACAGAGCTGATGCAATCTGCTCTGAACACGGTTAGTAGATGGTGCGTAGATGTAGGTCTGAGCATCAATCCACAAAAGGCAATTATTGTTCCCTTCACTAAGCGCCATCTCGTTGACATAGGTCAATTGCACATTGGACTTTCCAACGAGGTTAAATATCTAGGGGTAACTCTTGATAAAAGACTGAACTGGAACTCCCATCTAAACAACACCCTATCAAAGGCAACTCATGCCATATGGGCCTGCAGAAGATTCTTTGGTAGGATCTGGGGTCTCAAATCCTGCACCATTCGGTGGTTATTTGAGATGATGGTAAGACCCATCGTTACCTACGCTGCCATTGTATGGTGGCCTAAGGTTACGCAGGTCACTGCCATCAACAAATGCACTAAACTGCATAGGCTGCTTTGCCTTTCTTTGACGGGTGCACTTCGCACCTGTCCCACAGCAGCTATGGAATCAATTTTAAATTTGACTCCGCTGCACATTCAAATACAAGAAGTCGCCGCTATGAGTCTTCTTACAATCAAGCTTCAATCCGGGCTTCTAGCTACCGAATCGGGGCATGCTAGACTTATCAAAGACATTCCTGGCTTAGAGATCTGCTCTAGATCAGATTCTATGACCAAGGAACTCTTCTTTGGCGCAAAATTCAGAACCCTCATCCCGGACCGGAGGGACTGGGATGCTAGCAACCCCATCAGTGACCCTCATGGTATACACTGGTATACTGACGGGTCATAGACTGATCAGGGGGTTGGAGCTGGGATACATGGTCCCAACTCCAAAACCTCGATTGCTATGGGCAAGTGGCCCACGGTTTTTCAATCCGAGGTTCATGCCATCGAGTTCTGCTGTCGTCTTATCCTTGAGAACGGGATCAGAGGAGCGAACATCTACATCTTCTCGGACAGCCAAGCTGCCATACTAACCCTCTCCTCAAAAAGAGTAGGTTCACGTATGGTGGCCGACTGTTGGAACTGTCTCCAGAGGCTTTCCAACAGAAACAAAGTTACCCTCCTATGGGTACCTGGACACTCTGGTTTCCAGGGCAACGAGCTAGCGGATGAGCTAGCGAGGGCGGGGTCATCAGCCCCTCTGCATGGTCCCGAACCCTTCTGCGGCGTGGGGTGGTCAACTATTTCATCCCTTGTGAAAACATGGGCGAATAGGCTGACCGAACGCTACTGGTTCTTCCAACCAGGGATGAGGCAGGCCAGAGAGCTTACGAATCCCTCGATTAAGCGAATAACATACCTACTCTCTCGGAGAGATCTCTATCTCCTTGTTGGCTACCTTAAAGAGGACGACGAAACCACGAAACACATCCTGTGTGATTGTCCAGCCTTGGTATGGATTAGGAGGAAACATCTGCACGTGGAAACCGCAGTTCCCGAGCACATTGTCCTGTTATGACCTGTTATGCTTCATCAGAGAAGCGGAACAGCTTTTGTCATGATAAGGAGAGCATTATAGGCACAAAAGATCATTCTGGTCGCAGTGCCTCGCCCCTTCTCTGCTGTGAGACTCCCTTACAGTAATAATAATAATAATAATGCGAAGAGCTCGACTTTTCTCGCTATTTCAGAAATGCCATTGACATTTCAGATACGGATCTTGAGTTAATGCATTGTGATGGTGAAGCGTTGCTATGGATTTGGTGAGCTGATATATTCCCAGTCCATTGCTTCATCATGTTGGCCATTTCGAAAACCATTTTTTCAAGGTGTTTTAAACGTTCAATGTTCTACTTGTTTTGCTGCGGTTGCTTCTCTTGCTGCTGCTGTAAAAAAATTGCTGCCACTTTATAAATTGTTGTCCAATATTGACCTTAAAATCATGTAGACTATTTGGGCAGGCCCAGTGCGAACTCTGGGAGGGTGAAACATTTGATCTGTATGTTGTTGCCGAGTTGACTGATGCTGCTGTTGTTTTTACTGAGATTTTTGATGGCTTGATGCGTTTTTATATTTCCTGTTCTGAATAACCGGAAGTGTCCTCAGAGTCCCATCGCAGATACTGCGCGTCATCAGATTAGCGCCCCCTGCTTTGCTCTATTTCTTCTTATGTTATCTAATTTGCTATTGCACGCCAATTCGTCAATGTTGTTGTTTTTTGTTCACTGATATTCTGTCTCTCTTTGTCAGAAAAAAACACTAACGCTACAGTCAGGTGCTGACTGTATAAGGCCATGGATTATCATATTATATTATACCGTAATAAAAATGTTAACGGTATGGGATCGCCGCTCGAATTTTATTAGAATAAAATAAATAAAAAAAATAAAATAAAATAATAAATAATTAATAAATGAAATTTCGCACCCGCCTAAACCGGAAGTTGAACACACGCACTCTCTCACAGCCGTCCGCCACTCTAACCACTCGGCCATTGCCTCACTCTTCCACCTATCGGCAAACTCTCATTGTGAACCAATTCTGTTACCATACAATGCAAATAAAAAGTTTAAAATGCTGTGTGTCTGATGCTAGATTTGAACTTCGGTATGCTTGCGTAAATTAGGTCTGCTTAAGTATACATACATATATGTTCAAAGTGAGTTTAATTCGTATCATATCTCACTTATTAATAGTCCGATTTAAATGAAATTTTCACATAACGCCCGTGGCAAAGTATTTGTCATGTAAGATATACAATTTTGGTTGTTGAGCTAATTTGTAGTTTTTAAATAGTTATTACTGATTTACGGAGGCGGGAAGGGGCGTGTCCAAATGTTAAAAAAACTTTGAGACACTGCAATTTATACGTATGTTGTCACAAAATTTGATGACTCTAGCTCTTACACTTTCTGAGATCCAGGTGTTCATACAGACAGACAGACGGACAGACAGACATGGCTCAATCGACTCGGCTACTGATACTGATTCAGAATATATATAGTTTATGGGGTCGGAGATGCCTCCTTCTGCCTGTTACGCACAATTCCGTTCCGACAAACACAATAGACCATGAATTTTTTAAAATCCATAGCCTACAAAGATCGCGTAGGAAGGAACTGTTATCTTTTTATTTCTGCTTTGTCTTAATTTCGATGAAAAAGCTAACACGTGTTTTGCATCATCAGATTAGCGCCTGCAAATGCAATTGTGTTTATCTTCCTTAATTTGAAAGGCACGGTGATTAATTTAATAGTTTTATATAATTTTTTGCTCAGATGGCAGAATCCAGACGTGCCTACCGCTGACTACACGTTGGCAAGCCGGAAGGCAATGGCCAACAAATGGTCCTCCAGATCAACAAGGAGGCCAAGGATCTGCTATACTTTGGGAAGATGGCGTGGGGAGTAGGAAACGTGTACCTACGACTCAAAAAACGCCACCCAAACGACACTAATGCCAACACGCATCCAAGCAGAAGGTATCCGAAAATAGCCATGAAGCTACGGATCCTTCAGCTAAACCTCCATAAGAGCATGTTGGCGTCGGCGGAGCTCCTCTTGACCCTGGAGGTGGAGTCCGTCGACGTGGCCCTAGTCCAGGAACCTTGGATCGCATCGGGTAACAAGATCGCTGGGCTAGGGTCTAGCAACTACTCCATCTTCTACCAGACCACCGTAAGTAAAGCTAGAACTGCAATTCTGGTAAGAAAAGGCAGTACAGTACAGACGACATCACGGTGATAGCACTAGAGGGATGCAGGGACGAACCACTCCTGATGGCGTCCTGCTATCTAACGCATGATAGGGAATCGCCGACAGAGGAGACGGAGCGTCTGATCCAGGAGGTGAGCCAGAAGAGGCAACCCCTGGTGATAGGCGCTGACGCCAACGCTCATCACACCCTATGGGGCTGCGGAGATGTGAACAATAGAGGTGAGTCACTTTTAGACTTCATTCTAAAATATAATATTAAGATCGCTAACAGGGGAGAGGAACCCACCTACGTAGGTCCCACCTCATCTAGCGTTATAGATTTAACACTCGCGTCTGGAACAAATACCGAAGTCACGGAATGGAGGGTCCTCAGAAAACCCTCCTTCTCTGACCATAGGTATATCCAGTTCGAAATTCAACTTGAGTGCAAAGTGACAAAAAGTCTTTACAAAAATCCCCGAACACCAATTTGGATATGTTTAAGACCAAAATGACAAGGACACTCCCATTCCCAATAACAATCTCATCAACGGTGGACATTGAGGAGTCCGTGAAGACTCTCTGTCACCATCTAACCTCAGCTTTCAACGCAGCGTGTAAGACCTCAATAACAAGAAGGAAACACAGGCCACCCTGGTGGAACCCACAATTGAAGGCACAACGCACCGACCTACAAGAAATGTTCAAACTAGCCAAACAAGCAAACGAAGATATTGTATGGGACGAATACAGGATAAGGCTCCGTGACTTTAAGAAAAAGGTCCAGACAGCCAAGAGAAACTCATGGAGATCCTTCTGCTCCGGAATTGAGAAGGTCACGGAAACCGCCAGACTTAGGAAGCTTCTGTCGAGCCAACCGACAATTCAGAGCCAACTAAGAACTAGCGATGGCCAATGGACGAGTAGCAGCAGGGAAGCGACTAATGCCCTTCTAAGCGAGCACTTCCCCGGATGCACAGATGCACTTTATTCACAACAATCAGTGCACATGCACCCAGTGTCCGACGTACCTGGGAATATAATCACACCACACAAAATCCAGTGGGCCATAGACTCCTTTGAGAGCTACAAATCCCCTGGACTAGATGGTATACTACCAGCCATGCTGCAGAAGACCAAAGAAAAGGTCACTCCATGGCTGGAATCAATATTCAAAGCATGTCTGAGGCAGGGATATGTACCTGTACCCTGGAGGACAGCACGTGTTGTGTTCCTGCCGAAAGCAGGAAAATGCAGTGACATGCAACCGAAAGACTACAGACCGATAAGTCTCACCTCTTTCCTGGTTAAAACCCTCCAAAAACTTCTGGATCTACACATAAGAGGAGGCATGAACCGACTCGTAGAATCCAACCAACACGCCTACACAAAAGGAAAATCGGTGGAAACAGCGTTACACTCCCTAGTAGCCACCATCGAAAAGGCCCTACACCACAAGGAATGGACATCTCAGGTGCATTCAACAATGTATCTACGGAAGCGATCATGTAGAGCCTGAGAGCTGCAGACACCCACGAGGCTATAAACTCTTGGATAGAAAATCTATTGAGCTGCAGAAGAGTAAGAGCAGAATGGGGAACCACCACCACAACCAAGGCGGCGCATAGAGACACGCCACAAGGCGGAGTGCTATCGCCGCTGCTGTGGAACTTAGTGGTAAACAACGTCTTAAGGAAATTTAAACGGAAAGCCCGAAAGATAACCGCAAATGTCCAACGACGATCAGCTCCGTCATGGACAGTACGCTGAAAGAAGTACTGAAGTGGGCTATGGATGTCAGACTCAGTATCAATGCGGACAAGACGGATCTAATTCTCTTTATCAAGAGATACAAGATACCGCCATGGACTCCGCCATCTATAAACGGCACCATGCTCGAGCCAAAAAAGAGCGTGAAGTATTTAGGAATAGTACTGGATAGCAAGTTGAGCTGGAAGACCAATGTCGAGGAAAGAGTAAAAGAAAGCCACAAGTGCACTATACGCATCGCAAAAGATACTAAGTAGCACTTGGGGTTTGTCTCCCAAACTGCTGCACTGGATCTTCATCTCAATTGTTCGTCCAATACTACTCTACGGTGTCCTAGCATGGTGGAAGGCCACTAAGAAATCCACATACATCCTAATAATGGAAAGGGTACAAAGACGTGCACTGATGTGCATTACTGGGGCACTAAGATCTACTCCAACAAAGGCCTTGGAGGTGATACTTGGAGTTCTCCCCATCGACATACAGGCCAAACTACTAGCACAAAAGACCGCGCAACGTCTCTGTGCTACAGGAAATATGGCCCTCGCAAATTATGGGCACAGCGAAGTAGGAGGAGAGTCACTCAATAGCACGGACTATATGACCCCAATAAACAACTTCTCAAGAACGCCCGCTCTAATGGGACATGAAGATTGGATAATCGGCATGGACGAAAACGCGACAAAGCTATTCACGGACGGATCTAAAATCATTCAAGTATCATACAAGTTGCCGGACTACTGCAGCATCTTTCAAGCGAAGGTCTTCGCTATAAAGAAGGCTGCAGAACTGGCGATAACGCTCAACAAGAATCGGGTCAGCATCTTTGTCGACAGTCAGACGGCTATCAAATCTATGCAATCCTATGTCATCAGCTCCGAAAATGTACTGGCAAGCAGAGAAGCATTAGATGCATTAAGCAGCCGCTCGAAGGTGCGCATCTTTTGGGTTCCCAGCCACCAGGGCATTGACGGAAACGAGATGGCAGACAGCCTAGCAAAGGAAGGTGCCGAATCGAGACAACTGGCAGTTGAAGACCTGAAGATACCGCTACGCTCTATACGCCACAGCTTAGAAGAAAGTGCTGCATTAATAGCAGGAAGAAGGTGGAACAGTAAAAAAACTGCAAGACAGCCCGCACTATGTGCACAAATGCGAAACTGGCCCAATATGTCATTCAGCTCCCAAGAAGAGACTGCAGAACAATGATGGGTATACTCACGGCTCACTGCCTGACCACAGCGCACGCTAAGAAGTTGGGCATTACCGACAATGAAGAATGCAGGAAATGCAAGGTACCAGAAGTAAAAAAGTAAAAATCCGAAATTGACAGGAGAGGAATTGCGATGGATCCAGCGATGGATCCAGCACTGACTGAAATCTGTCTATGCTTCAGCACTTCTTGGCGACTGGGTAGATGCGTAGATACTTCGACGCACTCTGCCAAAGCGAATCTTCTCATGATCCCACACTCTCAACCTGAGATATAAACATATTCATGTATACGTATATACATGCATACATACATACATACATACATACATACCTATGTATTAGCTGCACAGCTTTATCTTCAAAGATCTCTCTGCGGCTGCAACCAAATAAACATCAAGAGCAGCTCAAACTCTTTTTGATGCGATGTCACAGCTTTCTATGAATGCGGGCTATCTTTTCACAAAATCGCTGAAAAAACCGGTAGACATCGCAAAACGATAGCCAATTTTCTTCATAATAAAAATACCTATGGAAACAACTTTAAAGGTGGCAATAATCAAGTCATTACCGAGGCAGATCGGAGGATAATACTCCGAGAGGCTTCCAACTCCCACGACTCCTCTGCCAAAATCCGTGAAAGAAGTGGTGTTAACGCGAGCAAATCAACGATTCAAAGGGATATTAAGAACGCTGAACATTTAAAGATACGAAAAGAAACACGCCTTGATTTTGCTCGTACACACATGACATGATCGAAGGAGTGGCAATACGTGGTATTTTCGGATGAGAAGAAATTTAATCTGGAGGGACCAGACGGATATTGTTACTACTACCACGATTTGCGTAAAGAGGAGCATATTTTGGATCGCTCACACAGTCGGTTCGGAGGTGTTATGGTATGGGGCGCCGTATCCTATTATGGTCACTGTGAATTGCAGTTTTTAACACCAAAAATGAACGCGAAAGACTACAATTGCGTATTAAAAACGGCATTCCCGTTCTTTAAAAACATTTTTGGAAATCTGGAATGGCATTTTCAGCACGACCCCGATCCACACCGTTCTGTAAAATCATGGATTAAAGAAGAAAAAGTGAAAGTTCTGGAGTGGCCGCCATACTCCCCAGACATTAATGTAATAGAAAACGTATGGGGATGGTTGGCTAGGAAGGTGTACAAGGGTGGTAAACCATATTCCACTAAACGACGAAACTTAGATGTGCTACGTACATTTTGTCTTCGGTTTCGGGCTAAGAAGGTCAGAATACATGGTAATGTATATACCGATTGCCCAGATCAACATTCTATATTTTTTGGGGCTATTCATAGGTTTTTAATTTTTTTGAAGTTATGTCCAGACGTGATATCAAAATTCTGACATCGGATTCGGATTCAGCGACCCAAAATATACCGCATACCCAGATAATGAAACTTTTTTTTTGTGGGCCTGTGTTATCGAAAACAAGCGGTTCAGCAATTTGGAAACTACAGTCATGACTCCTGGATCTCCTCTTGTGCAGCTTTTAGCTGAGGAAAAAGAGCGACTCGACGTTCTATCAGTCTAAGCACTGGAAGCGCTGCATATACATAAATAATAATAAAAAAGATGGCTCATTCGAGTCCATTTTCAAAATAGCTCTTCAACGCGCGGCAAGTTCTGTTCATATTTGTGACACGTTGCAGACTGATTTTACAAAATGATGCGTAGCCAAATTCCTATTTCACAACTGCGCAATATATCTTACATATATCGCTATCCCTCTTTTCCTATTCAGTCAGCGCCTAACGATCAGACCTTACTCAGCAGCAGAGTGTCTCTCTGTCGCCACTAAAGAAATGTACTTGCATGTACAATGATCAACATTGACCCATTCTACGACATATGTACACATAAAAACGCATTGAGTGGCTATTGCAAAGGTCAACAGCATAACTCTGCTAACGCTCTTTAGCACTGCCCTGATTCTTATCGTGGGTTTGTACACCTTTAGTCGCAGGCAGAAGAGCGTAACCTTACAACTAGGACCCATACTAGGAGTGGAAGCAAAAGTCACTGCGACCCTCGCACCATCAACCTGGAAGCAATCCTTAACTGAGGCACACAATCAGCTAGCTAAGTATATAACATCGGACGATGTCGTGGCCAATAAGCCTCATATTGGAAACAGTGAAGCCGACGTTGATCCTCTGCCACCAAGGGCAGCACAGCCGATGTTTTCTTCCACTAAGACTCAAAGCTGGTTAGGACTAGCTTAGGTCTAATCTAACAAGCACGAAAGCTTCAATCGAGTGTGCTAGACAGTGATATACACACTACCAACATGACCAAACGATATAAAACTTTAATGTTTAGCGTACTTTGTGTTGCATACTTAACAGGAAGCGGCTTAGAAATCAGTATATTTTTAAAATTTTTTCCTTAATTACTTCTACGTGGACGTAGGTTTTAACATTTTTCCGCATTTTAACATTTTCTTACCTAAAGAACACTTTAGCCACGGAAACTCATGCCATGTGGGCCTACAGAAGATTCTTTGGCAGAACTTGGGGTCTTAAACAGTGTTAAATTTGATGGTTGTACTATATGATGGTAAGACCTATTTTTACCAATGCTGATGCTGTGTAGTGGCCAATAGTAACATAGGCCTTTTGCCATAAACAAGTGCAGAAAGTTGCAGAGACTGCTTTGCCTCTCTCTGACTGGAGCACTCCGCACCTGTCCAACTATCGATTCTTCATCTGACTCCATTGCACATCCAAATACAAATAGTCGCTGGTTTGAACCTTTTTAGGAATCCTGCACCAGAACATATTCTGTAACCAGAGAACTCTTCTTTGGTGACAAATTTATAACTCTCATCCCGGACCAAAAGGACTGAGATGATGGCAACCTCATCAATGACTCCCGCGATATTAACTGGTATACCGATTTGTCAATTTAAATGGGGTGGAGCAGAGATCTATCATCCCAACTTTAGAACCACATTTGCTATGAGTAAGTGGGTCACGGTTTCTCAACCTGAGGTTTACGTCATCGAGTTATGCAGTCGTCTAATCCTTAAAAATGGGATTAGAAGAGCTGGCACTTATGTCTTCTCTGATAGTCAAGCTATTTTATCAAAAAGAAGCAACCCCAACTGTGGTTGATTGTTGGAACCGCCTGCAAACTCTTACCTCACGGAATAAAGTCACCTTTTCCTGGGTACATGGTCACTCTTGTATCGAACAAGCTAGTTAGGGCAATCTTTTTGTGGTGTAGAGTGGTCCACAGTCTCATCCCTGGTGAAAACTTGAGCTAATAGGATGTCCGAACGCTACGGACTATTCAGACCTGGGATGCGGCAGGCCAAGGTGCTTATCGATCCGTTGGCTAAGTGAAGAATCAATTTGCTCTCCATAAGGGATCTTCACCTCCGTGTTTGTTACTTTAGTAGCCATCACACGAAACTATCACCTTGGGTACATAATGTAGAGTCTGCAGAGAAGATGACGAAACTACCAAGCACATTCACTGCGACTGTCAAGCCTTGGTATGGAAAAGGAGTAAACATCTGCACATTTATACCACAGTCACTGCACAGATCGGTTACTCCTCGACGAAAGATCGGTTTCCAGGATATGGAGGAGCAAAAGCCCAACACTGGTCGCAGAACCACACCTTTTTCTCCTATGGGAGAAGCTTTTTTATTAAATGAATAACAATGTGTCAAGAAAGGTTTCTTTATTTGAGTTTGAGTTTGAATGAACAAAGTAATCTATTTCAGAAGTAACCTAGTCGATCTGCGTAACGGAAGCCTCGTCATTACTGGAACAGCGGCTGCTCTCGCCATCGGTACGATACTTAATGGAGTCTATGATTTCCACATCAATTTCGCGATCGTTTTGCATGTAGTTGCTTTCAAGGAGAGCGCGCCCCGTGTTTTCGCGTCCCATTGAATCCTCATCGCAGAGATCCGCACAAACCGATGCAGATTCAGACTTGGCGTCCAAATCCCCAACGGCCGCTGCAACTGCAGCAGCCTCTTGCTGTGCCGCAAACTGACTATAGAGCCTAGGCAGATGCTGCAGCATGTAACTAGCGCTTGTCTTGGAGAGATTTGCCGCAGCAGCGGCCGCGGCTGCAGCTGCTGCTGCTGTGCTCGCCGCCGGCTGGTTCTCCTTGCTCTCGCCCAGATCGTAATACTTGGCGTAGTGCTCGAACTTGCCCAGCCCTGCACCAGCTACTGCACCGGCAACTGTGCCAACATTGCTTCCGGCGCACAGATTAATGGCGTCACTTTGCGCTGACTTAGGTATGGGCACGGTGAAGGCGGAACCGTGTCGCTGCTTGCCCAGCAAATTGTTGCCCGCCAAGCCGGCAGTGGCTGCAGAAGCAGCAATGGCAGTGCTCCCCGTGCTCTCCTCGGCGCCAAATAAGGCGCCTGAGACGCCGCTGCTGCTGCTGTTGCTATTGGAAAGCGGCGAAACGTTCTCTTTCTTGCGGTCGTAGATGTGGCCCGAGACGCGCAGGTCGATGAAGAAATGCAGCGGATCGATGCCGTAGGGTGCGTACAGCGGTGGATACCAAACTGGCGGTGGTGGTGGCAGCACCAGATCCTGCGGCGGCAGAGAAGCAGCTGGTGGCGTATTATCCTGCATGTTGCTATCGACAGCACCGCCTAACGCCGTTGCTTTAGCGAGGGGCTTCGTCTCCAGTTTGGAGTACCCATAGGGCAGGGGCGTGGCCGTAGTTAGAGGAGTAGCTGCCGTCTTGTTGGTCAGCTCCAGCGGCTTCTCAGTACCTGCTACCGTTGCTGCTACAGTTTCGGCATTATTTTCTTTTTGGTGGTGGTGGTGTTGTTGCTGCTGCTGCTGCTGCTGCGGCTGTTGCTGTTGCTGTTGTTGTTGTTGTTGTTGATGTTGTTGTTGTTGTTGTTGTTGCTGTTGCTGTTGCTGTTTATCCTCGGCATCCCGCCGCTCACGCAGCTGCTCGTAATAAGGTCTGTGTGTCCAAGAACGCTTGCGCGAGCGTCTCACCAGAGCCGCCTGCTGCTGTTGCTGCTGCTGTTGTTGTTGTTGTTGCTGTTGCTGTTGCTGTTGCTGTTGCTGTTGCTGCTGCTGCTGTTGCAGTTGCAGAACGCGTGCCGTCTCGTTGTTTCGCGTCTGCACCAACGATCGCAGCATGTCGCTGAAAAAGTAGTTGTTCGGCCCCACCGGTGCCGAGTACAGATATGGGGGCGTGGCAGCCATGAGGCGACTAACGTAGTCCTGATTCCGCAGCTCGTGGATGTTGCTCTTGCGTGGCGTCAGTTGCTGCGCGCTCGTTGCCTGCTGCTGCTCCTGCTGTTGTTGCTCCTGCTGCATCGCCTGTTGTACCGCTGTGGGCGTGGCAGGCTGTGCGTTGCCGCCATTGATGCTGTTGTTGCATGCGTTGTTGCTAGTACTGCCGTTGCTGCTGTTAGTCTCCTTCATGGTGCAACCTCTACAACTGAAATACAACTGAAAGTGTTTCTTAGCTAAGTGAATTCGGTGTAACAACGTGTACAAACAAGGAAAGTAAAAAGTAAGAGAAGATTTCAAATTAATTAGACGTGACGCAGAACAATAAACATCGCTTCATATCGTTGAAATATACATATCACCTAAAGTCAAGCTAATGGCATCACTCTGTAAACTTGGCTAAAGATATGAGAAAACTCGTGTATGCAGTTCAACCAGTAAGAGTTCAAAAATTAAATTATTGATTAGCGGGGGCGGTGGACGTGGCACCTAACATTTGAAATAAACTTGATCAGCGTATAGTATACAGGAATCTTCCTGCAAAATTTGGTATATTTAGCTTTTATAATAGCTAAAATCTGTGCGTTCACACTGACAGATAGACAGACATGGCTCAATCGACTCGGCTAGTGATCCTGAGCAAAAATATATATATGTCGCATTATGAATGTATTTTGACCACTGTACGTGTCTGTCACATTATTAACTTAGTTTGACCACTGCGCTTGCAAGACGCTGCTGCGCAATGAGTTTGGTATATTGTGAAATCATTCTAGAATTTAACTACAACGTAGAATATGACTGGCGCCAAAATACCGATGCGAGTGAGGCGACGGCGTTGTCACGCTGTCGCCGAGTGTAGTCCAGCTAACGTGTGTAAAGCATAGATCGATGCGTGAGTAGAAAAGGCGAGCAGTTGCATGCAGACGATTATACACGCCGGTTGGAAATCGCTTCACTCGAAAAGTTTGTGTGTCAACATGGCAGACCAGAAACAAGAAAATAACAACTCTGCGACATAGCCTCCTTCTGCCTGTTACATACATTTGCACAAACCTAATATACCCTTTTTTGACCATTTTCAATGGTCGAAGGGTATTAAAAGAGCAGTGACACGAGAGAAAGTCGCTTAATTGTGTTGGTCAAATTGTGTTTAATCGCTTTAAAAGCTTTTCCACTGCGTAAATTCGGCAGCAAACATAGACAACCCACTGGGAATCCCACTGAGATTTCTGTTTGCTTAGTCCCAATTTGCTTGAGGCTTCTCACTCCCAATTCCGCTGACAATCCCAACTCCAGTTGCAGCTCTAGTTCCAGATGGAGCTCTCTGTTGCTGACTCGAACAAGACGTTTTACAAGATTTATTTCCATATTTGCATTGTCTTCGCCAACGTCTTTGGCTCAAGCGAGTGTCCTGTGCCGCTTGGCACGCCCAACCAGTTGTTAGTTGGTTATCTCTCCCTTGCAACCAACTGCTGACATTTTCTTGTTCAGCGTCTTTGTTCACCACCCTATGGCAATTAAACAAGATTTCCCAATCACCCGCCCTCACCCAAAGTGCCGCCAAAGGAGCCTCCTGGAAGTGTCCTTCATTTGTGTTGACGATATTGTAGAGCAATTAGGCAGATGCTGCAGCAAGTTCTGTAAGAAATCTAGCAGATATTTAGTTTCCATTTCTTTGTATTTATTTCTTTCTATATATGTACACAGATTTTGTGAATTTGTTTATGTGCATTCTGCCTGCATATCTGTGTATAATCGTCTTACTATCTTAAGTCAACCACTCAACGAGGTAGTTACAAAACATTTTGCAAGACAGTGTAATAAGTTCCATAGTTATTAACAAAATGACTTTGAAGATTCTAGTCAAATCTATTGGAGTTTAAGCTACCAAAGTTCGATTGGCGCAAATTGTACAAAAACATCTAAATCTTCGTTAAATTGGAATGGGATGCGAGGGGAAAGAAAAGGGAAGGGTGAAGGGAGGGCAAGTGGATAGTGATTTAAACGAGGCGCGCAACGTGTGTCACATCGGAAAACTTGCATAGAAAAACAAGGGCCATAAAAACACCCTCACGCACATACTCGCAAAGAGACAAATACATACACACACACAGTCACTCTTAATAAGCTTATACGTCGCGCCAAATTCCAGTAAATTAAATATTTCAACGGATGCCAAGCCCAATCACAGTCACCCCTCATTCCCCGCCCCCTTCATTTACCACCATATACACTTATCACACGCGCACATGGTAACAAACGCAATTGTCATGTTCGCTTGCCAAACTGTTGAGGCACTTGACGCCTCCACCGTGTGGCAGGCGCAGTGCGGTACCCTCCATTCTGTTGCTGTCAATTCTAAACGTTTCTGTTGCCGCAAACCACCCCCACTTCCCCATGCCCCATTCCCTTTGTCCTGATACCTTTCCTCAACCTGCCTGCCCCGCCCATGGAATACTCGTCTTGTTGCTCTTTCATTTTCGCATTTAAAAAGTTTTTAACAAACCGTCGCCGCTGCTGTCAAAGCTGATGTTACTTGGCCATCCAGCTGGCACATACTCTGCAACAAGAACGGCAGGGTCTACTCGGCTAGCAAAGTCTCTAGATTGTGTACTAAAATCGGAAGCAAGAAACATTTTTCAATTCGGTTCGACACTTTCTTCTCCCACCAGCAACTCCTACCGTTCTCAGTCTCTCCTTTTCTGTCTCTATTATTTTTCTGTCTTTTTCTCTCACTCTGTCTTTTCCACTACTTCTGCCACATCAACTTTATAATACAGCTTATTTTACAGGGTAACTTCCAAGTCGCCAAATCCTGATCTAACACTTATTCCCATTGTTGTTGTTGCTTTAATTTGAGTTTTCTTGTTTTATTGTTTTTTCATTTCGTTGTAAAAATATAAAAGTTTCCAACGGGCGCAAGTAAATTGGCTGCGGTCCGTCACTCGATTTGCTTTTTTGGCAGCAGCAGCAGCGGTGGCATCAGGCAAAAGAAGATTCGTTCTGACAAAGTTGAAATTAGATTATGCTAATTAAGGCGTGGCAGTCAGCACTGGCCACCCCCGCGTCGAGCCGGCGGCACCACTGATTGATGCGGCACAGCTTTAATTGCCGCCGACGAGTCCTTTTGCCTCATCCGTGTTTTGTGGCTGCCAGCATTTTAATATTCAATCAGCAGCTGCTAGACGCAACTTTTACATGGCCACTTTTGTTATACTTGGTCGGAAACTTGTCCAACTTTGCTGCTGAGATTAATGCGTGCAGTTGGCAATTGACCAGAGACGGAGCAAAACAGCAGCGCCGGCAACTCGCAACTGCAACTTGAGCTTGTTTTTGATTGTGTTGAGGCAAATAAAAATATAAACTTTTTGCCAACAATTTAAGACGTCAGTAACAGTTGTATAAGTTCCTGTTATATAATTGTTGTGCTGGATTGCAGTAGCGACTGATTGATACCCTTTCTCCAATGAAGCAAAATCAACCCTGGCTGCTGCTGTTCTCGCAGACACACATACACACACACACGCACTCTTGACTGTCACTGGAATAAGTTTGAAACATAATAACAGTATATCAAACAAGGCTCAGGCGGACAGACAGACATTCGAGAGGGGCTGCCTGCCCTTCCCCCTGCCCTCTTAGTTCTCAGCGAGAGATCAGGCGAACAGTGCAGCTCGGCAGAGCACAACCCTTGCGAACAGCTTCAGAGCTTAAGCAGAACACGGGGGTAACTTGTCACTCATCACTGTTTATTCCATATAAAACACATCTCATCCTATCTGGATTACATGATTTTACCAAAGTTGCCTCTAAAAGATTGCAATTGATATTTAATATGCCAATAGAGGGAGAGAAGCCAATTATCAACTTGATTACTACTCTTGAATATCCTCAATTTCCTTTCCTTAGCTCAATTTTGAATAACAACCAGACGAACGTTACAGTTAGCCACGGTTGACAGTATTATACCTTTTGCCCAGTACATTGGGCCAGACAGCCGATCTAGGTTTATTTACATTATAACTTTTGTTTGAATTTGGATATAAATATGCTCAAATTGATATTCAGTTCTATTTTCAGCCGGATCTGCCGACTATATATTATACCTCCACATATTTACTCTTCATTTTACCGCAGTAATAACACTACCCGACAACATAATTTGTTAGCCTGATGCAGATAAATTTAGATGTATTCGAATTTAATACGATATATTTTCCTTAAAAACACTGCTTTCCTCGACAATATATGGCATCTGAAAACGGCATAACTTGGAAAAAGGGTGGAAAAGGGTAATCAAACATTCATATCTATAAAAAAGTTGTCCACAGAATCGGAAACCAAGGCTCATGAGCAAGGGGGTTCCAAGCCACGAAAGTCAAAAATAGAAAAAAGCCACAGTCGCGCTGCACGCGACAGTGGGATACCCTTCGATCTACGTTCCTATGTATGTACACATATACATATGCACATGCATTTAAATTATTGCCGACAGATGGCGCTCGCGCATTGCGCTCGCCCGCCTCCCTTGTTAGCTGATACAAGCAATTGGTTTTATGCTCATATTTTCTTAAATAACTTCTGTGTTTATTGTCCGATCGGAATGCAATTTCGCTAATACGTAGATATTTTAATGAGCTTAGTATATGTTAATGTCAGAAAGTTGTATCTTTTATACAGCGCTTACAAATTAAGTTCAAAAATTAAATTATAAATTTGCGGGGGCGGTGTGCGTGGCATCCAACATTTGAAATAAACTTGATCAGCTTATAGTACACAGGAGTCTTTCTGCCAAATTTGGTAACTCTAGCTTTTTTAATAGCTGAGATCTGTGCGTTCTCACAGACAGACGGACAGACAGACAGACATGGCTCAATCGACTCGGCTTGTGATCCTGAGCAAGAATATATATACTTTATGGGGTCTCCGACGCCTCCTTCTGCCTGTTACATACATTTGCACAAAGTTAGTATACCCTTTTTTGACCATTTTCAATGGTCGAAGGGTATAAAAATTGCAATTTTCAGTAAGTACATATGTCCGCTACCATTTTCCATACAAAAAGGTGCTTTACCTAAAATCGCCATTACTCGAAAAAAATGTAGAAAAGGATGATCAGATGTATATATAAATCGAGTTATCCATAGAATCAGAGAAACCAAGGCTCAGGCTCAGCAAGGAATATGATAAATTCCAAGTCACGAAAGTCAAAAAATAAGAATTTTTGGGTTCAGCTAAAATTTTGTCGAAAATCTGAAATCAACACGCAGCCCTTAGCTATTTTAGCTATTTTAAAAGCTGGAGATACCAAATTTGGCATGAAAGTGTCTATATCATGCGCAAATAAAGTTTACTTTAAGTGTAGAATGCCATGACCACCGCCATCGCAAATCAATAATGGAGTTTAAAAACATTCATGGTCTATTGTGTTTGTCGGAACGGAAATGTGCGTAACAGGCAGAAGGAGGCATCTCCGACCCCATAAACTATATATATTCTGAATCAGTATCAGTAGCCGAGTCGATTGAGCCATGTCTGTCTGTCCGTCTGTCTGTCTGTATGAACACCTGGATCTCAGAAACTGTAAGAGCTAGAGTCATCAAATTTTGCGACAACATACGTATATATTGCAGTGTCTCAAAGTTTTTTTTTACATTTGGACACGCCCCTTCCCGAGTCAGTAATAACTATTTAAAAACTACAATATTAGTTCAATAACCAAAGTTGTATATCTTATATGACAAATACTTTGCCGCGGGCGTTATGTGAAAATTTCATTTAAATCGGACTATTAATAAGTGAGATATGATACGAATTAAACTCACTTTGAACATACATTTATACTTAAGCAGACCTAATTTACGCAAGCATACCGAAGTTCAAATCTAGCGTCAGACACACAGCATTTTTAACTTTTTATTTGCATTGTATGGTAACAAAATTGGTTGACAATGCAGCTTTGCCGACAGGCCAAGGAGTTAGAGTGGCGGACGGCTGTGAGAGAGTGCGTGTGTTCAACTCCCGATTGAGGCGGGTGCGAATTTTCATTTATTAATTATTTATTATTTTATTTTATTTTTTTTATTTATTTTATTCTAATAAAATTCGGACGGCGATTCCATACCGTTAAAATTTTTATTACGGTATAATATGATAATCCGTGGCCTTATACAGTCAGCACCTGACTGTAGCGTTAGTATTTTTTTAGAGTGAATTTGTAAGCGACTGTAACAAAGTGGGACTGGCTCGAGAAGTGTTCAGGATTAATAAGTTTGCAAAACACCACGATAGAACTGTTTTTGCCGGCTTGTAAGAAAAATTGACAGAAGGTGTCTTTAAATTGGAAACAAAGCTCAATATACATAAGAGTACGACCATGAAGCGTAAAGAGAAGGGGACACAAAAGACTCCCCTCCCTGTACCACAAAGGATGTCAATAAAAATTTTTCATTGTCGAATGAATCTGTGTTGAAAAGGTGATATAACTGATCTGCCAAAGTGTTAACATACAAGTAAAATATCCTCGAAGAAGTAAGGTATAATTGCTTGTATCAGTTTTGTTGTCCTTTTTGTGTAAAGGTATAATGAATGATAAGACTTCTACCGCCTAATGATTTCGCACTCTTACAATCATATGCAGGCATGCCCACACCAGCAAGCGCAGGCTGCGATGTGGCGCGTTACTCGAAACTTGGGAAACTAGGGCGATTTGAATAACCTCTGTGTTTATTGTCCGATCAGATTGAAATTTAGATTATTGGTAGATATTATATATCGGCTAAGTATGTATATGTATGTCGAAATCAGAAAGTTGTATCTTGTATACTAGCTGGAAAATTGATTTAGTGATTTGCGGGGGCGGTGAGCGTGGCACCAAGAGTTGGTAATTTTTATCTGCTGATGATATATACCTTAATGTCAAATTTAGTGTCTCTACTTTTAATAATAGCTAAGATTTTCGCATTCATCCAGACGGACAGACAGTGGACGAACATGGCTCAATCGAGACGGCTTGTGCTGCTGTTCAAGAATAATACATAACACTTCATAGGATGGACCACGCCTCCTTCACATAAACATTTGCACATAGTAAGTATAACATATTTTAACGATTTTCAATGGTCGAAGAGTATAATAAACAGTGCAGTAATAAAATAAAATGAACACTGTAATAAGTGGAAACGGTATAAAACAAGTTATTGTATTTTTACGCAGTCTTTAGAAAACTGAGCAAAATGGTAATGGCATAAATTGATGTAGCCAGACAACAACATTATTGCTCAAAATTGAATAGTTGTATGGCAATTCCTTGCCTTGGTCAGAAATCAAGAAATCAGAAATTACTCAACGTAATCTTTAAGGCCCAATAAGCGTAAGCACTATCACTCTAAACAGAACATATGCTCAATATTCCCCTTGAACATTATCAAGATAACACTAAGAACCGTAATAATGTAATACTTTTAATTTTATGTGAAGTCAATGTCGGTGTTGTCTAAAATTAAGTCAAATTCAATCGGGATAGACGACACTAGTCCAAAGTTTATAAAAGCTTAAAAATTGGCGCTCGCGCTTCGCTATCGCTTGGCTCCCTTGACACAAAAACTTGATGTTACTCTCATACTTTCTTTAGTAACTTCTGTGCATATTGTTTGATTGGATTGAAATTAAGAGGATAAGCTGTATCTCTTATACGACACTTACAAATCAACTTAAAATTAAAAATATTCATTTGCGGGGGCGGTAAGTGTGGCATCCAAAAAATAGGGTAACTTGATCTGTGGACAGTTCACATAAACCTTCATTCCAAATTTGGAGTCTCAAGCTCATTTAATAGCTGAGATCATGAAGTTCAAACAGACGGACAGACATGGCTCAATCGACTCGGCTAGTGATCCTGAGCAAGAATATTTATACTTTAGGGGGTCTCCCACGCGACCTTTTGCCTGTTACATACATTTCCACAAAGTTAGTATACACTTTTTGACTATTTTCAATGGTCGAAGGGTATAAAATATGAGTATGGGTCTATACTGCAATACATTTAATTAATTGTAAGCAGTCGGGCTTTAGAAAAAATAGAAGCTCCGATCTATTAAACATATGGACAATGGCGAACTTATTCGGATTAAATCCGCTTAGTGTAATGTTCTGTATTTAAAACCTAAGAACCTAAATGTATGAAAGTGATAGTATAGAAGTAATATATCGATGAATTTAGGGTAATCAGTTGCAGCTATACGATATATCTGGCTCATTCCGAAATCCGAACCAATGACAAAAGTAAAAACGCTAAATTTATATTTTTAGCAAGTTTGTACTTTCAGCAGCAATTGTTGAAAATCGCTTCAGAATTTTGTGTTGCACAGTGTCAAGACCACTTCAAAAATAAAACTACAATTCTGAAGCTTTACTAGGCACGCTGTGCACAAGGGGGTGCCAACAGTGTAATCCTGTTTACCTCTCATTGACAGAGGCCCAATTTCTGCCGCATTTACCATAGTTCGTGTCGCAGTCAAACTTTTCTGCCTGCTCTGGGTCCTGCTCCGTTCCTGACTCTGCCTACCCTCGCATACACACTCAGTAGTGTTGTCACACATGTTGTAGCTGTGGCTTTGTGTGCGGTCGGTGTTAACGGTACATCGTTTGACTGCGAATTAAAATAATGTGCCACTTGTGGCTCTTTTGGCATGTGTTAAACTCAAGGACCTGCAGGACGTGCCCGACGTAATGGAGTTGCCCGTTGCCCGGTGTCGCAGGGGGTGGAGCAGCCGACAAGTTGACAAAATCTCATTTCACTTTCTCTCCTTCTCACTCTCTTTGAGTGACCGTGTGAGCCGGTACATGTGCACAGTACTGCGTTACCCTAATCGAATTTGATTTGGACCCCTTTCGAGTAAGCATTTCGCTGAGATTGATGTCTTTTTGTGATTGTGAATGTGTGAATGTGTGTCTGTGTGCTGCAATCCTTGACGCTTGGCTGCGTTTCGAGTTGCGCCCAAATTAATTCGCAGTTTGCACTCAACTTGTAGTTCGGGTGTTGGAGTCCTTGTTAGGGTTTATTGAGCGATTGCCTCTGTGTGGCTTCGGGCACGGACCTTAAGCAAATAATTCTTCTGTTTGTTCGCAATTGTCGCCGTATACATCAAATACTGAGATTTAGTGTTCATCCCTTGCGGCGCATTCTTTTACACTTTTATGCATTACTTATAGATATAAATTCTTAATAAGTTGAATGATTTAGGTCGAACTTCTGAACTTGTCAAGATTTTGAATTTATCTTACAACTGGGGCCACAACGTAAAATATCGATATGGAGTAAGTCGAAAAAGCCATATCAAGCCGACAGATTTGTATACCCCTCGACAATTGCTAACTTTATGGAAATAAACATACATACATATGTAGCCGGCAGAAAGAGACGTGGGAGACCCAATAAAGTATTATAAATATGTATATTCTTGCTTAGGATGACTAGCCGAGTCGATTGAGCCATGTCTGCTTGCCCGCCTGTCTGTCTATCTGTCTGTTCATATGTCTGTCCGTATGTCTGTCTATCTGTCTGTCTGTCTGTTCGTCTGGATGAACGCGCGGATCTCAGCTATCATAAAAGCAAAAGATACCGAATTCGGCGTTAAGGTTCCTGTACACCACACGCAGATCAAGTTTATTTACATTTTGGATGCCACGCCCACCGCCCCCGCAAATCGATAATTTAATTTTTTAGTTAATTTATAAGAGACGTATAAAAGGTACAACTTATTTGCACCAATAATAGCTAGCTTTTATATCCACATATCAATAATATGTACATACTATAATCCGATCGGAAAATAAACACAGAAGTTCCTACATAAACCTTGATCGCATGAATTTTGTATACAAATCAGCAAGCCGTGACGTTATTTCAATGCTCGTGTAGAAAAGAAAGTGAAAGAGAATGCGAGCGCGTAGCACAAACTGTGTCTTTTCTCTTTTTATCTATGCACTCGCACTTTTTGTATGTAAACGCACATCTACACATACATACATAAGTGTTTTGCCAATGAAATGCTATAAGCATTTACACATATTCATATACAGGCGTATGCATGTGAAGCCATACGTTACGTTGTTTCTGGTAAAGGTTAAATACGTGCCCTCATCACCGACAAATACATGCACATTTTACTATTTTCAAAATTCTATTTATAAAAAACTAGAAAAAAATGAAATCGTTGACGAGTCCACGTATTTAACCTTTACCTTATTTCTATTAAGGAGTAGAACGTGTCGTAAAATAGAAATCAGAAATAAAAGTTATAAATTGATTTTTATTTTTAAAAATCAAACATAAAAATTGAAAAACAAATTTTAAATTAAAAAAAAAAAGTTTTCGCGGTTTTCGTGTTCGCTGATAAAAAAAAAGCAAGGTAGGAATTTTTCCGAGTCTTTTAAGAGCTTTGATTTTTTATACCCTTCGACAATTGAAAATGGTCAAAAAAGGGTATACTAACTTTGTTGCAATGTATGTAATAGGCAGAAGGAGGCGTGGAGACCCCATAAAGTATATATATTCTTGCTCTGGTTCACAAGCCGAGTCGATTAAGCAATGCCTGTCTCTCTGTCTGTCTGCCTGTGTGAACGCACAGATCTTAGCTATTATAAATGCTAGAGTTACCAATATTGGCAGGAAGACTCCTGTGTAGAGATGGGCGCGGGCCTGTTTTTTGAGGCCCGCGCCCATCTCTACTCCTCTGTACTATACGCTGATCAAGTTTATTTCAAATGATAGGTGCCACGCCCACCGCCCCCGCAAATCAATAATTTAATTTTTGAACTCAATTTGTAAACGTTGTATAAAAGGTGATTTCAACATATACTAAGCTGAATGAAATATCTACGTATTCTTCAAATTGCAATCCGATCGGACAATAAACACAGAAGTCAAAGTATGAGCATTAAGCCAAGTGCTTGTGTCAGCTAACAAGGGAGGCGGGAGAGCGCCATATGTAGGGAATAATTTTAAAGCATGTGCATATGTATGTATATGTATATGAATTTAACAAATTAAACTACACCGGAACATAGGTCGAAGGGTATCCCACTGCCACGTGCCGCGCGACTGTTGCTTTTCTTTCCGGCTCGCCTGCCTCTCGTTGTAGCTGACACAAGCACTTAGAGTTAGGCTCATACTTTCTTAAATAACTTCTGTGTTTATGGTTCGATCCGATTAATTTCGAGAATAAGTAGACATAACTATCAACTAAGTATACATATGTTAAAGTTAGAAAGTGATATATTTTTTACGACGCTAACAAATCGTTTAAAAACCAAATTATTTGCGGGGGCGGTGGGCGTGGCATCCAACATTTGAAATAAACTTGATCTGCGCCGAGTATATAGGAACCTTCATTCCAAATTCAAATTGTCTCTAGCGTTTATAATAGCTGAGATCTGTGTGTTCATCTGGACATCCGAACAGACAGACGGACATGGCTCAATCGACTCGGCTAGTGATCCTGAGCAAGAATATATATACTTCACACGCCTCACACGCCTCCTTCCGCCTGTTACATACATTTTTGACCATTTTCAATGGTCGAAGGGTATACAAATAGTACAAAAGGTACAAAATTAGCACATCAATGGAGAGATACAAGAGTACATAACCTACAACATCTCGAAATTATTTTTCATGTTAGTATTGGAAATTGATAGGCTCTTAGAGACTCAAATGTTTACCTGCACTTTAATGAGTAATATTCATAGGATATGTGTTTTGTATGTGTTTTTAGCTTAACAGAATGTATATTTTTTTACTCAATAAATTAAAATGTATACTTAATGAATTTAAATTTATACGATTGGTACATTGATATATTTATTTTTCTTATATTCTTAACTTGTATAACTTAATTTAGAGAAATATACTTATAACAGGCTCACCGGTTCGATTTTCAAGTTTGTTGCATTGAATCGAAATCACTTTATAATTCACTGCAAACAAATTTAAAAAAATAATAAGTTTTATTTTCTAACCGGAGATGGACTACACGACGATAAACGGATTTTTTAACACTGTATAATATGCAGGGCCAGTGTTTCTGAGTCCTGACACCGAACCGCCGCCGATGACAGTTAAAAATTAAATGAAATGAAAGCCCGTCGCCAGTCGAGGCTGCGGTGGCGTGCCGTATTCGTTCAGCGAACGGCGCACGCCACACGAATCCGAATCCCTTTTCAGGAGACGCGAGTCCTAAGCCCGAACCAAGTCGAGCACTCGGTACGATTTTAAAATTATGAAATTGTTCAAAATGAAACGTGGCGCAAGCAAAAACCGACAGTTAAAGCCAACTTGGGTGGGTGCTGTCGCTGCCGTTGCTGCTGCTGTCGACGTCGCTGTTGTTGGTGGTGTTTAGCTTAGCAGCAGCAATCGAACTACCCTCGACGTGGCATGCAACATAATAATCGACTCTGCAGAAGCACGACCACTTGGCGGATAATCTGTTGAGAACGGCTGATAGCCCTGGTATAACTCCTGAGATCGCAACAAAGTGAACTTGCTGGATAACTAGGAAACCAGGGAGCCAATTGGATATGCGGGCAGAACTTTCTATAAGTAATAATACAATTTGTAATCATTATTTGCAGTTTAGCCGATTACGAGAAAATTTTCGATTGTTCAAAGAAAGCGAAAGCGATGTATCAGATAAAATGTTGTATGACTCATTTTTATACCCTTCGACCATTGAAAATGGTCAAAAAAGGGTATACTAACTTTGTGCAAATGTATGTAACAGGCAGAAGGAGGCATGGCAGACCCCTCAAAGTATATATATTTTTACTCAGTATCACTAGCCAAGGCGATTGAGCCATGTTCGTCTGTCTATTCGGATTCCCGGCTGCCCGTCTGTCTGCTTGAACGCATTTATTATAAAAGCTATTGCCAAATTTGGCATGATCAAAATTTTAATTTTTCAACTTCATTCGTAAGATATTTATACCCTTCGACCGTTGAAAATGGTCAAAAAAGGGTATACTAACTTTGTGCAAATGTATGTAACGGGCAAAAGGAGGCGTGGCAGACACCAAATTTGGAATGAAGGTTCCTGTATAGTCTGCCCAGATCAAGTTTATTTCCAATGTTAGGTGCCACGCCCACCGCCCCCGCAAATCAATAATTTAATTTTTGAACTTAATTTGTAAGCTGTATATAAAATGTACAACTTTCGAACTGTAACATATACTAAGCTGAATGAAATGTCTACGTATTCTCGAACACTAAAGTTATTCAAGAAAGTATGAGCATAAAATACCCTTCGACATATGTTCCGGTGTAGTTTAATTTGTTAAATTCATACACATATACAAAGGCGTTATGCTTTTTAATTATTGCCGACAGATGGCGCTCGCGTTTTGCGCTCGCCCGCCTCCCTTATTAGCTGATACAAGCATTTGGTTTTATGCACATACTTTCTTAAATAACTTCTGTGTCTATTGTCCGATCGGATTGCAATTTTGAGAGTACGTAGTTATTTTAATGCGCTTAGTATATGTTAGAGTAAGAAAGTTGTATCTTTTATATAGCGCTTACAAATTAAGTTCAAAAATTAAATTATTGATTTGCGGGGGTGGTGGGCGTGGCACCTAATATTTGAAATAAACTTGATCAGCTTATAGTACACAGGAGTCTTCCTGCCAAATTTGGTAACTCTAGCTTTTAAATTAGCTGAGATCTGTGCGTTCACACAGACAGACAGACAAACATGGCTCAATCGACTCGGCTTGTGATCCTGAGCAAGAATATATATACTTTATGGGTTCTCCGACGCCTCCTTCTGCCTGTTACATACATTTGCAAAAGTTAGTATACCCTTTTTTTACCATTTTCAATGGTCGAAGGGTATAAAAAGAGCCAGTGTGGGCTCACAAGGGAAGCGGGCGAATCGCGATGCGCGAGCGCCATCTGTCGGTAATAATTATAAAGCATTTAACAAATTAAACTACACCGGAACATAGGTCGAAGGGTATCCCACTGTCGGGTGCCGCGCGACTATTGCTTTTCTTAGTGGTTTGTTTTAGGCTGGTATGACATTTATCTAACTTATTTCGTTTATGGTATATTAATGCATTGATCAAACAAGGTAAATTTTTTTTAATTATCCAAAAATATCAACTTATGTGCTAGAAAGTGATGACATGCGGAAGGATTTAATTTGTTCTTATCATTTAAAGAGAAGTGCTGCAGATTCACCAGGCCTTTGGTGATAATGCACTATCGGAAGCAACATGCAAAAGATGGTTTATACGGTTGATTTCGATGAGCGAAATGAAGACTGTGGATGACCACCAAAAAACTTGAAGTGAGATCGAAAAGGGGTGCTGTATAATGAGCTTCTAAAACCTGGTGATACAGTTAATACTATTCGCTACAAGCAACAAATGATCAATTTGAAAAGTGCAGTCATCAAAAAAGGTCCAGAATGGGCCAGAAAACACCGAAATGTAATCTTATTACACGACAATGTACCGGCACATAAGGCAAAACCCCTACCTCACCGCTATATTCACCAGACTTGGTGCCTTCCGACCACTGTTTGATTTCCTCGATGGGACACCCATTGGCTGATCAAGAAATCAAAAATTGGATGTCTGATTGGTTTTTCTTTAAAGGACGAACCGTTTTATTGGCGTGGTATCCACAAGTTGCCAGAAAGGTAGTAAAAATGCATAGAAAGTAATGGTGCACACTTTGAGTACAATTTGTTTAGTCTTCCATTTAAAATTAATCGTTCATTAAAAATAAAACGCTCATTTCATATTTGTAGACATGGTACAGCGTGCAGCAATAAGAAGCATGTGTGCAAGTTGCATCAAGATAGCTCCAAAACTGAAAGACTAGTTTGCGTTGCAATAGACGGACACACAGATACACGGACAGGGCTAGTTCGATTCCTCTGTTGATGCTGATTTACAATATTTATAGTTTATGGGGTCGGAGATGTCTCCTAAGGTACGTTACAAACTCCTGTCCAAAATGAATATACCCTCTAAAAAGGTATAGAAAACAAGCTTTTTATCTTATATATGCAGCAAGTTGAAGCGCTAAATTGTGCACTATTTAATCTCAAAATGCATTCGCGTTGGTGCCAAATTTCAGACTGGCATATGTGCAACGTTGCTACACTTCATTAGGACTAGCTCGTACTACTGTTGCCGGCTGCTGCGACGAGTGACGCCCCTGGCAGAGACCAATATTCCCTGTGAGAACAAAAGACGCTCAGGAAAATGGGTGCCTGAGTGGGAAATGTAGAATGTGGAAATGGACAACGTGTTGCTAGAACGACAGACCGGCAATTGTGTGCGCGGGGATGGGCAGGGGGACTACGAGCTTATAATTTCTATTACAATAAAGGCGTTGCGGATGTACGGATACAGATGAGGATATGTAGAGTTGCGTTTAGCCCCCTTTTTTTAATGAATATGCAAAGCGTCGGCGGCGGCGTCGACAGCGACAGCGACTGCCTGTTTGCGACTTCATTAGCGACACTCCCCAAAGGACCAAAGAGTCGTTGCATGCAACTGCTGCTGCTGTTGTTGCCAAGCAATTGCAGTGTCTGACTGCGCGAGTGTGTGCCTCTATATAAGTGTACTATCCGCATTCGCATTCGCCTGACGCATAACGTTCCCTTTTTTCTTGCTGTGCTTCAAAAGCGTCGTTTGTTTTTTTTTCCAACTTGTTTGGAAGTAAATACCGTTCGTCAGTCATTGAGTGCTATGTTATAGATACGTTCGCTGCTTGTGCTTGGCTCACACCCACCCGCGCACATACACATACGCACACACATACCCGGCTCCTTCTTAGCTGCACATCAAACGTCAGCACTGAAGCCAGCAACCACAGCGCGTCAGCTCGGAAGGAAGCTGTTGCTGTGAAGCACATTGTCTACTGTATTCACCATTCCCCCCTACCACCCACTTTTCCGCCTTCTTTCCCCACTATCTCTTTTGCACAAAGGCTGTGAATGTTTACACTTTGGATTTGCAGCTGGTCGTTTTGTGTGTGTGTTTTTATGTTTTTTGTAGCTTTTTATGAAATTTGTTTGGTTTGCTCGGCTTTTAAATGTGCTTTCGGTTACCGGTTGTTATGGCAATGCCTCGAAATTGGATGGATGGAGCAACGCCGTGTAGCAGCGGCTGTTGCCACTGCAGGGGCCCCGTTGCATTCATTTAGATTTAAAGTGAAATCCATCCCAATTGTGAGTGATACACTGCTCGCATTCAGCCAACGACAGAATTTAAATTTAATGCAGGCACGTTGCCAAACTTCACCGGCACGACGATCCTGTTGACGACAATGTCCTGCCTTAGAGCAGAGTTGAGGGTCAAGCCCTACGAATGTGACTATTTAACGATCTTCACTGGAAATTGTTGATTATGCTGCCGTGTCAAACTTCACTTCGTCAGCTGCTACTGCAAGTGATGTTTCTGGTGCAATAGGCATCCAACATCATCAATTATAAATTCAACCATCTCATGAACTATTTAAGTTTGATTCTTTTGAACAATCTTCCCTGACTTAATCCTGGAAAAGATAGACAACAGTAAATAATATCATATTCTCAGGATGGACTGCGGCAACGTTGCCAAACTTCTCATTCCATTTTGCATGCTTTATTGAAACTGCTTTCGCTGTCAATTCACTGTCTTTATGCCAAAGTATTTCTGTGATTTTCCTTCCACCGTACGGTGAAGGCTGCAGCAACATGTCGCAACAATGCGCATTACCTTTACAAGTGACGGTGCACACACACACACATACACCTGTACGTGTGTGGAGTAGTTCTGTCATGGATAGTTTCATGGCGCGCAACGTTCCACATATGGCACACAATTTGTGCCACTTAAGTGTTGCGCATCCATTTCCGCTTAGGCAGAGACTTCCCTACTCCCGCCACCGGCATGGCCTTCTCTCTGGCAAACCACAAGCACAGCCAACAACTCGTACCAATTGTCGCACCCACCCCCACCCATCGCTAGTCACATTATCCCGGTCTTTATTTTTTTCAATTTTCACTCGAGCGTTGATTGAAATGTTCAACGAACAAACACACAAACAGAGAATGGAGAAGAGAACACAGAGCACTGGAAATAGGAATGAGAATAAGTAATAGTGGGGAGGGGGTAAGGGATGGGAGATGCAGCAGCCGGCAGCAGTCAGCACGAAACAAGGCAGCCAGAAAGAGACCTGCGCCTGACTGGGCTGAGTATTATAACAGGATTGTAGAGGAGGACAAGAAGGAAAGACTGAGAGGGGTGGCACAGCGTCGGGTGGTTGCTTGCTCGACGGGCGCTTTGTCGAGCTTATTTGTTTGTTTGCATATAAATTGCAATGTGCCGCCCGTCGCTGTCGCTTCAATTTTTTAGATTTGAAACTTTGCTAAATGCTTACGCTGTTGCTTTTAGCGGCTACGGAACCACCACCACCACCATTATCATCACCACCATTATCATCATTACAACCATCACATCTACGAACACCGCCCGCTTCAGTCACACCCATCACATCGTCATCCATCAAGGACAATCAACGCTGAGGTTCGCATTTCGTTTACGGCTCGCAATTTTTGAAAAATTTGTATGATTCTTTTCTGTGTTCTTCCTTTTCAATTTGGGCTTTTATTTTTGTGGTGCTCGGCCGCCGACTAATAAATTAGTGAGTGCGCCCTGAGTTGCTAATTATTTTTAATTTAAATCCATAAATTGAATTCTGGAATTGGAGACAAAGCTTTAAGGTCTCTTAAGCTCGTCAGGGATATAGTCCAGAATTGGAATAGTATTGTTTAAGTTCAATATTTTGTCTAACTTTGATTGGCACTAATAAGATAAGATATTGATAAAATCAAAACTGGTCTTCATCCAAAATATTTATTTCTATGCCAGCTATATCTTATAGTGGTCCGAATTTGATGAAACGTTAATTGCACATTATATATATGTCGCAGATTTGTTATTTTCTTGTGTCTAGTCTGCCATGTTGACACACAAACTTTTCGAGTGAAGGGCATTCCAACCGGCGTGTGCAATCGTCTGCATGCAACTGCTCGCATTTTCTACTCACGCATCGATCTATGCTTTACACACGCTAGCTGGACAACACTCGGCGACAGCACGACAACGCCGTCGCCTCACTCGCATCGGTATTTTGGCGCAAGTCATATTCTGCGTTGTAGTCAAATTCTAGAATGATTTCACAGTATACCAAACTCATTGCGCAGCAGCGTCTTGCACGCCCAGTGGTCAAACTATGTTAATAATGTAACAGCTATACGATATATCGGACCGATGCAGCTTATTCCGACTTTATATATGTACATATCTATAAAACTGAGAGACTAATTTGATTTGCAACCGACTGACGGACAAGCGGAAAGTTGGGCATGGCTAGATCAACTCCCCTGATGATGCTGATTAAGAATATATTTAATTTATGGGAGGAGATGTCTCCTAAAGTGCGTTGCAACCTCCTGTCCAAAATAAATATACCCTCTGCAAGGGTATAACCAGAAATTCAGCATACCGATGGTTTTATACCCTTGCAGTTTCTTCTCCGACGCCTTCTTCTGCCTGTTACATACATTTGCAGCAAGTTAGTATACCTTTTTTTGACCATTTTCAATGGTCGAAGGGTATAAAAATTGAAAAAAGGCCCACGAAAATTGTGAAAGAAAGTCCGCGTATGTTATTACACAAAAAAGTGCAATAACGCCCGCGGGTGTTATTATAAAAAAAAAAAAATAAGGCCCGCGAATCTTATTTCACAATTTTCGTGGGCCTTATTTCACAAAAAAATGCAATAACGCCCGCAATATATATAAAAAATAAATTGTGATTTGCTCCGGAACATAGCAAACAGTGCCTTAGCAGGGGCGTGAGCCACTGCTTTTACGGCATTAGGAAGTTTAAAATACAGTAAAAACTACTTGTTATCAAAACATTTTGTGACGGTACAGTGTCCCACAAAGCGATTCAATTGAAATGAAAACTGAGCAAGCAAGAAAATTCAAAGTGTTTAGAAAAACAGCGCGCTGCAGGCAAAAAATTGTTGAAAAAAATGAAATCGCGCACATCTTCGTTGGCGCCAGTCTGCCGACCAACGAGTTTTAGTTTCAGGCTCCGAAATTCTCACCCATTATGAAACTCATCAAATAACCATGACCAATCTGGAGTCTGTGGACAAGCCCCATTCCCTGGCCAATATTCATTTCGAGCAGATCGAACTGGATATAATGGTGGCTGAATCGACAGCTAAGATTCCGGGACAACATCTTCAAAATCTGCTACTCGCAGCAGAAACAATTGCTAAAGGCATAAGCAAGAAACTGCAGGACAATAGCGAGGAGCTGCAGCACAAACATAAAGGCTGGTACAACAACTATTCCAAAACTACAAAATTGCAATAAAACAGCAGAATCGTTCAAAATGCATGTATTCCGATGCCGAGGAGAAATTCGAGAACTAATGAATGTCGTGTTTCCAGGCCCGCCGCAGAATGTTCTGGCACTAGCATGGACATGTTGCAGCACTGCGCTGTTTATCACTGCACTGCATTCTTTTTAGTGAACAAAACTATGTCTAAAAACTAAGAAACTACAATAGTTTACGTTGCAACAGACCCTTTTCAGGGTATAAACTTGAACTATATTGTCAATTCTGGTGGAAAGATGATATATAATATGTAGTTCTAAGAGATAAGAGCACCTGGTCAACGGTGTAAGAACAAAGATTAAATACGACCCACAATTTATTGATGTTTTATTTTATTTATTCGTGTTTAATTTAGTTCTATGAATTATATTTTGTCCAACAACCCCATAATAGTAATTTAGTGCCATGCATTTACTGTCAACTAACATAGGTTAAAAGTCTAATCCTGGAATTAAATAGTTTTCTAAAAGAGCTATTTACGGTATTGTTGCAATTAATAATTCAACTTTAATGAGAAGTCAATATCCAATTTGACTCCTGGCTTGCGAACAATGAGCGCTGACTCGCGTTTCTCGACCTCCAATTGTTGAGAAACTCCATTCACCGATATGGTAGCGCTGCTGGGAACGCGATCTAATCCAGCAAGGACAATACGCTCGATCCAGGATTCAGACTTATACTTGGGCTTGCCAATGAAACGATTAGTCAACTGATTATCTCCAAACTCGAAGTTTACATAAATAAACTGCCCATCGCGGTAGGCATAGGATTTCTCATCGTCCAAGTAAAGTGTGCCGGCAGCCTTACCCTGACGATCCAAACAAATTACCAGTGTATACGGATCGTTCAGCATCAGCTTGGAGGAGCGACGCGGACGCTCCTTCTTGGGAACAATGGTGCCACCACGCTGCCAAACGGGTATCTGAAAACGAATTGATGACATGAATTAACAAACTAATTGGACCACCAAGATACTCACCTTATTCTCAGTGACTGCGATGCTCTCGTATCCAGCTCTCTCCTGGCGCTGATATGTTTCCACGTCGTACCAATAATCGCCGTTCTTCTTGTCGTCAATAGCAGGGAAATAGACATTCACCTTGCTGACGCCCTGTTGCATCACGGGACTCACTAGAAGACGGTCTTGCACCAGTAGTTGGCTGTCAATGCCAAAAGCTTCCTTATCTTGCGGGTACTGGGTTAACAGAGGACGTATCACAGGAGCACCTGTCTGCTCCAACTCATAGAAGCTGGTGTACCACAAAGGCAGGTAGCTATAACGTTTAACCAATGCGTTCTTGATGATAAGACGAGTGCGCTCCGGAAAGAGCCATGGCTCACGACGCTTGGTATCGATATGGGCATGAGCTCTAAAGAAGGGTAAAAAGATGCCAGTTTGGTACCAACGTTCTAAAAGTTCACTATCCGGATTACCAAAGAACCCGCCAACGTCAGCTCCACAAAAGGAGAAACCGGCGACGGCCTCTGTTAAGCACATTTTGATGGAGTGCTGTAAGTGTGACCAATCAGCCAAGTTATCGCCTGTCCAAATGGCTGCGTAACGCTGTGAACCAGCAAAATGCGCACGGGTCAATATGAATGGACGCTGGTTAGGATCACGCTGACGCAGACCTTCAAAGGTGCCCATGATATGCATATGACCATAAAGATTGTGCACATCACGATGTTCCCAATTGCCATAGTGCACTAGATCCTTAGGTGCAGTGACTTCTGGTCCATTAAATACGGAAGGTTCGTTCATATCGTTCCAGAGCATAACATCTTCGCTGACAGTCTTGAATTTAGACAATTGGTATTGGCTGGCATAATAGTCACGCACGACGGGATTAAAGAAGTCCGGGTAACTGGCGGAGCCCGGCCAACACCAGCCCTCGTAATCGTTGCCCTCATGAGTTTTCACATAGTATCCCTTCTCCGTACAGTCAGTGTGGAAAAAGTAACCGTTGTCACGTTTGATGTGTGGATCAATGATTATTACCAGATGGCGACCCAACTCAGTTAGGTTTTTAATCATCACCAAGGGTTCAGGGAACTTAAACTTGTCCCAAGTGAAATAGCGTTTTCCGTCGGTGTATTCAATATCCAGCCACATCGTATCCATAGGCATATTAAACTCATCGAACTTAGCCGAAATGGTGGTGACATCGCGCTCATCGTTATAGTTCCACCGACTTTGATGGTACGCCAGCGAAAACAACTGTGGTAACTCGTGTGTACCTGTCAATGCTGCATATTGTTTGAAGACATCCAAGGGCTTTGGGCCCAGCATGATAAAGGCATCCACAATGCCAGATTCAGATATGAAATGTGCAACAGGTGGTGTTGTTTTTCGCGAGCCAGACACAAAATTGACCAAAGAGGAGACCACATTTGTCTCGGTAGTATAGATATCAACCCAGGTCTCGGCAGCATTTTGCCAATAGACGCCGGCGGTGCTTTGAGCGCTGCAAAGTTGTCAATGAATACTACCTCAAATAAATAAAAAGAAGTCAACTCTTACCCATGGCCGTAAAGAACAGGCACTGAACCATAAAGCGCCATCTTACTATCCACCACGTACTCAAACACATCTAGATTATATAAACGATAAGGATCAGTACCAGAGGTGGACTTCAGGGCGAAGCTGTCTGCATGTTCGGGTATGCCAAAGAGTACTTCAGCAGCAGGGAAAGAAAAATCTAGAGCAACCGCTTCAGGACCATACGGCTTGGAGTCGTGATGTGATTTATAGTTTTCCTCCCATGCTCCAGGATCGTCATTAATATCGCCACCTGCTGGTTGCGCCTCAACATTTTGTTGTTGAGAATCATCACTGCCTTCTGCAGATTCTGCTGGTGCTTGTGGCTTTTGACGCAAGTGCTCAAAGTACAACCAGTTCTTTGCATTCACCGAAACGACGAGAACATTATTCTCATAGAAGTCAATGCGAAACGGATCACCGTATACAATTGCCTTCGATTTACCCGTTGTAATGGTCAACTCTCCGTCAGATTCCTGAACGCGAACGCGGCCCGTTTCTGGCTGACCCTTTAGCGCGTGCTCAACGCGATATCGTGGTCGCAATGGAGTCTTCTCATCGATTTGCAGGCGGAATGTGTTGCCCACTAGTGCCTCCAGCTTAAAACTGAACTGATGATGATTTTCCTTGTTGATTAGATCAGCTGTAACTGAGTCGGAGTAGGTGTTCATGGTGCCTCGAATGAGAGCATATTTGCTGCCTGAGCTTTGCACCTTCCTCGAACGTCTGAAATCGACATTATTATTTGTTTTGAGAAGTGAGTGTCTTTATGTAAGATATTAGTTTTAACTCGAATTCTTACCTGCAGAAGCTGCTCTGCTCGCATGTCTTGAAATTGTTTGGGTCAACACCGGTGCCATAATTTATAACCGCCCCAATTATAAGACAAATAAGTGCTATACACCGCATTTTAGCAGCCTTTAAATGTATTTTAATTTTGGGTTGTAACACACTGTAATAAGCATTTAAAAACATAAGTAACTGCAATATTCGTATTTGAAGCTAAGCCATAAATATAATCAGCATTGCTAATCAGTTGTGTGAACTGCCCTACTAACTATTAATGGCACACGTCAGACTTTCAGATCTTATTAACGCGGCACACAGAATCAATAAATGGAGAACTATAACAAACAAATTCGACAAATGCGAGCACAAGTGCAACTGAATCTGCTGCTGACATATATATTTCTTAGATGTACGAATTGTTTTAATATATTTGTCACTAAAATGAAAAACTATGATTCGCCGGTGCAAGAAAATATAGATTATCTATTTTACTCGAAATACCTGATCCAACATGAAACATTTAAAACCACAAAAGCGAACAAATTTGCTAGGTATTTATATTTAAATATATAGTATAAATGCAAAAATTGTCTTTATTTGATACCTGCAGATAAAAGACACTTCCTTCAATAAGATTGTTGATATGGCTAAAAGCGATAATTTAAAGTACACAGCAGTCATCGATAACAAAACAGTGCTAAATAATAACTACACTTTGACCGAAAACATCGATATAAATTTCCTTATGTAAAGGCCTGTTTCCAGACAAACTAAAAATAAATTTTAAGCAGAAAATCCATACAAAATCAAAGTTGGCTGACTACATTTTAGCTAGCGAAATATTTTTTCAATTTCTAGCATGTAATAAATATCGTAATAAAAATATCGATAATTTTCGAAGATGTGGGCACATATTTAACCTTTACACAGTTTTTTTTAACACAATTAATGCAAGTACTCCAATAAGAAGTGCGGAGTCAACATAATTTTTCAAATTTTCTTTTTATTTGTTACTTGATTGTAGTAATAAACTTACAGCAATTGATTTACAGTGTGACCAGTATTTTATATTTAAGCCCGCCGAAAAATAAGCGGCTGAAATTCCGGCAAAGAAAAGTATGTTTAAACGGTCACACTGGGTGCCGGTATAATGTACATTGTACAAAATTTAGGCAAGTAATTTTAGATTGACTGGCGGCAGGCCTTAAGGATCAATAGTCAAATCTTGACACCCCAGACACACCAATCGTGCCAAATATTTCAATATTTTGCATGAATTTGGTGATAGAAAAGTGAGATGGTTACCCTGTGCACCATCGAAAATAAACTAAATAGAACCAAGTGAAAAAGCGACGTGACCGAAATCCCTGAAATAGTACCAAACAACTGGCGAAAGAACTGTTAATATCTGACAGTAGCATGCACCGCATACTGAAAAATTATCTTCAGGTCAAACCTTACAAGATTCAAATTTTATTTTTTCAAAAATTTGTTCCATGCGGCGCTTTAGTTCCCTACATAAAATATTCTTTGTTTGCCTCACACATATGATATTCTGAAATCATATTGAGCTATTAAACATTTTCGTTGACGCCAGTCTGCAGACCAACGAGTTCTAGTTGCAGGCGCCGAAATTCTCACCCATTATGCAAATCATAATATAAAACATTATTGTGCCTGAATAACATTTCGTTTGAAATAAATTGCTTGAGTGTGCAGTGTGCATCGTTGTGACGTTTTAAATTTAATTATTTTTTAAATTCAATTAAAAAAAAAACTAGAAGAGTCCGAGACTTAATTTGTATACCCTTCGACCATTGAAAATGGTCAAAAAAGGGTATACTAACTTTGTGCAAATGTATGTAACAGGCAGAAGGAGGCTTCGGAGACCCCATAAAGTATATATATTCTTGCTCAGGATCACCGAGTCGATTGAGCCATGTCTGTCTGTCTGTGTGAACGCACAGATCTCAGCTATTATAAAAGCTAGAGTTACCAAATTTGGCAGGAAGACTCCTGTGTACTATAAGCTGATCAAGCTCATTTTAAATGTCAATTTAATTTTTGTACTTCATTTGTAAGCGCTGTATAAAATATACAACTTTCTGATTTTAACATATACTAAGCTCATTAAAATATCTACGTATTCTCGCAATCCGATCAGACAATAAACACAGAAGTTATTTAAGAAAAAAATGCATAAAACCAAGTGCTTGTATCAGCTAACAAGGGAGGCGAGCGAGCGCAAAGCGCGAGCGCCATCTGTCCGCAATAATTTAAAAGCATGCGCATTTGTATATGTGTATGAATTTAACAAATTAAACTACACCGGAACATAGGTCGAAGGGTATCCCACTGTCGCGTGCTGCGCTACTTTGGTTTTTTATATTTTTTCACCTAGCCCTACCTGTAAAAAAAATTTTAAAAAAATCGCTGCTGAGGGCACATGTTTAACAATTACCAAAGTTGTTTTCCAAAACGAATTTATGTTTGAAAATAATAAAATTTGCATGTATTTTGTTAATGAGTTTTTGTGTAAGGTGCCAGTCTGCCTGCAACATTTTGTGACGCTACAGTGTCCCACAAACTGATTTATTTGAAATGAAAGCGAAGCATGCTTCCAAGGGTTGAGAAAAAGTGCGTTGCAGGCGAAAAATGTTTGAAAAAATCAAATCGCGCGCGCGATCTCTTCCTGTTCTCGACATATGTACTTTCGAGGGGGGCACACGGGATGTTTGACAATCGTTTTAGGCTGTGCAATATCAGCATTGAAATAACACATCAAATGAAATTCAATTGCGTTTTTTTTGCCGGTCGCGCTGAAATTCTGCATTTCCGTGAAGCAACCGGAAAACTAACCGTTGTAACGGCATAAAATTTCTAATTTTTGTATCCTTCGCAATTTTTGTTCGAAATAAATTGGTTGTCGGACAATGAGAGCATTATAGTGAAGTCTTACTCAGAATTAGCCAAGAACAAAATACATGTACATTTAATTATTTTTAAAATTCTATAAAAACAATAAAAAAAAAAAAACTAGATGAGTCCGAGACATAATTCTTTCACCTAAATATAACCCTACCTGTAAACAAATTAAAAAAAAAAAACAGTGATGAGGGCACATATTTAACCTTTACCAAACATATTTTTTTTTTTTTACACATTTTGAGCTAAACCAATGATTTTACAAATTTTATTTATATAATTTTCCATAACTTGTCCACTATTTTGAATTCATTTCCACTCCTGTTGAATTAGCACCCACATCCCAGGTGACGCTTTATACAAAACCAACCGTATTTTAAAAATTAACCAACAAATTTAATTCCATCAAAATTGAGGCACAGTTCTGAATATTCCATCATTTTGGTTTTCCAATCGATTCAAGAACGATTTTACCTGTTTCTTCGGATACTCGTTAGTCGACAACATTGTAATAATGGGTCTCCAAAATATGTTTATGGCCTCACATTATATAATAGTATAATAATAATATTTTGGGTGACTTACTGAAGAGAAGGGTCCAGCATGCAATGCCTACCCATACCTTTCTGTATCTCTGACTGTGCTGGGCCTTATCTAGGGGTGTTGTATGCGTCCGAATTTTTATGAATTTATTTTCGACTGACCAGAAATTACCCTGTCGTTCTAGGGGTGTCGATAAGCCATAGTTAAACTACTTATTCCACTGCTCCCTATATGGGTTGTTACACTATTCACCCTTTAGTAAGCGAACACCGAACCACAAAGTGTCAATCGAATTTTAACGCCTACTTTTCGTCGCTTTCTCGTGTAAACTTAGCAATATTTTAACAACCTACCCGACTACTCCCTACATGGGACCTTAGGGTAAGAGAAGGCAGAACCACTAGGTATGAACGAAATTTAACGCCGACTTTTAGTCGCTTTTTTCGTGTTTAAATATTCACTATATCTTTGATAATGTACATTTTTGTCTAAGTTGGCTTTGACAATTTCAAAAACAATTGTCATTCTGAAATTGTTTTGCTTTGTTAATGATAACATAGTTTTAGACAAATTTTAATTATTCACCGGTATTGCCAAGTGAAATTTATTTTGGCTAATCTAATCTGAAAGATTGTGATGAATTTCTTAGCCAATTAAAAGATGGATTTGAGATCGACGAAAAGTGTATCAAAATATAAATTAGAGCCAAATATTGTGATAACCCAGCAAAATAAACTGAAAGTGGCAAGTTATGAACAGACGTGGACTTTAAAAATAGAAAGTATGCAGAATCCGGCTACAGCATGTTTCGAACGATAGACGTGGGATGTCGCTGACGATATATGGAAACAGCACACAGCTCATTCTTGTTGAATTTAAAAATTAAATCAACAAAAAAATTAAAATATAAATCATAATATAAATGCATTTTATCCATGGGTACTCTTCCCACCCACCTATTCATGGGTAACTTCGTAACCAATTTTACTGTAGGTACTTCTTTCTCTAGACCATTCATGGGTACCTACCTAATCAGGGGCAGTCAATTCTAGTAGCTACATAAGTACTCCAATAATGGGTACCCATTTACTCTACTCTACTTTCTGGTAAACGATGTAAACAAAATGATAAAATACATTGCTTAGGGTGTGTAAAGTAAGTAGGGGAATTCCTTTAGTAAGTACTTATTTCACCAGCTACGAACTAGTGGCCAGTACTATAGGGATATAACTCTGCCAAAATTAAGGGCATTAAGATCAGGGGCGTTTTCCTAACCAATTCAACGACTTTATTTAATTCCCAAATTATCTTTGAAAATGGTTACCTTCAAACAAAAATCTCATTGACTTACTTACAGAATCGTTCTGAAAAATGTGGTCGTTTTCGTGCTCGGAAATTGATTCTATGGAAGGCACGACTCCATCCAAAATAATATTCTTGTATTTTTCTGCATTGACCATACCCTTAAGCATTAAAATTGACTCACATTTATATTTCGATATGCATCCCCATATCATAATAAAAGGTGAATGCTTGACGGTGGGCACACAGCATTTTTCGTCATATCCCTCACCCACTTTTCGCCGGACTCTGCAGAAGCCATCGTATCCAATAAGGTTGAATTAGGACTCATCTGAAAACAGCACTCTTGGCCATTCAGATGCACCCCAATTTTGTTTTTTCTTCGCCCAATTTAACCGATTTTTCTTCATTCGTCTGTTCAGAAGTGGTTTTTTTGCAGGTGTTCTTGAAAGTAAGCCCACTTCATTCAGCCGACGTTCGGGCCGATATTTCTCTTCCAAATTCTTGGTTTACCTCGGATGCTATTTCTACAACAGTTTTAAACCGATCCTGGAGACTCATTTTCGCAATATGACGATCTTCCCGAGTAATGGTGCACCTGGTCATTCCTGATCCTTATTTTCTATCTACCACCCCGGTCTCACGATATTTTGTTAAAATTCGACTGAGCTTTCATTGCATTGTGTTTGGGCTACAAAGTCGCGATTCGACACATTTTGCTCAGATACTGCAAAAATTTTAGCTTTTTCTTGCACGGTCAAGTATTTTCCCTTTGGCATGATTTCTAACGTACCGGCGCAAATAAATTATTCCTGAGTGTAATTCTGTGAACTGTGTTGTTAGACTACCACAAATTTGTAGAAAACATTTAAGGGGACTACCAAAAAAAAATTGGAATGCACAGAAAGACATTTAGGGAAACCCCAGATCAGAGAAGTCAAAATTCCAAAATTTATCGAAGTGCGGCTTTTTTGTTGTCGCTGAGTGTAAAATACATTGCTTAGGGTTTGTAAAATAAGTAGGGGTAGTCCCTAAGTACTTATTTCATCAGTTATGAACTAGTGGCCAGTACTATAGGGACGACATTAATATTTAATAGATACTAATTAGATGACAATAAAACGGTTATAAAAAACTCGAGAAAGTGGCTTTAGAGACGCAACGTACAGGAAGTTGCAAACTTAGTTTATGATATATCAATTACTGTCAAACATGCCTGTGAGTCTGCTAATGAAGCTGAAGTTTATATAAAAGTATTTTATTATTTATAGATTTTTGATTACTTTTCGATATACACATGGCTAAAAAGATTGTGCAAATCGCGATGTTCACAATTTCCATAGTGCAGCACATCTTTTGGTGCAGTCACTTCTGGGCCATTGAATACAGAAGGTTCATTCATATCGTTCCATTTCATAATATCTGAGGTAACACTCTTAAACAAATCAGGATAACTAGCGGTGCCCGGCCAACATCAGCCCTCGTAGTCGTTGTCCTCACGAGCTTTCAAGTAGTATCCGTTCTCCGTGCAGTCAACGTGGTAAAAGTAGGCGTTGTCGCGTTTGATGTGAGGATCAACATAAGCACCATATGACGACCCAACTCAGTAAGGTTTTTGTCATAGCCAAGGGTTAAGGGTTACCTTAAACTGCCCCCATTTAAGTATCGTTTTCCATCTGTGTGCTCAATATCCAGCCACATGGGTGGTGTTGTTTTTCATGAACCAAAAACCAGCTAGATCAGCAGCACTTGGGGAGGGGTTTTTCCTCCAGCCCTGCAATCCGCACCAAAATATCGATACTCATCGGTATTTACACAAAAGACGCATCACTGACAAAAGGTAAACAAAGCAAGATGCACATAAAATACATATTTAACATATTTGAACACATTTTACCTTGTTTACAGGCACAATAACTACTCTACGGGGGACAAACAAACAACAACAACATCTATTGGTGACAACCAAGTCACCGCGCACCCACCCAACCATGTGATGCTCCTGCTCTGGAGTTTCGGAGCATCACCCAAGTCGGCGAGTCCGTTCCTGGCCAACTAAGGCCGCCCCATCTCCCCTAGAAAAGGTAATTAGCAAATCATTCCTTTTATATACTATAAATTTATTTGCTGTATTCTATTCCTAACATTTCAGCCTACCCACGTGGACCTAACATGTAAGACAAAACTAACGCAAACTTATAATTAACAACTATTTATAAATCTAAAATTATGACTAATGGGACATTATTGTTTGTGTTTTTTGGGTCATGCGTGGATGTGCTGGACTATGCCGTCAGCAGGGGAACATATATACGCCTGCAGGCAAGGACAGGCCTAGATGGACGTGCTGCTGATGTTGCTGCAGATCTGGCCTGCTGTTGCTACTGATCTGGCCTTAAGGCCAAAATGCCGGATTGCCGCAGCTGCTGTCGCTGCAGATTTTGCCGGCGCTCGTGGTCGTCCTGCCCAGGAGGTGTGCTATGGCTCTGGCAGACCGGAAAAAGATATACGGCTGCTGGCGTGGCACCAGTCAGCGGGAGCCGTGCCGGATTGGCGGGACGGTATGGGCCCTGGCGGATCCCTTCAAGGACCGGACTCACCAGAGTAGGTATATATTAAAGATGAGGGGTCCAGGTATCGCTGCTTCTGCACACACACAAAAATATATTTTATTAAATAAAAATAACTTTAACCAAAATAATCTAACACACGCACTTTATTGTTTGCAGATTCTATCTGCGCCGACCGCTCGCTCAACTTCTACTGAGGAGTCGGCCGCCCTTGAGAGAGATGCTGGCGGTCATATGCCTGGGCATTCGGGCATCTGCCGACGGTTCAAACGGCGCTTGCCTGCAACAGGAACCTTGGGTCAGCGACCGATCTGGCTGTTAACAGACCCAAGGCCTCGCTTAGGCGCGCACTGCTTGCTCCGTTAGCAGATGTTGCTCATACCAGGGCAGCTGTGTTCATCGATATATGTCTATCGACGCTCGAAATGAACACATCCGATTCGCAGAATGCAACACTGGAAACCAATAAAGATCCATGGGCTACTCATAAAACAAGCTTTTCTATAAAATCCCTCAATACTGTACCAGAAAATACAATGCACTCATTTATTTGTGTACATGGATATGAAGAAACGGGGAATCGTGACTCAAGTTGTATGGAACATAAATTTTAACCTAGTAGCGTATCAAATTGTTAATTGGGAAAGAGCGACGCAGACTCATGCATTTCTCGCGATCAATGAACAATGCGTTGACCTTGTTGCGCAAATCCTCCTCGAGGAGGCAGCGCGTTTTAAGCAAGGCTTGGTGAGTTGCTTCCGCTTCCTGCAACTTATGATGAAGCACTTCGACGGTGCCCTGAATGTCCCTTACCTCCTGCACAAGACGATCCTGTGCAATATCCCTAGAATATCAATGATAGTTAAATGATTAACTGATACAGCCAAAGGATTTGTGGAGAGCGAACTTACTTGCACAGCTCCATACCCTCACGATGTGAACGGGCTTCGAGGCGTGTCTGGGCCACCTTGAGTGGATTCGATTTATCCTGGATCGCCTTTTGCAACAGGAAGAGATGCTTCTCCATATCGAATAGCTCTTGTTGAACCTTCTGCAAATGCAACTGAATACGATTTTTAGCGCCGGCCATTTCCTGAGCGCGTCTGTCCAACGCATTATTGGTATTGTTCCAGAAGTCCCAGACAGATGAGGCTACGGTATTGACTACATTCTGGGCGTCACTGCGTAGCTGCGATAGCTTGGCGCGTTCCGCCTGTGATCTGAGTGCGAACCAAGTCAAGCAAGTTTAGTTTATTCCGGAGAAAGTCGTGATTCAGCTTACCTTTTTACATGCTCACTGCTGGTAATTGCCCAGGAGTCTTGGTTGCTAACAGTGGGATCGTACTTCTCGATACCGCCAAAATAAGTGATGCCACGACTGGAGTTATTTAGCCGATGACACATGGAGTCAATGCCCATGGTCGACTCCTTCTGCGTTACATCTACTTCCAGCAAGTGTTGGGCACCTCGACAGTCGATGGCTTGTTTGCCAATCTTCTCGTGCAACTCACTTAGACGATCACGGGAGTTGCGCAAATGATTGATCTCCAAGAGCAGCGCCTTCTCAACATTATCGTGTACCAATTCCATGCCCTGGCGCGCCTCCCGATGAAACAAGCACTCCTGGGCAATGTGCAACGGTATCTCCAAGTCGAGCATAGCCTTGCCGCACTGACGCAACAAATCATTGATGTCAGCCATCTCACCCACTAGCTTCTCCAGCTCAGCGTTAAGCTCATTGCGCCAAAAGGTCAAATCCGTAATGCGCTCACCAAGTCGGCGGCCAGCATCGCGCTGCCCAGTGGTCGCTGTCTCATCTGTTTCGCGCATGAGACGCACTGCATCATTGCGCATGCGCTCAGACATGTTGCTAAACAAGGAATAGAATGCAATGAATCGGCAAGTAGATACTTTAGATATCGTTTAGATATACTCACCGATTCATGTTGGACTCGTCGTAGATTCCCATGTTGTTGTTGTGCCACTCGTTATTGGTGTAACGAGAGTAAAGAGCAGCACGAGCCGCATGCTGGGGATTGCGCTCAAATCCGGTAACCAGGTTTGGAAAAATCATACCTTCAGTTTTCATGCCCTGCGGTACAAACACCGGCTGGGTCAACTGATTGGTTACCGGCTGCTCCGGCATATGCTTCACCTCGATCATCTCGAATGCCATTTTCGGTCGCCACGGATGGCGCTGAGTTGTCGCATAGCTAGCTGCAAGTCGCGACGGCACTGTCGGTCCACTGATAGGCTCCATGCAGGGCGGTGCCCCCGCCTGGCTCCATGGCTGCAATTGAGAGTACATGACAGTTGGTGTCGGGACAGTGCCACCGGCATCGTGATGATTCGACATGGTGATAACGTACGAACTACCAATGTGAAACTATTTAATTTGAATCACTGTAAATTTGGTGCGACTATAAAAAGCACAAAAATCACAAATATTTCCACACGATGTGAATAATGTGAGAATTAAGAGCAACTGACTCGCAAAAGGTGCTTCAGATGGGGACCTAGTAGGGCGCCTACTTGTTCAATATTTTGTAGTGCAGTTCTACAGTGTTGGGAGGGGTTGGGGTTGGGTGAATGAAATATATAGATGATTGTATGATGATAAATGATGCTACATATGATTCCATTAGATTACGATGATCCTTGCGCTCTTTATACTCGTTCATATCCGCCGTTGACCATTTTTCCAATAGATTGTTCTTAACCAGACGATGGTCGAATGTACGATTCTCGATGTATATGTGCTTTTGGAATTTGGTAATCTCTGGACATTTTAACGGTGCCATTTTCTCCAATTTCTGGACTACGGTTTGTATTTCAGGACTCACAATAGGCACACTTGACCGCAATAACAGGTTTTTCAGAGTTTCAGGCGCCTTCTGCTGTGTAGGTTTCTTATTGTTTCTGTTTATACTGTCTTCGGTCACCAAGCTAATCATTTGCGTAGTTAGATCGTAGGTAAAACTAATGTTAGTTTGACCTGTTAAGGAATGCGGGAACTGTGTTGACTAATTGGCAACTAAATTCCGCTACTGGACGATATTAAACAACAACAAACAAATCCCAGTCATATCGATTTAACTTGGGTCTGTAACTTAGTAGCGCTGGTGATATTAAATTATAAAATCAATGGCAACACAATGGGAATAACAGTGTTGCCAAATTAATTGGGGTTTAGTTCAATGTCCCACTTAGGCCCCAACGGAATTGGGACATGATACATATTGAATTTATTTACATAGGGTGATTTTTTCAGAGCTATAGAGAAGTTTAAAAAAAACACATAAAATTCAGGGAAATGCATAAAATCTTTATTTGAATCGATAGTACGGTCCATATAATTTAATGTTTGAAAATTATTTCATGCAATTATTGACAGTAACTGCGCCTCAAATGGTCCATCGGCTTAGCCCAATATTGGCATACTCTTTCCAACATTTCGGCCGGTATCTCACGAATAAATGCTTCAATGTTGTCCTCTAATGCGATAATTGAACCGGGCTTGTCTGTATAGACATTAGATGTACCATAGAACCAGTCTAAAGGCGTTAAATCGAACGATCTAGGCGGCCAATTAACCTGTTCCGAACGTGAAATGTTCACCGAACTCGCCTCTCAATAAGTCCATTGTTACGCGTGCTGTCTGGCATGTGGCACCGTCTTGTTCAAACCACATATCATGGAAGTCAAGCTATTGCATTTTGGGAAAGAAAAAGTTTGATATCATCGATAGCGCTCACCATTCAAAGTTACGTTACGATTCACATCATCTTTGAAGAAGTACGGTCCAATGATGCCACCTGCCCATAAACCGCACCAAACTGTGACTTTTTCTGGATGCATTGGTAGCTCTTGTAATGCTTCTGGCTGGTCTTCACTCCAAAATCGAAAATTCTGCTTATTCACGCAACCATTAAGCCAAATATGAGCTTCGTCGGGCATAGCGACATATCTCCGCCGACATATCTCCGCCCAGTACACTTTTCGGTATATGATATGACGTTTCAAACGACATAACTCCGCGCGGAGATATGTCGTTTTAAGATCGGCGGAGATATGTCGCGCGGACTTATGTCGTTACCCCCTTCGTCGCTGAATACAATTAATTATTTAATAAAAAAGTAGATCTTTATTTGAAATCTGTGGAAATTAATTTCGAGCTCAATTGCAAAGCAACTGCTGCTTCATTTGAAAATGTTATTAATATAAATAAATGCGATGCATATACTTGTCAATTATAAGCAACTCCATATCATACCAAAACTGCTGATATATAAAATAGGATAGGGCATTCATTCTGATTTTGCAATTTCAACAACTTACAAACTACACTATTTCTTATTGTAAATAAAAAAATTCATTATTATTAACTTATTATTTTTTCCTACTTTGCTCAAATTTGCAAATTTCGAAAGTAAATCACACATTGACTACACAGTAATCGATAAAAATAAACATATCGATATGCGGACTGAACGCAACATGCGATAGTGTTAAATCGTGCACATGACCGACACAGATGTACGGTGTGTGAACATGGTTCATGGCCAACACAAAAAGCAGTAGACAACACTTGTAAAACGAAACAAACGCAAGCATAAAATAAAAAAGAAGGCGAGGAGAACAAAATCAACAAACTTGAATGTGACAGCTGGTGGAATTTGGGTAACACTTTGATTGAATAGATTGAGGACAGTAAGCGAAAATATCCCAAAAGTGGATCCAGAGCCATGAGCGCCAGCAAATCAAACGAGGAAATCACAACAACGACGTCGACGATAACAGCTGCGACAGAATCAGAGGCAGCCGCAGTATCAGCAACTGCAACTACATCATCGACAAGTGCAACGTCTACAGCTAGCGAAGCCGATCCCGATGCAGATGGCGCAACTTCCGATGTCGTTGAGGCAGAGGAGCGAGCTGAGTTGCAACAGTTTATAAACGAGCTCAAAGAGAAGATTGACAATAAGCAGCAACTTCGTCAGCGAAACGCCACCTTTGATCTACCAGGGGATGAGTACTTTGCGCGCCTTGACTCCAACCTCAAAAAAACAAACACAGCGTTTGTCAAGAAGCTTAAGGTATTCACCGCATCCCAGCTGGAAACACTGCTGCGTGAATTGTCGGCCCTCAACCTAAGCAAATATATATCGGAAATATGTGCAGCCCTAGCGGAGGCAAAACTAAAGATGACGGATGTGCCTTATGTGGTAACACTTGCATCCAAGTTGCATTGCACCTACGCTGACTTCGACACGCAGTTTCTCGAGGCATGGCAAAAGGCACTCAATGTAAAGGCCACCGAGAAGATAAGTAACCCAAGCAAGTTGCGCGTTGATTTGCGCCTCTTTGCCGAGCTCATCAGCTCAGGCGTCATCCAAACGAAGCCTGGCCTGGCCCAACTGGGCATGGTGCTGGTGCAGCTCATCGCTCAGGATAAAGAGGATCATAGCAATTTTTCCATTATACTATCCTTTTGCCGTCACTGTGGTGAGGAATATGCCGGCCTGGTGCCCCAAAAGATGCAACAATTGGCCAACAAGTATAACGTAGAGGTCCCTAAGTCGGATTTTCTCAGCGCCGACAAGCAACTGAACTTGCGCACTATGCTCAAAGGTTACTTTAAGGCACTGTGTAAGCATGTCCAGGCCGAGCAGGCAGCTTTAATGAACATGACCAAAAACATACGTCGCACCATGGAGTGCAAGGGCGAAATAAGCCAGGAGAAGCGGGAGAAGTGTGAACTAATGCAGGCAAGCTTTGACAAACTGCTCGCATCGGCTCAGTCACTATCGGAACTGCTGGGCGAGGCATTGCCGGAACTGACTAAGGAAACAGAATGCTGCAATCCAGGCACTGTCATTGAAAACATGTTGGATAGCGCCGCCTTTGGAACACTCGATCCGTGGGGTGATGAGGAGGCGCGGTCTTTCTACACCGATTTACCTGACCTGCGGCAGTTTTTACCCAATTTTTCGGCACCTAGAGTAGATCTTGAGACACTCGAAGAGCCTAGCGAGCTGACCGAGGAAGCAATTGATGCCAATATTGATGCAGAACTGGATACAGATGATCCGCCGTCGGTTGCCAGTGATACGATTCTCGATAAGGACCAGGAAGAGCAGCCAACGTCATCGACTGCCGCAGCTAATGCCGAAGCAAGTGCAGGTGCAGCCGCGGCAGCCTCAGGCGGCGCTTCGTCATGCGACAAGAAAATCGGCAATGCACTCATGGAAGTTGGTCGCCAGCAGCAGCAGCAACTTCAAGAGAAACAAAGTCAAACGGTAAATATTGTTGCTGTCAGGTCTTGAGTAGATTTACAAGATCGCAAAGAGTCCTTTTATACTCACTTCCTAATTCATTTTAGCAGCAACAACAGGCTCAATCGCAGACGCAACTAAGACATCAGTTTGATTTGTTCCTGCAGAATCTGTTCAACTGCGTTAACAAGGAGCTGATCGATTCGGCGGCCATTGAATTTTTGCTCAACTACAATACGAAGCATCAACGGAAGAAGCTAACACGGACCATATTCAGCGTACAGCGCACACGATTGGACATGTTGCCGTTCCTGTCGCGATTTGTGGCCATTGTACATATGTGCAACACAGACGTGGCTATTGATTTATCGGAACTGCTCCGCAAGGAGTTCAAATGGCACATTCGCAAGAAGAACCAGCTGAACATTGAGTCAAAGCTGAAGATTGTTCGCTTCATTGGCGAACTGGTTAAGTTCGGGCTCTTTAAGAAGTCCGACGCTTTGGGTTGCCCTAAAGATGCTGTTGCGCGATTTTATCCACCATCATATTGAAATGACCTGCGCCTTTGTCGAGGTTAGCGGTGTCTACCTGTACAACTGTCGCGATTCTCGCCTGCTGATGAATGTCTTTCTGGATCAAATGCTCCGCATGAAAACGGCAACCGCCATGGACTCACGACATGCTGCTCAAATCGAGAGCGTCTATTATCTAGTAAAGCCTCCGGAGTCGTCGAAGCGTGAGGTGGCACCCAGACCGATTATGCACGAGTACATCAGGCATTTGATCTTCGAGGAGTTATGCAAACAGAATGTCGAGCGTTGCATCAAGATGCTGCGTCGCATCAATTGGCACGACCCAGAGATTAGCAGCTATGCTATCAAGTGCCTTAGCAAGGCGTATCTACTACGGTTCCCACTCATACGCTGCCTGGCTGACTTAGTCTCGGGATTAAGCTCGTATCAGCCGCGCGCAGTTACCATTGTCATTGACAATGTGTTCGAAGACATAAGAGCCGGGCTAGAGATTCACTCGCCCAAAATGTCGCAGCGACGTATTGCGATGGCCAAATATCTGGGCGAGATGTACAATTACAAGCTGGTCGAGTCGACGCATATACTCAACACCTTGTATTCGATAATATCGCTGGGAGTTTCACTGGATCAGAATATTGTTTCGCCGCTGGATCCGCCGGATAGTCTGTTCCGATTGAAGCTGGCCTGCATGTTGCTCGACACCTGCGCTCCCTATTTTACCAGCCAGGCCACGCGCAAGAAGTATGAAATCTCAGACATATGCTATATATACTATTTATACCTTTTTTCTTCTTGCAGATTGGACTACTTTCTGATTTTTTTCAACACTATTATTGGTTCAAGAAGTCGCATCCAGTGTTCAGCAAATCGGAAAACACATCCGATCTATTTCCTATTCTCGTAGATCACACCTATCGCGACTGTCTTGCGGGTGTGCGGCCCAAGCTGAAGTTATACAAGAGCCTTGAGCAGGCCAGGGAGGCAATCGATCAACTGCAAGAACAACTGTATCCGCAACTAAAGGCGAACAGTAATGTACAGGAAGCTACTTTGTCCACGATTAGCGAAATTAGCGAATTAGATGAAGGGGTTAGTTGCGCTTGCTTGACATGATCTAGCAGATTAATGAAATGTATTTGCTACTTTCAGATTACAGATGACTCTGGTTCATCGAATGAACGGCGAGAACGTCAGGTAGCTGGCGGCTCAGAGGTGGATCAAATTAACGATTGGACCGAATATGAAGCAGAGCCAGCTCCGCCACCGCCACCGCCCGAAAAATCCAAAGAGGATCTTGAGTTCGAGCAAATGTATGAAAAGATGACAAGCGACTCATATCAAGAAAGGCTCAAAGAGCCGCCTCTCAAGGCCACCAACAAGGACATACCCGTGCCAATGATGGCGCGCCTACAAAAGAAGTCTTACGAACAATTATTGGGTAACAACGCGTGTCAGATCTCAAAAGCTGTTAATGCTGGAGCTGGTGCCGCCGCCGCTGGTGCTGCTGCTACTGATGTCGCCAGTAATTTGCCAGCTACAGCAATAGCAACCACATGCAGTGAGTCGCCAGCAGCGGAGAGTGCCACTTCCAGTGCCAGTGGCAGTGGTGGAAAAAACAATGGTGCTGTACCATTTGTACTGATGGTACGAGGAAATAAGGGTGGCAAGCAGCAGTTTAAGACCTTCGTGGCACCCTCCGACTCCCAATTGGCCATTAATCTAAAACTGCAGGAGCAGAAGACACGCGAGGAAAAGGAGAAAGTTAAGCGACTCACGCTCAACATAACCGAACGCATCGAAGAAGAGGATTATCAGGAGTCGCTGCTGCCACAGCAGCAACGCAACTTCACACAGAGCTATTACCAGAAGCCCAACAAGCACAAGTTCAAGCATCAAAAAGGAGCACCCGATGTCGATTTCATCTTTCACTAAGCAACGTCGAAACAATTACCGAAGTCAACCCGGAGACAATGTTACTAACAAACGCGTCTACGCAGCTGCTCCAAGAGCAACCAATGTCAATATGTGCATCTATCCAAATATATATGTCCAGAGCCATAGACTGGTGTCCCTAACGATGCCTTGAACTGTAGAACTGGCAGACTTACCAGGCCTAGCCAAGCGACCTGGATACTAGTGTTAGCTGCTCCATATTTGCTGTGGAAAGTACTTAAGTTGAAGTGTTCAACTCTCATACCACCACGCGTTGTGTTGCTGAATCGGTTCGGCGAAAGTATGTGTGTGTGTGTATGATGTGTAGCTAATATGTGTTATCGATAAATCTATGGATATGTACATATAGCTATAAAGTTTTTATACTTGTCTAGACTGTAGCAGCTCCCTCTGTTAAAAAAAAAAAAAAGCAATTTGGTTTTTTATTGAATAAAAACAAGTGATTTCAAAACTTCATCCCAGTTTTCTCTAGAATGAAATGGGCAATTCAAGAAAAGCTATACTTGTTATGCAAACTAAATATAAACTGCTACGAATTTTTCATGTTAAACTTTCCCACAAACCACAGATCTGTTTTCAATAATTTTTAAAATCATAATAAAGCTTATAAATCAAAAATGAGTCTTTTTTGTACAAAATTTCGATTGCTATACAAATACATTGCGGTCGAAAAACTTAAATATGCTTGTGATGTTTGACTTTTGGAAATTTATTTAATTAATTTTGGGATAATCAAGTAATTTGGTTCTGTTTTAGATTTCATATGTGTATTATCATAAATAAAAGACGATTGTTTTCCTTTTTATTTATTTATTTCTCTAAAGTTAACATTATACATTTTCTCTTGCTTTAATATTTTTGTTCAATTTTATTTAAATTGCATTAAATTGTTTTATTTTCTTTTCGGTTCTTGTTAATCGGTTATCAGTACAAATTGCAAAAATATCTTTAGCATGTACATGCGTTTAAAAAAAAAACTAGAATATGTTAATCACGATTTCCAACCGAGATATATTTTAATAAATTAAAATCGGCATTTATGTTGTTGTTTTTGTTTGTTTTTCTTTTCTTTCGTAAATAAAAATTAACAATTATAAGCTTACATGTTAATACGCTTAAATATTAATTGTAAAGTTAGATTTTAAAATATATAATTTATATAAAAAAACGAATTCACATTAAAGTAAAGTAAAACACAAATTAGAATGACGGTATACAAAAAGGGAGTAAGTCCGTTGGACTTCAAATAAATTGTTGTTTCTGTTTACTGTTTTTCACAGTTTTTCATATTTTTAATTGGCATAAGTTTACTTTCAGCTTTTGGACAGATAATGAACTCTAAATATTCCCATATGTGCTCCACGTAAGACTATCCAAACACGTATTCCTAATTATTCTTCATTAATTTCTCGTTGGTTTCTTTTGTTTTGTGGCATTTTCTCGCCCCCAGTTGGAGTTGTAAGTGGGATGAGAAAGACACACATGGATAATAATTATTTTTATTTTTATTACAAATGATCGTTCTTCTGGTTAGTCAGTTTGTAAGTAACAGAGGCACAATTTGGTTTTGTGTTGTGTTTTTCTAAGAGTCGTTTGCTGCGTTGATTGATAGATTGATTGATTGACATATAATTAATAATTGTGTTGTGCGTTGTTAATAATTTCTTGTTGCTTAAAAATGGAAGCTTTCTTGTTTGCTGTTGTTGTAAATATTATATAAAACCTAATATACACATATGCATATATATATACATATATATCAAGGCACAATTCCTTTGCTTTGTATACATTATGTATATATATATTCTTCTACACATACACATGTTCTGTACGTGTCCGAGTCGTGTATACAAACATTTATGACTTAGTTTTAGAAAGCAATTTAATGGCAGTTGAGTTTTTTGTTCCAAGAATTTTTCTGCAAAGGCTTGCACCGGTTGAAAAAGCGGCTTCCATTAAATTGATGGATGGAGGTTGGTCGAGGCAAGGTGGGGGGATATATGTGGCATACGACAGAAATGTGTATATAAACAGTCAGTTGTTAAATGGCAAATTTCACTACAAGAATTTGGCAACTTCTTGTTGCATCGTCCTTTTACTGCTGCTATTGCCGTTCCACAAATTATTTTCCCGCATAAATGGGATTCTTAAAGGTGGAGGTGGCCTGCTTGTAGATAGGATTCTCACCCTTAAAGATAAGATACAATTTAGTAATCTTACTTAGTATGTGATTCAGTTCGATTGCTTACCGTATCCCATTTTGCGCTCATGCGCTCCTTCTCGAATCGCGCATATTCGCGACGATCGTGTATGGTTGTGAGCAGCTTCCAGAGCAGCAATATAGCTAATCCGACAAGCACAATGGCCGCAATTACTCCCAGCACAATGCCCAGCATGAATACCTTTGGCGGGCACTCCTTCTTCTCCTGGGCATGCACCTCTAGTCCATCTTTCCCTTCCCTGTATTTAAACGTGAACTTGCAGTCATCCTCGTCGAAGAACACGCACAGCTGTTCATCATCCTTATTTTTCTCATCAAGTTTAACCTTCTCAACTCCAATGGGTACAAATTCGGTACAGTTTCTGGCACAATCATCAGGATTCTTTAGTTCGCCCGTGGTGTACATTTGACACTGTACGCAATCCTTGAGCTCATGACAACGTCCCGAGCAAGTGGGGCACTTGTCACAGTATTTACCCGAGTAGCGACCATCATCGGTAATCTTGCATTTGCACACACCGCACTCACAGGTGCCGTGGCCGGAACAGATCTCATCACTATCCGGTGGCTTACACGTATCCTGCGACGTGGCACAGTCGCAACTGCTGCCAGTCCAGCCGGGCTTGCACACACAGCGATTGCACTCGCAGGTGCCATGATCGGGGCCAGAGCATAGCAAATTCTTATTACGTTCACAACTGAAGTTCTCGCATTCGCAATATTTGCCCGAGATAATCTCCTCCGGGTTAGTGCGCTTAAGACACTCACAGGCACCACAAACACATGTTCCACGTCCATTACATTCGGCCGCATTCGTGTTATTGCCCTGGCGACACGAGTTCTCCTTGCCATAGTTGGCCAGAATGTCCGTTGTGGAGCACTCGCATGTGTAACCATAGTGCGGCTTATGACACTCGCAGATGCCGCACATATAAGTACCAGAGTTGTGACAGTGCTCTGAGTTTTCTTCGTAGCCAATGGAGCCGGGTTTCTCGCACGGACACGAGCACAGCATCTCCAGATCGATGATCGTACTCTCGTTTATACCAACTGGATAGATTTGAATCATCTGAAACAAGCCAACAAGAAAATTATAGGAAAGTGACTCTCTTGTTATTTGCGTGTAACAAACCTGATTCCAGTTTTCCTCTTTCGCAGGGCACTTGGTCACCGTTATTTGGGCTGTAAATGTTACTTTGTCACCAACCTTAAGGCCGCTGCACTTGTTAGTTTTAATCTCTGGACCATTGCCTAGACAGGATGAAAAATACGTTATCTTAACATCTCCAGTTGCATTGTCCTTCATTTCGACGGAAGATGAAATTTTCTGTAAATACATTAAGTGAACGTGAGCTTTTTGTGAATGCATGTCTATGTGTGTGTTTGTGCGGATTTGTATGTGTGTGCTAATTACTTACGCCATATTCCTCGCGGACCAGGTCAACCACATTGGACGAATCATTAGATAAGATGGCACTGGAGGAGCCCTCAATGTGGCCGGAGAGCTTATGATAGACGGAAAACTGATTCTGTGTGACGGCAAAAATGATGTTGATCGCGTTCTGTTTGACTTTCTGATTGATCTGGGATATGCTTGGGTAATCTTGTATATCCGAGTGCGTGTACAGGCCTTCATAATTCAAATGGCACTCGCCGTCATTGGGCGTAATCACCCCACCCAGTTTACCATCGCCAGCATAATGGAAACCCGCGTCCGTTGAGAACACAAGCAGACGACGAGCCTGCTCGCGCCAGCCCACCTGCTGACGACAGGCAATAGCCTGCATAATGGCATCGAAACCACCCTCAGGAGCATCCAAATTTCCAGAGACTGCTGCTTGTTTCACTTCGCTCTAGGTAGGTTTATGTGTGCGTGGAGAATGATAATAAGTTTAATTGAATATTTGTTTTAGCAAAGTAAAATTCTTTATGTGCATTAAGCAGGAGAGAAATTGGCACGCCCCCTTAGGATATTGTTTAAGTAGAGGAGAATTAGAGAGAGAGAGAGAGAGAGAGAAAAGCGACATGTCCCAATTCCAAATCATTGAGACACTGGGAAACAGCTTATCCAATAGGAATCTTCTCAATCTTCCAGCAACTCAACCGTTTCCTCAAGGGTGTGCACCATAGTTAAGTTTTAATGAAGCGAAGCTTGGAGAGGGGGACTACTTATGGAAGAGCATGCAAGCGACATTCGGGAAAATGAATTACAACAACGAATGCTACAACAAAAATAACATATAATAATTCACAGACACCATGCAACCAAAATGCTTATGAAGTGCAACATTAACAATATGTATATTAATTAAGTGTATTATCATAACATAATTTGTTGTTAAATCAAATTAGACGAATTATCAAAAAATGCTCAAAATGATTTTTGTTTCGAATTGGTTAGAAGTAACGGGTCGTCTTTGTTTTTATTTTTATTTTTAAGAGTTGGGTTTTTTGTTGGGCATATGACAACTTACAGAGAATCTATATGTGTCCGTGCTCAAGCCCATGACATTACGATAGCCATAGGGAGCATCGCATTTGGGACATGGCTCCTCCAGGCTAAATTTTGTATACGAATTTTTTTTTTTTTTTTAGTGTGAAGCAACAAGCAACCGATTTTCACAAGATTCATACACATATATAATAGGTATATCGAAAAAAAATATATAGAGCGAAAGAGAAAGAGACAGTGGTGAGCATTGATATGAGAGAAACAACAAATTACAACAAAACTTAATAAATTAAAATAATATAAGTATGTATATATAAATATTTACTATATTGTATAAATTATATAGATATTAAAAGTGTCCACGAAACTGCTCCGTTAACAAATCACACACACTACTGATCATTTAAGATAAAGGTTTAAGATTGCATATATATCATTCTGATCTGTCGGATCAGTTTCGGAATTAAAACTGAATTAAGTACAACATACATATGGGCGTGCAATAGACCTATGACATACAATATTAATATAATTTTATAATAAATTTTGAACATTACACGTATTAATGTCACTCACTTCGTTTGAGAAAAATTCACACAAATATACACACACGCATATATAGAATATATAAATAATACAAATGCTAATACGTTTATATAAACTACAAGATATTACATACATACGTAGAGAAAGCATACATAGGGGATGTAATGTAGTAAGTTCAATATAGTTAGAAGCCTACACCAAGGCAACAAGACAGCACAGTGTTGTAATAGCAAAAATAGGTGGTTGAAGAGTGAGAGTGAGAGCGAGAGAAAGTGAGAGAGCGAGAGAAAGTGAGAGATCGGAGAAGTAGTTAAGGAAATGCACAGAAGAACACAAATACAGTTAATAGGGAATAATAGTGGCTGATGTGTAGAATAAGTGCAACTGCAAAATTAATGTTCCTCTTACAGAAAAGCTTTCGGTGTTATTGCTCAGTGGCATGTGATTGCGGTAACCGTAGGGTGCCTTGCAGTTTTCGCATGGATGCTCGAGTCTTTATTCGCAGCGTTTATGAATGCGAAATATTATCACAGTTATCGTTGAGTTTTGCGTTGATTGACGGTGAGAGATTGGGTGTTCGGATTTGATAACGTTTTATAGTTGTAGTTGTAGTTTTTTTTGTTGAAGTTTAATCGTGGCGTTAGTTTGGTTTGGTTGGTGTAGTTTAATTTGTTTTTTTGCATAAAAGTAGAAATTAGGTAAAAGAACATTATATTAATTAGTCAGAGAGGGAAACAAAACAAAAAGAGAACAAAATTAACCGAACTTTGTATAAAAACCTGTCCAATAATTTGCTCAAGCCAATACAGTTTTTTTGGAATTCCGATATTATTTAAGTTGGGTTTCGACAAAAATGTTGGTATTAAACAAATATGTGGCTATCTATCTAAATAAATTCGAATTTTGGGACATTTTGATTTACTATATAAGAGAACTTAAGATATTGATTCATTCATTTAAAGTTGGAACTTGCGCATAGTTTTCGTAGAAGTGTCATCGATTAATTGGCCCGCGGCTCTCCGATTCACAGTTACTTCATTCTCAGAAAACAATGACTAATTTAGTTGGTTTGGTTGCTCATCGGTTTCCGATATAAATTAAAGATTACCATCTAGTTGTCGTCGCTTATTCGACGACTCTTTACTCGACGACTTAAGCGTTAAGCTGCAATGCTAGGGACGGAATATTACATCGCGAACATAACTCACTTCTTTGGTATAGTGGAGACGTAGGGCATGAGCACCTTGTCGACGAAAGATCCGAAACCCAAACGGAAATTGGATGTTATGCGCTTCATGGTCTCCGACAACTTGTCGCCCAGTGCGGAGAGTTTCTCTTTGTCGTCCTCCATGGATTTGGACAGATCCATCAAATAGTATAGATCAACGGGATAGTCTTCGGCCTGGGAGTAACTCAGCTTCAGATTGTGCACCTCATCTGCAGAAGCAAGAAAATCAGATCAAATAGAGCTCAATAGATGTAGGTTTTCAGAGTTTATTTATGTCCACTTACTGATGCGCAGCTTAAGGCTGACGCGTTGCGGCTTGATCTGCACAATTTCACCGCCGGCGGCAGATGCTCCCATTGCGACTGATCCATATGCACTCTGGGAGCCCGCACTGGCGCTGAACCCGGAACTGGAGCTCGCGCCGGATATAGAACTGGAGCCAAAACTGGAACTGGAGCTGGAGGCGCTGTATGATCCAGACGATGAGCCTGACTGGTGTACACTGCCCTCCTGGCCTATGAACTGGCCGCCACCTGACCATGCAGCACCGCCACTAGAAATGGCCTTTGTCAGATCTTTGTTAATCAGTATACGCTCCGAAGTACCGGGCATCCATTGGAACTCCTCTGGGCACACTTCTTTATTCGGTGTGTGCAGAAAACAGCGTGGCAAATCGCCATAGTCCGGTTTCATACACCAACCGCAATTCTGTGTCTGTATGCACTCACGGCAATTGACTTTGTTTGTACAGGGATTCTGCTCCAGCTTGGCCGGTGGCTGCAGCAACTCGGCCTGTGCCGCTGGCCAGAGTGTCAGTGTATTGACCAGGATACAGCAAAGCAGTGTCAGTTGCTGCATCTTTTGTGTTCGTCTTGTTGTTGTTTGTTTGTGTGGGTGGGCGGGTATAGTTGGTGTTGTTGTTGGTGGTGAGAGGTATACTCTCATCTTCGCTTCACAAGCTCAAAATCTTTATATTTCTCTCTCTCTCTCTATTGCGCTGCTATTTTAGATGATAATGTTTCTGTTGCAGCACCTATAAAGAAGAAAATAAACTTATCAACTGATTTGGGCTTAACACATACAAACATAATTGTTTTTGTTTCCGGGCACAATCTATGTATGTATGTACATATCTAAGTGTGTGCTGAGATAATAAAACTCAAACATTTTCAATAAAATCACACATCCGACATTATTAAAACAAGACTAAAAGCTACTGTCGAGCGGTCTGCCACGCCTCCTTCTGCCTATTTTATACATTATCGTAGGCGCTTTTTCCTTACCAACATAAAAGAATTTAAATTGAAATCTGAATAAATCACATGCATTAAACACATTATCAAACTCTACCAATTATATACATACATATATGTACACATGTATGTATGTATATATGTATGTGCATATATATTTGACATTTACATATGTACATACATACATATGTAATTATGTTTATTTATGTGCACGAATTCAATCATCATGCTCGCTTGCTCCCCTTTGGCACACACATGTGCAAACATATAAGAAACATTCACTCAGGCTTGCCTTGCCTTTTCATTCTTCCCCATGTTTCATTTTATTTCGCGCCCAAGTTTTCCCCTGCGCTGCTGCTTCTGCTGCACTACACAATCAGCGCCATTTCGAAAGAAACGAATCGAAAATCAAATTGAAAATGACTCATCCTTAGCACTCTTGCCTGATGTCGTGCGTATGTTCATGTGCATGTGTGCGTGAGTGTTCAGCGAAGCAGTAACAAAACAAAAAAGAAACACACTGAGCAAAAACATATGGTGCTTTTGCGCTCAAATTTTGGTTGATTAGTGAGAAAAAATGTTAAAATGTTATGGCACGTCTCGTTTTCCCTAGCAGGTAAACATAGAGTAAGAATGCTTATACAAAGCTGGATGCGAGCAGGAAAATGCATATATTTAATGACATATCATTATAATGTCATGCAAATCTGTTTTTTTTTAAACTTCCTTTTCATGATTCAAATAGGGACAATATCGCTCCATATTTCAATACCGAATACTTCATACATTCATAGGATTGCCAGATGAGTCGTGCGTAAAATCAGTAGTTTGCCTCTTCCGTTTTCCCTGTGGTAAAGATTAAATAGCTGCCTGAGTCACCGATTTTTCAAATTTGTTCACTGATAGGGCTATATTTGTCATGACTTTAGGTGAAAGAATTATTTGGCGGTCGCTTTTAGTCTTTTTTAAATTGAATTTTGAAAATAATTTACATGTATTTTTTAATCGCGCGCGCGATTTTAGTTTTTCAATCTTTGTTTGCTGAACACTTTGAATATTCTTGCTTGCTCAGTTTTCATTTCAAATTAATCGGTTTATTCAAATTCAATTTAAAAAAAACTAGAAGCGAATATTTCGTTCACCTAAAATCATGATAAATTTAGCCCAATCAGTGAAAAAATCGGTGACGCAGGCAGCAATTTAACCTTTACCTTCCCTGTTTATTATATATGTACATACATTTCATTTTAAATGCGGACATTGTTTTTTAAGAATATCAGTAATCTATCAGTAGTCCATAAAATCAGTAAACAAATTCAAATTAAGTCGATAAACTGATAAATCAGTAGACATTGTAGTCCTAATTTAGCTTCTTTTTATTGCAACTCCTTACAGTTCGGCGTTTTTAAGCTAAATTGCGTTTTCTATGGTCGATAGTCTGATAATACTACTTGTGTGCCCAATACGCAACGCATTTGCTGCTCTTTTACGTTCTCGAATCAAAAACGTAAACAAGGAGGGGCGCCGTACCACCACGCAGGCAGGACAAAGACGACTCTCATTCCTACTTGTATGTGTGTGTGTTTGCACGAGGAGAGAGCAATTAAACATCAGCTTAGTCATGCCGCGACTGCACTTTCGTCTTCCGGACATGCAAATGTGAATAATAAATAAAATGTTCGCCATGTAAATTTTAAACTTGACATGGGGATTATTCATAAGTCTAATTGAACAAGGGGTGACTATTTTCTGCACCTCTAAGAGGTAAGATCAGTACTGTGCATGGTAAAGAGAGAGAGAGAGAGAGAGCGGGCATGCTTCGAACTCAAGCATAGTAGGCGACCGTAGCGTCAGACGTCGTACAAAAACTCACACATGCACAGTCTTGTCTGTACATATACAAATATATCATAGATCATGGGTCCACATTTTGGCCTCGGAACACGCCGAGCAACATCTGTGCCACATAACGTGGGCGTTCAAGTTCCTCGCACATAAAGCCCAAAACATGCAGAGATAAACAGAACTACACAAACAGGAATGTATGCAGCGTACATTCAATGCATATGTTGCGTAGGAGGGCTGGCAGCGCCAATAGCGCCAATTCGAGTTGCAGCTTCCAGCAAAGTAAACACATGCAGTGTTGGTCCGCCTTCTTTTTCTGTTGCTCCAACGTTTACTGTAATCAATTGGACGTTTGATCGTCAACTCTTAAGTGTTGCCACCCTACTTTAGAATTTGTACCGCACTTTGTTCTTGTTATTTTGCTTCAGCTCCAGCAGCAGCAGCGGCCGTCGCAGTTGAAGTGGAGAATATTATTCATTGGCACTCAGCAAATAACGCACACACACAATTCAACACAAACGTAAGCAAACACACGGCACACAGTGTGCGCGTTGTGTATGTATGTGAGTTTGCATGTGTGCGTTGGCCGCGTAGTCTTCGTCATCGTCAATGAAATCATCAACACAGAATGACTTCTCTTTGATCAAAAATGCAGTAAAATGTATACACTTTCTTACGTAATCGAACTTCAACTGCGTTTTTTTACGCACACTTGCAATTATCGGTATTATATTTACACATAAAACGTATTTTCAATTGATAATTCATAAAAATATTTCCATCAGGGCTCAATACGTTTCTCGCTGTGGTTTTATTTTGATTTCACGCACACACTTGTGGAGTTGCCCACACACAAACATGCACACACCCGTGCATGGTTGTATATGTATTTTACAATACAATTGTACTCAGCATTCACTCTTGCCCTACTTTTAAGTTTTTAAATGCCGAAAATTGTTTGGCCAGCAAATGGCAAATATTAGCATTAAACAATAAATCGAGAAAAAAAAATAATAAATAGCAAAAACGTTACAATTATTTTTGGCGACGACTCCACACTGCAACTCGATTATCAAACAACTGAAGCCGTGTGGCCAGACTTAAATAACTTTTAAAAGTACGAATTATGTGACCAGATTCACCGACAAGCAGCCTTCAAAACAGTATATAGTGGAGTAAAGCTGTAAAATCATCGTCGATAATATCGATCGGACGTGTCCATCGGGAACCTTAGATGGCGTTTTTAACCATCGATAATATCGCGTGCACTATAACTATTTTGATGGAAATTTAAAATTCTAAGAAACTGAAACGACGCAAGTATAAAAAAATGCAATGGATAAATTTATTACTTTAAGCAAGTGTTAATAAAACAACACAACGGTGCAGATTGCGAAAGTTGAAACGGAGTGAAATACAACACGGAAACGAAAACGTCTCAAAAATATAATCTAAATGCATTTCAAATTATAAAGAAACACATTTTTTGAATAATGAATTTTTCCGCCGATAATATCGTTTTTATCGATGGACTAAACTATCCACATCGCAAAACCTCGATGGTGGCATCTATCGAAGGTCTTACAGGTCTAATTTGTAGCATATGCTAGAGATGGAAATAAATCTATGTTCACTGAATCGATTTATTTTCAAAAATTCAAGGCAAAAATAGATTCAAATCGATTTAAATCGAAACCTTGAAATATAATAAAAAAAAACAGTTTTTCGGCTTGAAATTAAAGAAAAAAAAAATATATAATGATGACCTCATATTGTTATTAAACAATTAACCCCAACTTAAAATTCTTCAAAAACAAATGCTTAACTGTCGTATTATACCTAAAAAGTAAACTAGAAATGTTTACTTATTTAGTTGTAGTTATTTAGTACTATTTTCAAATTTTCGATTAGATCGATTCTTAAAAATTAAATCGATTCATCGGAGAAAATTAAAAACATCGATTAATCGATTTAACTTCCACCTCTAGCATATGCAATTAGAGTGACCATACCTCGGACAACTGCATAATGGCAAACATGGGGTGTATCGTACATACATAAACAAAAACAAATCACACAAAGGTGCATGTAAATAAACGAAAGGCAATTATTTGTATTTCGCTTAACAAAGTGAGTGTAGCGGAGACACGAACAACTGCAGGAAATATCCTTACTCCCAGAACGTGCGAATCAAAGAAAGGAAACAAAAAAGAAGAAAGCTCTGAGTGCGTTGCTTCGCGTTAAAGTGGGCGACGCCCGAGTCGCACCATGGAGGACTACGACATCGATATCGATTTGAACTTTGTGCAGCTGAGCCGTCAGCAGCTGCTGCAACGTTATACAAATGTAATGCGACAGCTGCGACGGCTCGCAGAGGCAAATTACGGTGTGCGTCCGCTTAGTTTCGACAACTATGTGATCTTTCAGTATTTCCAGCAGCGTAGCGCGACGCCACTCTACAATACAACAACTCCGCTGATGGCGTATCTGAAACTGGAGGTACTGCATCATTTTCTTGATCGCCGGCGCAAGATACTCTGCTGGCTATTCTATCTAACCATGATGTCACTGTGTGTGGTCGCTTATCGCTACGAGACGACAAACGGGGCAAACAATGCGCGCATGGTGCAATCACTGGTGTATCCGGGCATGCGCATGTGGCGTCGAATGACCATGCCACTTATTCAACGCTTTCCACGCCTCACAGAGCTGTACGATGAGTCGTGCCTCATGGGCAATCCGTTCTTTCAGGTGGAGGATCTTAGTTGTGGTCCCTGTGCCAATGTCGAAAGCGTCTGGCTGGAGAGTGATGAGTGCGTACAGCTTTATGCCGATATGGAAAACGCTACCATCAGCAGTGGCAGCAGCAGTCTACAGGAAACTAGCAACTTGGCTCGCTACAAGCAGCTGGCACTGCTGCAGCACTGTAGCAAGCCAACGGACTACACGCCGTACACGTTCAGCAGCAACCAGCATGGATTCGATCTAAGCGATTTTCACAAAATTTATGCCAACAACCTGAAGATCTTTCAGCGAGATGCCTATCGTGTTCAATCAACAAATCACGGTGTACACAATCTCGAGGATCTCTTTGGCCAGTTCAACAGTAGCAGCAGCAGTTCAGACGATGTGATCGGGACATCAGAGTGGCCATCGCATGCCCATAATCTGTGGCGCTGCAATCGGATGCTGCCGGCTCGTTTATTGCGCCCCATTTTCGCCCGACCGATGCGCTTGCCCAGCATGGGCGTCGCACTGGAGCGTTATGTTGCTATTGATACCGCACAAGCACCAGCCTATACTCTGCCAGAAACCGAATGCCCCAATGTCTATGTTCATCAGGCCGTGGGAACACGTTTCATCATCTTGCGACCGACCAGTGAGTGCCGCCAACGCTGTCGTACGCTCTCTGTTCGCCTCACTCAATCCTTTGTGCGTAAGTACTTGCCCCACCTGGCACTTACAGGTTACCAAGCCTTCCCTCTCCAAGACCTACCATAACTACCATTTGTTTTCTTCGCAGTCAATTACAATTGGTTGTACTGGAAGCCGATCTCAGCACCAGATCCAATATCCGAGTCTATGTCTATCAGTCTAATTGGTTCCTACTGCTAGATGGACAGATGGTAACCTCCTCCAGCCTAAGTCAACATTTTTAAAAAAATGTTTAAACCAAAATTTCACAATGTAATGAATTTTTAGTTTGCCGTTCAGTTAAAAAAGAAGCATAAAATTAACGAATTTAAAGATAAAAATCGAAGCGAAACGCTGTAGCCATTAAAAATGGCCTAACCTAACCTAACCTGATAGTCGATAAATTTACGTTAGCTAAGCTCGAGAACGAGAGACGATAATTTAAATCATTATGTTTTCACTTTATGTGTTCTACTTCTTAAAGGTTTTTTCTATAGCCAATTGCATTTACACTCTCAGATCTATATTTGATTTGCGCTTACTGTTATACACATACATACTATATGTATGTATATGGTCCCTGGAGACCGTGCACCACCTGCTCTGACCACCAAATCAATTATAACATTGAAACTGTAAATATATAGGTATACATATATTGTATATATAATATATTATATATAAATATTTTGGGTAAAGGTTAAATAGCTGCATGCGTCAACAACAATATACATGTAAATTTAATTATTTTCAAAATTCAATTAAAAAAAAACTAGAAGCGACCGCCAAATAATTGTTTCACCTAAAATCAGTAAAAAAAAATTTAAACAAAATCGGTGACGCATGCAGCTATTTAACCTTTACCCTACTTTTTGCAGAAATACGCACAAATGTGGCTTCCAACATTTGAGTTAATCTTGATATAGATACATACATACTATGTATGATATTGATAATGAAATATTTATGCCAGATTCAGTATACTTATATAGTTGATGAGATGGCAGGTTCATTTGACAGACAAACGCACATGACCTAATGGAGTCACCTATTGGTTCTGGCACATAGAATGGTCTACCAAGGGTAATTCTGCTTTATGTATATGTGTCCGTAACTGTAACCATTTGCATAGTATAGTTGGTATAGTCCCTTTTTCAAAGTTACACCCTCCGATCATTAAGATCAAAACCAAACAATAGCAGTTACTATCTTTAGGCCATGGATTTTAAAAAATTCATGGACTATTGTGTTTGTCGGAACGGAATTGTGCGTAACAGGCAGAAGGAGGCATCTCCGACCCCATAAACTATATATATTCTGAATCAGTATCAGTAGCCGAGTCGATTGAGCCATGTCTGTCTGTCCGTCTGTCTGTCTGTATGAACACCTGGATCTCAGAAAGTATAAGAGCTAGAGTCATCAAATTTTGCGACAACATACGTATATATTGCAGTGTCTCAAAGTTTTTTTAAAATTTGGACACGCCCCTTCCCGCCTCCGTAAATCAGTAATAACTATTTAAAAACTACAATATTAGCTCAACAACCAAAGTTGTATATCCTACATGACAAATACTTTGCCACGGGCGTTATGTGAAAATTTCATTTAAATCGGACTATTAATAAGTGAGATATGATACGAATTAAACTCACTTTGAACATACATTTATACTTAAGCAGACCTAATTTACGCAAGCATACCGAAGTTCAAATCTAGACACACATCATTTTAAACTTTTTATTTGCATTGTATGGTAACAAAATTGGTTGACAATGCAGCTTTGCCGATGGGTCAAGGAGTGAGGCAATGGCCGAGTGGTTAGAGTGGCGGACGGCTGTGAGAGAGTGCGTGTGTTCAACTCCCGGTTGAGGCGGGTGCGAATTTTCATTTATTAATTATTTATTATTTTATTTTATTTATTTTTTATTTATTTTATTCTAATAATATTCGGGCGGCGATTCCATACCATTAAAATTTTTATTACGGTATAATATGATAATCCATGGCCTTATACAGTCAGCACCTGACTGTAGCGTTAGTATTTTTTTTAATTGAGAAACTTCGATAGGCAGATTAAAAATAAAAGTCAACTGTGACAAGTAGACTTATCTGCTCAATCTTCACCCTTGGTCAAAGCATCAAAGTAGGAACCCGTCATCAGATCAGCTGGCGCTATCCTGAAAATCTCACAGAGCTTTTCGGCTATAGCCTGACCCTGTTCGAGTGTTTGCTCGGGCGCAAGACATACTTCGAATTCCATAAAATGTCCCATATCCGTCACATCATCCATATGTATGCGCGTTTGGTCGTGCAGATACAGCAAACGTCGTTTAGCCAGTGTGCCCAACGTACCATTTGACTGGCCTAGTATCTTCTCCAATACAGCAGGCTCGTCAACTTCGATTTTATTGTATTTAGAAAGTTTTGGTCCCGCCACATCGGGTCTGTCATAGTAAACAAGCTGCGAACGTGCTGGCGCCTGCAAGTAGCGAAGCTTCAGGCGGCCGCCTTGAGGCGACTTGAAGAATACATCGCGTTGTATTATTAATTCGCCATTAACTCCAGTTAAATTTTTAGCTACTTCCAAGCGGCGTTTAAACTCTTCGGCACCGCCAGGAATGCGAGCTTTAATCTCTACATTACGTTGTTCAAACGTGACTTCTGCATCGGCCATGTTGCATATATTTGTATTAAGTTTGAATTTATTTGAAAGCTTGATATTGAACTTTTTATTAGAAAATTGCGAAATATCATTTATTGACAATATCGCGTGTGGGAATTTCCTATCACGTTTCATTAGCAACAAGCGCGCTCGTTATATCGATAACGATAATAGTAGCGATGCAGCAGTTAGTGTGGCAGCACCGAAAACAGTGGGGTATACACTGAACGCCTGTTTTCTTGGCGCCTTTTTTAAAAATCAAAACAAAAAATCATCCCACTAGCAATAATAAAATTGACTATGCAAAGTCTAACAAGCATGCGTATGTATATTTATGTTATAAGATCCTTTCCTATTTTATGCATTATTTAAGCTTGATAGGTCATTGACCAAAAGTTTAATTTAATCCCTGAAACTAGACTCAACCGTTTCTAAAGGTAATGCTTTTGAAATGTGTACAACATTTATTAGTTTTACCAAAAATATAATGAAGCCACATATGTAATTAAAAGTAAAGTAAAGAGTATAAACAATACAAACTGCTTACATAATATAAAACACTCTGAGAAATGACAAAAAGTTGCATACCCTAACATATTATACACACACTAATAAGCGTATATATGTACATACATATGTAAGTACGTATGTAGATACGTAAATAATACAATGAACGTACTACATATACACGTATGAACTGTTAGTCCAGAACCTTCATATAAAATTTGTTTACCATAGTATATTGAAAAGAATTCAATACGTACATATGCAATTCAATTTTTTATATTTATTTTTAGATTCAATAATCATTTAAGATTACTTTTATATTTTAAAAACAATTGCCGTTAAAGAATTCCATTTGTTTTGAATATACATCTGTAAATACAGTTAGTCAAGTAACTCTCTACATTTAATGTTAATATTAATGTTAATGTCTTTTATGTAAAACCAGTTGTTCCATATACTATATACTTACTATGTACAAAATTACATGAGTGTACATATGTATGTGTGTGCTTAATGAGCAGCAGCGTTTAATTTAATGTGCGAGTTTCCATAGTAAGACTTGAAACATTGATTGATAATATGTACAGTCATATGTATGTATATATGTATTTGCATGTATGTATACATATATGTACATACGTACGTAAATTCATAGATCATACATACATATGTATGTACATACACATGTGTGTATGCATGTGATGACATGCACTTAGAAACAATCATGCTTGTTTAATCATCATACATGTATGCATTTACATACATATGTACATATATACATACATACATATGTATTTACATATGTATATTTATACTTCTATATGAACACACACGCGCATACACCAAAGTACCAACATGCATATGTATGTACATAGTACATACAAACATATGTATGTACATGGGTACATATTGTATATTCTCGAAAATTACGTCTGTATATCTGTCTTTATGTACATATATACATATGTATGAACAAATGTGCAAGCGTAAATAAGTGAAAAAGCAAAAGCAGAAAACAGCGAAACAAAAAAGCAGGAAAAACAACAAAACACAAAATAGAGACACACACCACTTGAATAGTCTCCTGGCCAGGCCCCGCTTCGTGACGCGCAATGGTACACGGTAAGTAGGTAAGCAGTAGCGGTGGAGAGAAGGGAGAAGCAGAGGCGGCGGCGGCGACGTCGACGTCGACGGCGGCTATAATGACGATGCCGCAGCAACTTTGACAGCTCAACACACACAAACACACAGACACAGTCACCATCGCATACATACATACAACGCTACCAACGGCGGCAGAGGTGGAGGTGTTAGTGTACCATAGGCGTGCTCTGGCGTGTGGGCGGACGCGGTGAAGGGCAATTGGGAACATTGCCATCAACTTCAAATTTGTAAGCTTTGTGTTCGTTTTTTTTAGGTTCGGGTTTTGCCGACAGCGCTCGGCTGCAGAGCCGATACGAATTCGCAAATTTACTTTTAATTGGCTGCGATTACGCCCTACACCTCTGCTATACCTTTCACCCTTCGACTACTGAAAATGGTAAAAAAATGGTAGTAACCTTTGTGCAAATGTACATACATATGTATGTATGTATGTACATATTTATTCCTGCTCAAGATCACTAGGCGAGTCGATTAACCCATGTCTGTCTGTGGTCTCATCTATTACAGGTCTACAATACAATATTTACAATATTACAATACAATACAATTACAATATTTACAATATTATATGATTTACGGAGGCGGGAAGGGGCGTGTCCAAATGTTAAAAAAAAAACTTTGAGACACTGCAATATATACGTATGTTGTCGCAAAATTTGATGACTCTAGCTCTTATACTTTCTGAGATCTAGGTGTTCATACAGACAGACAGACATGGCTCAATCGACTCGGCTATTGATACTGATTCAGAATATATATAGTTTATGGGGTCGGAGATGCCTCCTTCTGCCTGTTACGCACAATTCCCTTCCGACAAACACAATAGACCATGAATTTTTTTAAAATCCATGGCCTAAAAATACCAAACTTAATACATAAGTACACGCATATATTTTTTAAGTCACCATATCGATATATCGATTACAAGAAATTTAGGTTCACATGCATATTAACATTGTATGCCCTCACATGCAAAAACATTTCTGTATGTACATGTGTGTGTCTGTTTGTACATAAAGCTATTTTGTGCAAGATCACTCGATATCCACAACTCCCTCTGGAACTTACAAAAACTCCCAATTGACAGCTTCGGCTACAACACCGTCAGACATACTGCCACTGAACCGCTGGTGCCTCTACGGCTCCACATCCCTACACCCTGCTCCAAAAATGCTTATTCTTTATGCAATATAATTCTTCAATCGCCATCTGTATCTTGTGAGTTATGTTAGTGTGTGTGTGTATATTAAAGCTTTTTCAAGCGAGCAGATATGAACAGATATCAAACAAAAACCCGTATACCGGCATCACATGATGGCTATGTACAGACATAGTATGTACATATGTATGCATGAAATATATGTATGTATGTACTACAAACATACGCATATGTACATATGTACAAGCTAACATGAATGTGTGTGTCTATGTGCGTAGTCAATAAACAAAAAGAGACATTTAAAAAATATAATGCAGTTTTCTAGATTTTCTATGTGGAATTCTCCGCTGCCGATGACGCTGCTGTAGTCGGCGCTGACGTCGACCGAGCGACCAAGCGACAGATAAACAGCGACGACGACCTTCGATTCATCGCAAAGTGTTTGTTGTTGTTTCTTCTTCTTTGCCTTGTTACTGTTGGTATTGTTATAATGGGTGGTGTTGGTGGTGTCGCTGTTGCTGTTGCTGCTTTTCGATGTTTTTCTTGGGCCCTTCGGTTTGGTTGCCGCTGCGCTGCCGATGCCACAAAATGTACCGGTCATATGTATACATACATACATATGTTATTAATGTACTTGTATTTGTTAGTTCGATACGTACTTTTGTGCATGTATCTATTAGCTGGCTGTTACTGCTCTCCGCTCTTATTAACTCTCTCTCTCACTCTCTCTTCTCTCTCTCTCTCTCTCTCTCTCTCTCTCTCTCTCTCTCTCTCTCTCCCTCTCTCTTGCGAGCACTCTCTAGCTATACATGTATGCATTCGTATGTATGCATGGATTGTATATGTATGTATTGTAATACATACATAAATACGTGCGCGTCTGTGCTTGTGTGTGAGTAACCAGCTGCGAATTTTACTTGTTGTTGCTGCTGCTGCTGCTGTTGCTAATTCGCTTCCAGCTGTGGCGTTGTGTCAGCGCATGTGTGTCTGTGTGTGTCTGTGTGTGTGTGTGTGCTTGTATATATGCAAGTGAATGACTTTTATATCGACAGATATGTACATACATGCTCACTACATGCAAGTGTGTGTGTTACATATGTATGTATGTATATATGAATGCACGTGTATTTATCAGATACTTTGACCTTTTTTTCACATCAAGAAGAGTTTGAGCTGCTCTTGATGTTTATTTTGTTGCAGCCGCAGAGAGATCTTTGAAGATAAAGCTGTGCAGCTAATACATAGGTACATACATACATATGTATGTATGTATGTACATATGTATGCATGTACATATATACGTATACATGAATATGTTTATATCTCAGGTTGAGATTGTGGGATCATGAGAAGATTCGCTTTGGCAGAGTGCGTCGAAGTATCTACGCACCCAGTCGCCAAGAAGTGCTGAAGCATAGACAGATTTCAGGCAGTCCTGGATCCATCGCAATTCCTCTCCTGTCAATAGCGGTAGCCAGAGGCGAGAGTGAGCACGGCATGTCGTGGTTCGGTTCAATAGAGTTTTGATTCCTTTAACCCCCCCCCACCCTCCTTTCTCTCTCTGCACCCCTCGCATGATATCTTTTTTCATTCTTCGTTTTCTATTTGCTTTGAGAATGTTGCATTTCGCTTAAAGTGCATATATAGTATATACAAATATATAGTATAATATATAATATAATGAATATTATCTGCATAATATTTAAATACAATAAACGCTCACGCATTCATACATATGTATGTACATACATATGTACGTATACCAATTACTGACTCTTTATGTGCAAATAAACATACATACATATATGTATGTACATATGTACATGTACATGTTTGTATGTATATGTATGAACGTATGTGTGGCTGTGTGTGAATGATACACCACAAAGAAAGCGCGAAACGCAAAGCAAGTAAAAAATCCATATGAAAAAAACCAATTTTCTTTTTATGGCTTGCTTTCTATATCGTCATGATTCAGTGTTTTTATAAAGCTGTGCGGGAATCACATGTAGAAAGATGAATACACAGAACCACACATACATACATACATAAGAGCGTATATATAAAAACATTACATGGTAATTCAGAATATGCAGAAGGCCGTGGATTATGTTTTACGGTTTTTAAAAAGTTTAAATGAAGAGAGATTTCAAATTAAATTCCAAAATACCTGAGTGTATAATATATATAAGCATATTTACATCTGTATGTACTATGCTTATGGATGGTATATTCTCAGTACAAGCACTTCATTACGCACACCGTGAATTATAACGGATGTGCTTTAGAGAATTTTTAATTATTTATGTACATACATATGTAAGTATGTATGTACAAAGTTTGGTTATTGTCTTGATATATTTATTTTATAACGATTCCGACTAAAAAAAGCCAAAAACTATGAAAAAAATACTAACGCTACAGTCAGGTGCTGACTGTATAAGGTCATGGATTATCATATTATACCGTAATAAAAATTTTAACGGTATGGAATCGCCGCCGGAATATTATTAGAATAAAATAAATAAAAAAAATAAAATAAAATAATAAATAATTAATAAATGAAAATACGCACCCGCCTCAAGCGGGAGTTGAACACACGCATTTTCTCGCAGCCGTCCGCCACTCTAACCACTCGGCCATTGCCTCACTCATTGGCCCATCGACAAAGCTGCATTGTCAACCAATTTTGTTACCATACAATGCAAATAAAAAGTTTAAAATACTGTGTGTCTGACGCGGTATGGAATCGCCGTCCGAATATTATTAGAATAAAATAAATAAAAAAAATAACATAAAATAATAAATAATTAATAAATAAAAATTCGCACCCGCCTCAACCGGGAGTTGAACACACGCACTCTCTCACGGCCGTCCGCCTCTCTAACCACTCGGCCATTGCCTCACTCCTTGGCCTATCGGCAAAGCTGCATTGTCAACCAATTTTGTTACCATACAATGCAAATAAAAAGTTGAAAATGATGTGTGTCTAGATTTGAACTTCGGTATGCTTGCGTAAATTATGTCTGCTTAAGTATAAATGTATGTTCAAAGTGAGTTTAATTCGTATCATATCTCACTTATTAATAGTCCGATTTAAATCAAATTTTCACATAACGCCCGTGGCAAAGTATTTGTCATGTAAGATATACAACTTTGGTTGTTGAGCTAATATTGTAGTTTTTAAATAGTTATTACTGATTTACGGAGGTGGGAAGGGGCGTGTCCAAATGTTAAAAAAAACTTTGAGACACTGCAATATATAGGTATGTTGTCGCAAAATTTGATGACTCTAGCTCTTACACTTTCTGAGATCCAGGTGTTCATACAGACAGACAGACGGACAGACAGACATGGCTCAATCGACTCGGCTACTGATACTGATTCAGAATATATATAGTTTATGGGGTCGGAGATGCCTCCTTCTGCCTGTTATGCACAATTCCGTTCCGACAAACACAATAGACCATGAATTTTTTTAAAATCCATGGCCTAAAAATCGATTCAGTCTCAAATACGGGTAGCTCAAGCTAGCCATACAAACTAGCTAATGAATTCCAGGAGCACGATACCCTTTGTAAATCTTTTCTACAGAAATCTTTATTCAGGTAGCGAGCCAAGAAAACTCATGTAAAAAAAATACTAACGCTACAGTCAGGTGCTGACTGTATAAGGCCATGGATTATCATATTATACCGTAATAAAAATTTTAACGGTATGGAATCGCCGCCCGAATATTATTAGAATAAAATAAATAAAAAAAATACTAACGCTACAGTCAGGTGCTGACTGTATAAGGCCATGGATTATCATATTATACCGTAATAAAAATTTTAACGGTATGGAATCGCCGCCCGAATATTATTAGAATAAAATAAATAGAAAAAATAAAATAAAATAATAAATAATTAATAAATAAAAATTCGCACCCGCCTCAACCGGGGAGTTGAACACACGCACTCTCTCACAGCCGTCCGCCACTCTAACCACTCGGCCATTGCCTCACTCCTTGGCCTATCGGCAAAGCTGCATTGTCAACCAATTTTTTTACCATACAATGCAAATAAAAAGTTTAAAATGATGTGTGTCTAGATTTGAACTTCGGTATGCTTGCGTAAATTAGGTCTGCTTAAGTATAAATGTATGTTCAAAGTGAGTTTAATTCGTATCATATCTCACTTATTAATAGTCCGATTTAAATGAAATTTTCACATAACGCCCGTGGCAAAGTATTTGTCATGTAAGATATACAACTTTGGTTGTTGAGCTAATATTGTAGTTTTTAAATAGTTATTACTGATTTACGGAGGCGGGAAGGGGCGTGTCCAAATTTTAAAAAAACTTTGAGACACTGCAATATATACGTATGTTGTCGCAAAATTTGATGACTCTAGCTCTTATACTTTCTGAGATCCAGGTGTTCATACAGACAGACAGACGGACAGACGGACAGACGGTCAGACGGTCAGACGGACAGACGGACAGACAGACATGGCTCAATCGACTCGGCTACTGATACTGATTCAGAATATATATAGTTTATGGGGTCGGAGATGCCTCCTTCTGCCTGTTACGCACAATTCCGTTCCGACAAACACAATAGTCCATGAATTTTTTTAAAATCCATGGCCTAAATACACAACATAAGCTTTGGAGGGGATGGTCAAAAAATCTCCAAATCATGTTGTGGACAACATTTCGCGGAGGCTGCACATTTCGCGGAGGCTGCACCAAACATCTAAATGGGTATGGTACATATGTATATGTTTTATGAGAGAGAACCCAGTTCCCTTATCAATCATGCGTACAAATGTATTTATGTAAATGCAAATTCTTCATTATTTTACTGTACTATGGAGTTGCTTATTTAGGTTCGTTTTAGGGACTACGTTTATTAGTTGATTTTTTCGAAGTACAGTTCAATCTATAGTTCGTTCGTTCACGTCTCTTTTTGTTTTGCTCTTTAAGTCTTTAGATCGTTCGTGAAAATCTTTGTATACCCTTGCAGAGGGTATATTAATTTTCGCCAGGAGTTTGCAACGCATATTAGGAAACATCTCTGACCCCATCAAGTATATATGTATATTCTGAATAAGCATCATCAGAGGAATCGAACTAACTCTGTCCGTCTGTCCGTGTGTCCGTGTTTTCGTCTGTTGCTACGCAAACTAGTCTCTCAGTTTGAAGGGTATCCTGCGGAAACTTGCTACTTGCTTCTAGTTGCTGCTCGCTGTATATAAGTCGGAACGAGCTCGATCGGACTTATTCTATATACATATATAATATGCATATAAAAAACCATCAAAATCGGACCACTTTATCATAGAAACAATCGGCCGAAATAAAGGTTTTTGTTTTAAGACTTGTTCTAATAATATAATAATATATAATAACACTAGTTCTGATTTTAGAAATAACTTATCAGTGCTAATCAATGTGAGACATAATACGGACTATACACAAAACCATTCAATTCTGTACCATTATATATGTATAACTAGTATTGGAACGAACATTCAATTCTGTACCATTATATACATATGTATAACTAGTATTGGAACGATCGGAGAATATAAGAACCTGCAAGGGTCTAGAGTTGTACCGTTTTGTTCAGACTTAGTTCATTTGAACTACTCCCCAAACTGAACTAACGAACTAAATCCTTGATTTTAGTTCCTTGGTCTTTTGATCTTCGAGTCTTCGTAGGCCATTCTCTGCGCATGTTGACAACTGTCGATCATTAATTGAAAATCAGTTTTTTATTTTAAATTTAAATTTAAACAAAATTAAGCTTACTATATCTTTAATACCACAAGCAATCACTTTTATTTACTTTATTTTTACATTTACTTGAAATAACGATCGACAGTTGTAAACATGCGCGAAGAATGGCAAAATTCAATGAAAGAATATGATTTTGACCAACGAAGACCAAAAGAACAAAAGACCAAAAGACTCGAACGAACGAACTAAAGAATGAACTATAGTTAATCGAACCAGTAAAAAAGCAACAGTCGCGCGGCACGCGACAGTGGGATACCCTTCGTCCTATGTTTCGGTTAAATTTAATTTGATTAATTCAAATATTCATATGAACATATGTATTTTCAAATTATTCTCAACAGATGACGCTCACGGGCTCGCCCGCCTCCCTTGTTAGCTGACACAAGCACTTGATTTTATGCTCATACTTTCTTAAATAATTTCTGTATTTATTGTACGATCTGATTGAAATTTCGAGAATAAGTAGATATAACTATCAATTTAATATATGTTAAAGTTAGCAAGTTATATATTTCTTACGACACTTACAAATCGAGTTTAAAAACTAAATTAGTGATTTGCGGGGGCGGTGGGGGTGGCATCCAACATTTGAAATAAACTTGATCTCCGACGAGTATATAGGAACCTGCATACCAAATTTGAAGTCTCTAGCGTTTATAATAGCTGAGATCTGTGTGTTCATCTGGTCAGACGGACATCCGGACAGACAGACAGACATGGCTCAATGAACTCGGCTTGTGATCCTGAGCAAGAATATATATACTTTATGGGGTCTCCCACGCCTCCTTCCGGCTGTTACATACATTTGCACAAAGTTAGTATACCCTTTTTTGACCATTTTCAATGGTCGAAGGGTATAAAAACAACAACAAAATGGCGGTGATACAGGCTCCGTTAGCTTTTCGTGGCAACTGTACTTTGTGTAGGCCACGGAATCTCTTACAACCCTAACCGAAACTCTTTCACACGCGCTCTCTCCTTCTTTCTCGTTTATTGTCTTTTTATTCAGCCTGCTGCTAATTTAAAAACATGAATTGGCAAAATGAAGAGGAACCGAAAAAAACACACAAACACACACAGATACACATTCATACATATGTATGTACATACATACATATGTATGTACATACATACATACATATACACAAATGTGAAAACGAACAAAGTCTGCTTGCTGGGTGCGCCGGCGCCGGCATCGCTGCCAGTGTCAGCTATTGTGGAATTTTCTTCTGTTGCTAATCTCGTTGCCGCAGTCACACATTAATGCACACATGAACATGTGTGTGTGTGTTCGTCTCTGCGACGCCCACTCAGTGAGCAAGCTCTCACTACGGTCAATAGATGGGACCGCGCAGCGACGATCAAATTTCTGGCCACCACCTGTGAGTGCGTACATACATATGTACATTCATACATACTACATACATATGTATGTGTCTGTGTGTGATTAGAGCTCATCGCAGACACACACAGAACGTGAACAAACACTTGTATGCACTTTAGCAAGCTTTTAACTGTGTTTTTGCATCCTAACATGCGGAAGCGTTAACAGCCTCATCGTCGACGTCGACGTCGTCGCTATCTTCGGTATGCTACTGTTACTTCTGTTGTTGTTGCTATTGCTGCTGTTGTCGTTGTTTTTGTTATAACTTCAGTTGCATGGGAAAATTTCGCGAGTAGCGCCAACAGCGATGAATACATTTGTACATATTTTTGCCAGTGCTGCGTATTAGAATTCGAAACGAACATTAGCGCGCTCTGATGCAAGTACTATTGCGCACACACACATACTATACACATACATATACAAACGAATGTGTTCGGTTAAATGAATTGACGCTAGCGTGAACAAAAGGGAGAGGGAGAGGGCGAGACGCAACGGCAGCGCTAGACAGCACGACTGGCCGCAGCGCTGCTACGCAATCAGTCGGCCAAACAGGCACAAGCATGCGCTGCTGCTCAAGGTCGCAAGCAGGTACACACACACAAAAGCATGCATATGCAAATACAGCATTCGATGCAAGCGCTAGTTACCTATGTATGGGTGCATATACATACATATGTTTGCGTGTGTGTAACTGTGCTATCAATATGCGTCACCAAGTTGCGCTTACTTCAGCAAAGTAATACAAAAGCTGACAAAAACAATAACAAAACCAAACGAACGATACAGTCGGGCGAGTCCCCGACACTATGTTACCCTTCGCCCAGTTTTGGAGAACTGTTACAAATACACTTAAAACTATTAGCCCTCGAAGGTAGAGCTGGAAATTAAATCGATTCTTTGAAAATAACTTAAAATTAAAGAGCTTAACATTAACTTTAAATTAAACGAGAGCAACAATCGAGCGGCACGCGACAGTGGGATACCCTTCGACGTATGTTTCGGTGTAGTTTAATTTGTTTAATTCATACACATATTCATATGAACATACTTTCAAATTTTTCTCACGTGTTAGCTGACACAAGCACTTAAAGTTATGCTCATACTTTCTTGAATAATTTCTGTGTTTATGGTTCGATCCGATTGAAATTGCGACAATAAGTAGATATAACGGTAAAGGTTAAATAGCTGCATGCGTTTAAATTTTTTTTACTGATAGGGCTATATTTATCATGACTTATTTGGCGGTCGCTTCTAGTGTTTTTTTAATTGAATTTTGAAAATAATGAAATTTACATGTATTTTGTTGTTGGCCAATTCTGAGTAAATCGTCACAATGATGCGCACAGTGGCCTACAAGCGATTTATTTGAAACGAAATGTTATTTAGACACAATAATGTTTTATTTTATGAGTTGCATATTGGGTGAGAATTTCGGCGCCTGCAACTATAACTCGTTGGTCGGCAGACTGACGCCAATGAAGATGCTTAATAACTCAATATGCTTTCAGAGTATCTTATGTGAGCGGCAAGCAATGAACATTTGATGTTTGGAATAGTTGCGCCGCAGACAAAAATTTTTTGCCTGCAGCGCGCTGTTTTTAGGCCATGGATTTTAAAAAAATTCATGGTTAGGCCATGGATTTTAAAAAAATTCATGGACTATTGTGTTTGTCGGAACGGAATTGTGCGTAACAGGCAGAAGTAGGCATCTCCGACCCCATAAACTATATATATTCTGAGTCAGTATCAGTAGCCGAGTCGATTGAGCCATGTCTGTCTGTCCGTCTGTCCGTCTGTCTGTCTGTATGAACACCTGGATCTCAGAAAGTATAAGAGCTAGAGTCATCAAATTTTGCGACAACATACGTATATATTGCAGTGTCTCAAAGTTTTTTTAAAATTTGGACACGCCCCTTCCCGCCTCCGTAAATCAGTAATAACTATTTAAAAACTACAATATTAGCTCAACAATCAAAGTTGTATATCTTACATGACAAATACTTTGCCACGGGCGTTATGTGAAAATTTCATTTAAATCGGACTATTAATAAGTGAGATATGATACGAATTAAACTCACTTTGAACATACATTTATACTTAAGCAGACATAATTTACGCAAGCATACCGAAGTTCAAATCTAGACACACATCATTTTAAACTTTTTATTTGCATTGTATGGTAACAAAATTGGTTGACAATGCAGCTTTGCCGATGGGCCAAGGAGTGAGGCAATGGCCGAGTGGTTAGAGTGGCGGACGGCTGTGAGAGAGTGCGTGTGTTCAACTCCCGGTTGAGGCGGGTGCGAATTTTCATTTATTAATTATTTATTATATTATTTTATTTTTTTTATTTATTTTATACTAATAATAATAATATTCGGGCGGCGATTCCATACCGTTACAATTTTTATTACGGTATAATATGATATTCCATGGCCTTATACAGTCAGCACCTGACTGTAGCGTTAGTATTTTTTCTAAACACTTTGAATTTTCTTGCTTGCTCAGTTTTCATTTCAAATGAATAGGTTTGTGGGACACTGTACTGTCACAAAATGTTGCAGGCAGACTGGCGCCGTACACAAAAACGCAACAACAAAATACATGCAAATTTAGTTATTTTCAAAATTCAATTAAAAAAATAGAAAAAAAGCCAGTCGCGCTGCACGCGACAGTGGGATACCCTTCGACCTACGTTGCTATGTATGTACACATACACATATGCACATGCATTTAAATTATTGCTGACAGATGGCGCTCGCGCTTTGCGCTCGCCCGCCTCTCTTGTTAGCTGATACAAGCACTTGGTTTTATGCACATACTTTCTTAAATAACTTCTGTGTTTATTGTCCGATCGGATTGCAATTTCGAGAATACGTAGATAGAGCTAGATGAGCTTAGTATATGTTAAAGTCAGAAAGTTGTATCTTTTATACAGCGCTTACAAATTAAGTTCAAAAATTAAATTATTGATTTGCGGGGGCGGTGGGCGTGGCACCTAACATTTGAAATAAACTTGATCAGCTTATAGTACACAGGAGTCTTTCTGCCAAATTTGGTAACTCTAGATTTTATAATAGCTGAGAACTGTGCGTTCACATAGACAGACGGGCAGACAGACATGGCTCAATCGACTCGGCTTGTGACCCTGAGCAAGAATATATATACTTTATGGGGTCTCCGACACCTTCTTCTGCCTGTTACATACATTTGCACAAAGTTAGTATACCCTTTTTTGACCATTTTCAATGGTCGAAGGGATAAAAACTAGAAGAGTCCGAGACTTCTGTCATTCACCTAAATTCATCATAAATACCTGTAAAATTTTAAATTCGCTGCTGAGGGCACATATTTAATAATTACCTTAAGTTGTAGTAATTTAGTACTATTTTCAAATTTTCGATTTAATCGATTCTCAAAAATTAAATCGATGCATTGGAGAAAATTGAAAACATCGATTAATCGATTCGATTTAACGATTTAACTTCCAGCTCTAAGACTGGTCAATAGGTCGAAAGAGCAAGTGTCACCTGTTCGCGAAATTAAGGTGGAAATGAATGACGAAAATTACAAAAAAAATATCTAGAAAACTTGTAGTACGAATGCTAAATGAAGCCTCGTTCTTCGGATGCATGCGCAGAAGAACGTAATCGTATGTAGTTCCTGTATACTATGCTCAGATCAAGTAAGTTTCAAATGTTGGGTGCCACGCCCTGTACATACATCCATAGATGCATATCTATTTTACAGGGTCGCATATGTCTCCTACTGCACACTTCAGCCCATACTAAACAACAATAACCTCTATAGAGGTTTTATAAAAGACTTTGACTGACGTCTGCGTCAAATTATGACGTCAACTGCACTCGTTCCATACACGTCAGGCAGAGAAAGAGAGAGAGAGAGACAGAGAGAACGGGATAGCTTGAAAGAAAGAAAGCAGCCTCTGGTTACGACGGGTTACGAATGCATTTGTTGTTGCTTTTGTTGTGTACGGAAAATAATAAAAAGGAGGAGAAATCAAAATCACAAGAAAATAAGAACTAAAATAGTAAACAAAACGCTGCGCGCAATGAAGCGCAACGAACGACGAACGAACGAACGAACGAAACGAAACGAAACGAAACAAACGAAAGTAAAGCAAAGCGAAACGAAAGAATGGAACGAATTTAACAAAATCAAGTTGAGTTTACACCAAACTCTCACGCACACTACGGCATGCAGGACACACATACAGCCTGCAGAGAGTGAGTGTGAGTTAGAGAGAGAAAGAGCGCAAAAGACACTGCGAGTGAAAGGCCAAGGAGGGAGACGAACGAACCCACATGCAATCACTCAGGCGACCCTACGGACAGAGACAGGGGAAGAGGCAGCTGCAGCCACCCACAAGGCCCTGGGCCGGCAAAGGCAACGGCGACGTCGTCATCGACGTCGAATGAAAATATCAATCACCAACAATCGTTGCTCGGCCAAAGAGGTCTTGAGGGATAGAGCGGAGAAGGTGGGCTGATCCGATAACAAAGCCTTTGTATACATGTGCATTTTGTATCAATGTGTGTGTGTGTACATTTAAATATAATTTGCAATTATACATACGCATACATACATATGTATGTACATATGTATATGTGTATATATTTAAATACAAACACACATGTACATACATATACATATATACACAGATATGTACGTGTATGTATGTATGTATGTTTGTATATAGATACATACATACATATGTATGTACATACATACTTATGCTCTTCTCTCCCTCTTTCTCGCTCATTAGCAGCCAACACAATGACCGGCCTTGCGCAACTCGCTCGCTTACTCATTCCTCCGTTTGCTTTTACCCTCCGCCGGCGCCATTACCGTCGTCGTCGCCGTTGCTGTTGCCGCCACCCGCTCTTTAATCTGGAGAGTCACCCGCGGCAGTCCAGACAGGCCCCGTTTCGCGAGGCAAGCACATCAAGTTTTTAGCAGAGACGGCGGCGACTTGCACACACACACACACACATATGTATGTACATACATACATTGTGTATAAATACATAAGTACATACATACATATACATACATATGTACGTTCATATCAGTATGTATAAGTGTATTATATATGTACGTACATACATACATACATACATATGTACATGTGTTTATTTCGATGTATGTATGTATACATGTACATATATATGTATGTATGCATATGTACATACACACATACTTTTCGCCTATGCATAGGGTTGCCATATAAATATGTACATATGTATACTGATTTATCAGAAAACATGCACACACTCATACAACTAGCATATCACATTTTATACATACAAACAGCAAATGTTAAGAAATTCATAATTCATGTTTTTTCTGGAGCAAATATTACAGTTACAACGAAACTTTACACAGCTCGCTTATCTTCTTGTTCTCTCTGTCTGCGTACCCGCGGGCTCTCGCTCTCTCTCTGTCTCTATCTTTTGCGAGCATGTTTGCTCTTCCGCCTCCGTTTGCCGTTGGCCGTTGCCCCTTTCCCCACCCTTTTTTTCGCACGCTACGTCTATTCATTTACACACACATACATATGTACACACACACTTGCCTGTGGACTTGCCTGTGCTGCTGCGCTGTTGTTGTTGTTGTTGTAGATGCCTTCTTTTTCGTTAATTCATTATTGAGGCCAATTGAATTTGTGTGTAGCTGTGTGTGCGTGAGTAAGTGTGTGTGTGTGTATGTGTGTGTACGTGTATGTGTGTATGTGTATGTGTATGTGTGTATGTGTGTATGTGTGTGTGTGTGTGTGTGTGTGTGTGTGTGTGTGTGTGTGTGTGTGTGTGTGTGTGTGTATGTGTGTGTTTGCCTAGCTAGCAACGTGCTTGGACGAGTGACGAACTGACGGGCCGACGACGACGACCCCGATGCCGACGCCGACGCCGACGCCAACCGTTCGCCTTGCTTGCTTTTGCTTGGCCGGCTGACGAGGGCCTGGCAAGAGACTATGCAACACGTTTAAATATGCGCATCGAAGCAGCCGACGGCAAACGAGCAAACAACGAACGAGAAACAACAACAACTGTGAAAAAACACCAAATACATACTGGCACACACACACACAGCCACATAAATATAAACACACACACAGGAACACACAAACACGCATAGCCCAAAATGACGGAGCGTTGCGTGGCAGCAGCGAAGTCGACAGCGACGCTCTCATGGATGTATTTGTGTATCTGTGTGTGTGTGTTTGTGTGTGCACAAGTAAATTAAAAGAAGAAGAGCAGGCGACGAAGTTTGATGACGACAATATTTCGACTATACTAGAATCATACTGTATGTTTGTATGTACATACATATGTACATATGTATAGTGACATACATACATATGTACACAGGTACAGTTACAAAGAAACATGTCAATAAATCATTTAATTTGCAGCAACACATACACGTTCTGCATATGTATGTACATACATACATATGTATGTACACGTGCATGTGTGTGTGTGTGCACATATTACGACTCTTCTTTGTTTGTCCTCCACCACTTTCGAAGCGCAGCAACTTTGGCACCCACCCACCACCCGGCGACTAATCGCATCCCGCTAAACGTTTTGCGCGCAGTTCATTTCTTTTTTGCTTTTTGCTTCTTCTTCATGATTCTTTTTGATATACTACTTTCGCGTAACTTTGTCGTCGGCGTCTTCGATTGTTCTTGCTGCTTGTTTGGGTCAGATGTTCGTTGCGACGGCTTGCCTGACATTTGGCATGCGCTACGCGTGACATACAGAAATAGGGTTGCCATATCTACTTATTTACATATAAGTAAATCTACATTTTTTCAGCCTGTTTACTAATCTACTATTTTACGGATTTTGTGAAAAGATAACTGATCTAAAAACAACTAATTTCAGCGTTCTAAAAAATTGTACTTTTTTTAACATTATACTTTAAGTCGAAATATTATTTGCCTTATTACCCAGTGTGTGTGGCCGATTACCGACCAACGCATATGCCCCACGTATATGTAGGTGTTGCGTGTGTTTAAGAAAGTCGTTATTCGCAGCGATCGCTGTCACATTTACTTTTCATTATAATTAATAAACAATGTTATAAGTACAAATAATATTATTAATGTTGAATAATGAAAAAATTCGATCTTCTGCTTAATAAGAGATTAAAGCAAAATCTGATTTTTATGAAATTCAAGATGGCGGCTAACATAAACCTATGCGCGCAAGAAATAATGTTCGCAATGGACACTTAAAAACAAAAAGTAAATTTGACCTTTTTTGTTGAAGTGAAAAAAGGTCAAATTTACTCACTCAAAAATTATAAACAAATTTTTATATCCTTCCACAATTGAAAATGGTCAAAAAAGGGGGTAAAGGTTAATTAGCTGCCTACGTCACAGATTTTGTTTAAATTTTTTAGGGTTGATTTGATAGGGCTATATTTATCATGATTTTAGGTGAAAGAATTATTTCGCGGTCGCTTCAAGTTTTTTTAAAATTGAATTTTAAAAATAATTCAATGTCTACGCTGATCAAGTTTATTTCAAATGTTGGGTGCCCCGCCCACCGCTTACGCAAAGCAATCATTTAATTTTTAAAGTCGATTTGTAAGCGGCGTATAAGAGATACAACTTTCTAAGTTGACATATACTAATCTCATTAAAATTTCTACGTATTAGCGGGTATAAAAAGCATCACTTTCAATTTTTTCAATAAATTGATGATGTTTTTCGTCGGGTTGATTCGATACAAAGAACTTACTTTTAAGATTTTAACATACATATGTTAGTTATGTTATTTCGAACATCATTTTTAAACAAATACCGTCAAAACCCATTAAATTAGGTAGTGGAAACACTGCACTCCAGAAAAATGTAACTTGATCAACAAATCAATTTTTGATGGAAAATTTTTTAGAGAAATTGGTCGAATGCTTTTATGATAAAAAAAGTGATATCAAATGTCATAACCTACAAAACACGTGGAAAAAATGATCACTGAGCACACATCACGTGGACAGGCAACGAGAGCAAAAATAATCCATTGAAAGCTGCTACCGCACCGACAGTAAGATAACCTTCGCCCAACTTTGAAAAGCCGTTACAAATACGCTCATAATTACACACAATAACTCTTGCTTATTACTTTCTGACTCTAACACACATATGGAGAATCGCGCACATTAGTGGGAGTGGCATTGAAAATTTGATATACTTTATCTGCGTTTCCAGGATTTATAGTAGCTAAGATCTCAATGTTTAAACGGACAGACAGACAGATAGCAGACGACAATGGCTCAAGTGATTCTGATCATGAAAATATAATATACTTTATGAGGTCACAAAGTTAGCATACGGTTTTTTGACCATTTCAATTGTCGAAGCGTATACAAGGAGCTCAATATATACCCGCAAAAGTCCAAACAGTTCGCACATGTCTCACGGAACATGGTTTACAAGCCTTCAGTCCCTCTTTTGAATGCCAGACACATACACATGTAGGTAGTTAAGCGTATTAATTTAGCCACAGAACATTAAATTAGCCATTGGAGAAATGGAGGAACATTTTATGGTCAGATGAGGGCAAGGTCGTTCTGTTTGGTGGCAAAGGATCTCGATCGTACCCAATTAACACCGAATATGAGCAATTGCTCGAGGCCAGGCAGGATTTGGTTGACTCCATGCCGAAACGATGCGCAACTGTTGTTGCCAATTAAGGCTGTGCTACCAAATATTTGATCAGTAATATAGACTTAACTTGAAAAGGCAAACATTTATGCAAAATGAATCAGTCATTGTTTACTTAATATTTTGAACTTATAGCATCTATAGTGATTTGGTGGTGTTTCTTTTTTTGTTGCAAATTTTTATCATTATACCCTTCGACCATTAAAAATGGTCAAAAAAGGGTATACTAACTTTGTGCAAATGTATGTAACAGGCAGAAGGAGGCGTCGGAGACCCCATAAAGTATATATATTCTTGCTCAGGATCACAAGCCGAGTCGATTGCGCCATGTCTGTCTGTCTGTCTGTCTGTGTGAACGCACAGATCTCAGCTATTATAAAAGCTAGAGTTACCAAATTTAGCAGGAAGACTCCTGTGTACTATAAGCTGATCAAGTTTATTTCAAAAGTTATGTGCCACGCCCACCGCCCCCGCAAATAAATAATTTAATTTTTGAACCTAATTTGTAAGCGCTGTATAAAAGATACACCTTTCTGAGTTTAACATATACTAAGCTCATTAAAATATCTACGTATTCTCCAAATTGCAATCCGAAGTTATTTAAGAAAGTATGTACATAAAACCAAGTGCTTGTATCAGGTAACAAGGGAGGCGGGCGAGCGCCATCTGTCGGCAATAATTTAAAAGCATGCGCATTTGTATAAGTGTATGAATTTAACAAATTAAACTACACCGGAACATAGGTCGAAGGGTATCCCACTGTCGCGTGCAGCGCGACTGTGGTTTTTTTTAATTTTTTATTATTATATTATTATTTTTAACATATTAAAATGTTCATAGGGCAATGGGGAATCCGTCAATGCGAATGCGAAATGCAAAGTGGGCGAAAGACTTAACAGTGACAATTGCCAAGCTCATTGCAATTCATTTTGTGCGTGAGGGGTGTGCAGCATTCAAGTGACCATGGAAATAAGTAAGCGAGACAAGAGAGAACTTACAACTGTATGAAAGTGCTGGTGTATGCGCAAGGGAAAAAGTACGTCTTTTCCTCTCTTTCGACCTTTTTACACAGAACCTCCCTTCAGCCCTCTTTTTCTCTCATTAACTTCATTTGTTTGCTCTGTAATGTGGCTGTGGGAACAGCAGCAACCAGACAAGCGCTACATTCGGGCGTGCCCGATATTAAGATACCCGTCGTCCGGTTTTAAGAACCCCTTAGAAATATATGTACGTACTTTCTCACTTTTACATACAAAATCAGGCAAGCGCAGACAGGGTTCGCACAGAGCTTTGGACACTATGGCCTCCTCATGTTTGTTCCATACAGTTCCACAAAGATAGTATACCCTTTTTGGCAATTTTCAATGGTCATAAGGTATAACAACAACAACTAGTCAAGTGGGAAGGGGATAAGCAAAGATGCGGACAGCGATAAAAATGAAGCAACAGGAGGAACAGAGAGAAAGCAAACTGCAAAACTTGCAAAATGCCTTCGAAGTCCGTGTTATATGTACATGCAAGCCCCTGTGTGTGTGGGTAACGGAAGAGGGAGGGGGATAGTGGTTGTATGTATGTATGTACATACATATGTACTTAGGCTTACGTTACATTACATCTATTAAAGAGTAGGGGGTATCGTTTAAACATAGGTCGAAGGGTATCCTTCTGTCGCGTTCGCTCGACTGTTGCCTTATAAGTCGTCAAGTTGAGAGTTAAAATATATTTTAATTAAAATGAAATATATACGTTGTAGTAATTGGTACGAACTAAGTACCGAACTCTTTTATTATAAGTTGACACACTGTATGTACTTATCTTCTATAATGCCGCAGAAATCATATGCTGACCCTTTGCGGTCATTTCGATTTTTCCTTTAACGATTTTCGATCAAACCAAGTAAAAATATAATACCGAAAATATCGTGTACGAATTTTATTTATTTAACGTGAACTAAGACAGTAAACTTGAAATTTAACATTAATAATAAAAAGTAAAGTATAAATTAAAATAAATAGCAATTAAAAGTATAAAATTTAGAATTAAATTGGGAATAATTACAAATAATTAAAAAGAAATGCGTAATTGCAAATTGTGAATGTCGACTGTATATTTTATGTTTAGTTTTTAAAAGATTCTTGATATACTTACGTATGTATGTATGTACATACATATAAATGCACATGTATACGATCACACGTGGTTTACTTCACAAATTCACTGATTAAGAAATGCTAGTTAGTGTATACAATATTCATCTACATACATATGTATTGAATATGTACATATGTACATAAAAAGTTTGCTTAATAAAGACCTACTACTCATTTTTATGAGCGGGGGGCGTGTCATCCAGAATTTGAAAAACTTGATCAGCGTATAGTATTCAATTGCTGAGATCTCAAATCTCGACGTTCAAACAGACGGACGGGCATGGCTCAATTGACTCGGATTGCAGTCCTTGATCAAGTATATATGTATGTACATACATACATATGTACATCCACACATACTCACCGCCTTATGCCTGTTACAATTATGTGCACAATTTTTGACAATTTTTAAAGGCCGAAGGGTTTAAAAAGTCCTATACATTCTTCCAAAGTCTTTTCGCACTTAGATCGTAAGAAAATATTGTTTTACCAAAATTAAATCGACAATAAATTCATTTTCCTTCTCTCTCTTTCTCTCTCGCTCTCTTTTAAGTACAGTCCCGAATGTGATCGCTGTAAAAGATAAATTGCGTTTTTACCTGTGGGTAGCTTGAATTCCGTTTGCGGCTTTTGCAGGTGTGTGTGTGTGCGTGTGCGTGTGCGTTTCAATGCAACCTCCCCCTCCGCAATTATCACGATAATGCGCAGCAAATGGCGTACTACCCTGGAGCTTGTCGTCACTTTCCTCCACCCTCTCTAGAGCACAGCACACTCACTACTATCGCCCCACCCCCCCCCCATATATCACGTGCTCTTTTTTCTCTTTCTCGCTCACACACATGCATACGCTTGGCCTGTGTGTACATAATAAAGCGCGCACGAAGCGGGGCCTTTCTGAACGATTCGCTCTGCTGTTCGGGCTGCTGCGGCTGTGAAATGACGACGATGACGACGATGACGACGGCGACGACGACGACGATGACGACGGCGACGACGACGACGACGACGACGAAAAGGACGCTTATCAATGCGCGCTTGGCTGTGTATACATCTGCGCACATACATATGTACATACATACATGTATATTTGTGTGTGTGCCTCGTGTCTCATGATTGTGTTCTATAATTTACATAGCAACTGGGAAATTACCCGGATTAGGCCCTAATCCAAGTGCGGGAAAGCCCGTTCGTCTCTGTCACACTGAGTTCTCCTCTACTCCCACATACACACACAGATACATATGTATGTACATACATATATAGAAAGCTGTGCTTGAGCCACGACGAAAGCTTTGCAGTGAAATTATCGGTTCGTTTTATGAAATGGGCCAGGTAATACATACATACATATATATACACACACATATGCACATAGATACATATATTTGTATTTATATATATACATACATACATATGTACATGTAAATTGGTATATACATACATATACCCACATACTTACATATATGCATATACATATGTATATGTATGTATGTATGTATATATGTACGTACATTGAAATACACATGCGTATGTATGTATGTACATATGCAGATATTTATGTATGTGTGTATATTCACATGTCCTTCGTGTAACTAAAAACTTATCTTCTTCTTCCTCTACCCCTTCATCACTGTAGAAAATGCATTCAAAGAGCGACCTTTTCAGCGCTGCGCTGTAGACGTCGCTGTTGCTACGCCGCAGTCGCAGCCGCTGTCGTTTTGCTGTACAATGGGCCAGCTAACGTAGTCGTTGGTACTCTCACACACACACACACATATATATATATATATATATATATATATATATATATATATATATATATATATATATATACACAAACACACATATCTTATATATATATATATATACTATATATACGCACAGACACCGTGACCAAGAAACGAAGCGCTCTCGTGCCCGCTATACGCGCGTTCTGTCGCGTCGGCAGCTGTTGTCTTGTCTGCTGCTGCTGCCGGCCGAAGCGGGGCCTTTCTTGAGCACGTTGCGCGAATAACGAAAACTTCTTCACGCACACACTGGGTAACACACACACACACACACTGGGAATGTGTTAGCGTGCGAGCAAGACAGAAAGAGAGAGTCAGCAGAGAATGATAGAACGGAAGAGAAAGAGAGGGAGTAGGGAAGAGAGAGAGGGAGCGAGAGAGAGAGTGCAAAAGCAGGCGGAGGGAGCTAGCACAGAGCCAGGGCCTGCCACCATTCCACACCAGCATACATATATACATACATACATATGTACTGCATGCAACACATACATACATACCTATGTATGTACATACTTACATACAAATGTCTATTGCTAGGCATGGGTCGCTGCCTGAGCCGGGTAGAGGTGGTGGTGGTTGTTGGCTGGGTTGAACCGGTGGTTGAGAAGGGAGGACAGGGACGAGGCTAGTATGGCTATGCCAAAAATAGAGACGCCCTCGCTCACGCTTTGCTCTGCTGTAGCCCCGATACACACACACGTCCACGCAGATACATACATATGTACATACATATATCTATACATACATACACTGACGCGAGTAAGAGGTGGACAGGGAGGGACGGACGGGGGCAGTGGCGTGTTTGACCCACGCTGCCCCGCCAAGGCGCAGCTGTCGACGTCGACTTCGCTGTCGACATCAGCTCTAGCTAGCTTGGTCTATGTGTTTAAACCTTACATTGCTTAAGCCTCGCTTGCACAGTGGTGTAATTGGCAATTTGCGTTTTAAAGTTTTAGTTCCAAGTCTAGTTTTTTTTTATTTGGTTTTAAGGAATTTCTTTTCAGCACATACATACATATATTAAATAATGAACTTGTAATTTAAATTTAATACCTTAGTTTAGATTCATTTAATTTTAATTTTATGGAATAACCTAATTTTTATTTTTAAGTTTACATACCATTTATTTGCTGAATTATAATTTGGTTAGTGTAGTGGCTTCATTGTTGTCGAACTGATCGTAGTGTACTCAATTTTTTATGCAGTAATGCATCTTGAAAAACAATAAAAATCGGCGGATAGGTTGTATGGCAGCCATACGATATATCGATTTGATCCGGTTTGTTCCGACTAACATACATACATACATATGTATTTACAGCTTTCTACAATAAGAAGTCTGCCTAGTTCATCAAGATAGCTGGAAATTAAGAGACTTGTTAGTAATCGACGTTCATAAAAAAGTATAATATGTTCAGCGTTTGCAATTATTATAGCTGCCAAATAATACATACAAACAATATAGTATAGTATAGTATATTTCTATGGGGACGATGGACGATGAAGAGTATAACCTGAAAGGGTATACAACTTTCGGCATGCCGAAAAAAATTTTTTCGTTCTGGTTTTTATTTGCTTTGTCCAAATTGAGTCGGGACACACTTTGGACATACAAATAAAAATAATTATTTGTATTTTATTGCAAAGCTAAAAACTTTTTTTAAAATTTAATTATTTCTTTTGTATTTAAATATAATTCTTTCATATACATATTTGAAATAAATAAAAATAAGACATATATTATAAATCATAAAAATATAATATATAATTAAGATATATATTTAAGTAAATTTTAACATTTTAGCGAATTGAAGGTCATAATGTCGTTTCGATGTCTGTATTAATTTTGCTTTAAGAATAAGAAAGAAATAACAAAAATTATACAATGTTTGTACGCATTGTAATACATTTTTATAACTAATATAAAACAAATAAAATAAATATGTTCCAAAACTTCTAAAGAAGAAGCATTACGAAATTGAAATCAGCTGTAGATATGTAAAATATTCTATATGTTTTATTACCAAACTTATAAATTTTTCAAACTTATAAATTTTTCAAAAGATAATATTAACCTAAACGATTTTATGAATGTTAGCATGTAGTTCAAGACATTTAATAACGAACTATATAAGTATGTATGTACATACATATGATACATACATTCATAAATACATATGCATTTATACTAATACTACCACTCCTGCCACTGTGCAGTTTTCTTTAAAGTTGTTTGCAACCAAATAAATTCATTTGCCCCACTGTAACTATGCCGTTGTATTAGCTTTAGCTAGCAGCGCCGCTTAGTTTGTCGATAGAAGAAGTGACATGGTGGTTTCAAGGTGTGCGGTGGTTAACAACGGCAGCAGCAGCAGCAGCAGCAACAACAATAATAACACCACAGCAATTCGGCAAAATGTTCGTTGCATGCTCGTGTCGCTGCGTCGACGTCATAGCCGTTATTGCTGCAGCGGCTACAACAACGACGACGGCGGCTGCGGCAGCTGTCTATGTATTTTGTATTTCTTTTTGCTCTCACTGTGTTTGTGCATGTATTTCGATGTATACACACAAAGCTGCTGCGCAGCCAACGTTGGCGTCGCGGTTGGCGTCGCTGCTATGTACACACACACACACAACAGACAAACACAAACACATACATAGATGCGCGCGCGCACTAACACAAGCGCACAGCCGCTGACGCTGTGTACGTGTGCCGCACACACATTTTTCAGTTGACTTCGTTGAAATAATTTTCGTAACAACGATCACACTCGTTTGTGTATTGCGAAGACGGGAGGACGTCTCGTCGCAGTCCGCAGAGCAAAAAGCAGCGTTTTTTAGCGTCGTCGTCGTCGTTGTAGGCGTCGCGTCGGCGGAATATAATCAAAACACAGAAATAAATTTAATACACGCACGCACACAAATGCATATATAAATATATATACATACGCATACATGTTTCTACTATGCCGTTGTGTGCATTTTTTTTCAAGTTTTTATGTCAACTTCATCGAATTCACAACTTGTTGTAAGTGTCACAATCAAATGGAAATAAACATTTGTGAATTAAGTAGAAGTGCTAAGTGTGCAAAAAACGTGTAACGAATACGAAACAATCAAATGTTTGCCAAACAACAACAACAAAGGCAACAAATCGCATTTTGCTGCCGCTACAACAAACAAACGTTACAACTAGAAAAATAACAACAACAGCAATAACAACAACGAAAACTTTAAAAGAGAAAAAGAGAAAAGAGAAAAGAGAAAAACAAAAAGTGGAAAACTGAAGCAGAAGAGTAGTGAAAACAAGAAATAACGTCAACAACATATAAGCACGTTTCTCTGTGTTTGTGTTTGTTCCTGTGTGTGTGTCAGAGTGAGTGCGTGTATCTGTGTCAACTGAGAACTGGCGCATGCCGGGACAAAGAGTGCCAGACAGAGAGAGGAATCTAAATTAAGTGTGAAAGAAAGAGAGAGAGGGATAGTGAGAGAGATAAAGTGAGCGTGTTTAGTGCACCACATGTGTGTGTAGATTTAAGTTCTATTTTTTAGTTGTTTTCTTTCAAAGGGGTGTTCCTATGAGTGTGATTTGTGGTTCTAACAAATTATTGTTTCTTTTCACCTACTTGCAGCTAATGCAAAATGAATTAAAGTCGCAAATACAACTGTAAAAAGTCGAAACAAATTAATCAACAGACCAACAAAACAAAGAGAGAGAGTGAGTGCACAAGAGAGAGGGACCGAACGAGCCATGTCGAGCGGCGATGATGTGCAGATCACCAGCGTCGTTGACGCCAACGGTCAGGTGCTGCCACTGCATGGCACCAGCATTGGCGGCAACTACGGGCCCCCCGTGAAACAAGAGCGTCCCGATGATGCCGAAATTCGCGAGCTGGCCGCAAAAATGCGGGAGCAGCAGAAGCAACAGGCAGCACAGCAGGCGAATCGCCAAGCCGCAATGCAGCATGCAAATGGATCAGCTGGGGTCGGTGGAGGAGGAGGTGGACACGGCGGCGGTGGTGGTGGTGTAATGCAACCTCCATTGACCAATGGTAATGGGCAGACCAACATTATGAGCTACTTGTCGCGCCACCAGAAGCTGCCCAATGGCACAATGCAAGTGGTTCCGGCATTGGCTTCCAATGGTCGTGCCAACGGGGTCATTGACAGCGAGAAGGGATCACAGAAGGGATCATCGGCCGGACCCTGTGACGAGGAGTCGATCAAGGGTCATTTCGGCTGGGCGCAATTCACCAAGGTTTCGATACCCTATATCTACAGACTGTCGGAGAAGTATTGCTCGGTGCGCATGATCGAACTGAAGCTGCTGGGCAAATACCTGAATTGTCTACATCCCGACATCTACTCGAGTTGCACCTGCGTACGTAGCTATTACATAACCGACGCTGAGGCGCGTCTCTTCATCGAGATCAATCACAAGCATTGCGACGGGGAATTTGGTCGCGATATATTCACGCAAAAGGATCTGGTGGTGCGCCTGAGCGATGCCACGAAATTCTATCAGTTCCTAGACATCTGCTATCGCAAGCTTGTCTCCGGCAGCAAGACACCCTCGGAGAAATGCGGCTTCATACGCATCAACAAGGAGTCTGTGGTGCCGTATACGGTGCGCAACAATCAGCAGGTGGTGCCGCTCTTCTATTTCGAGGGCGAAACAGAGAATCTGAAGACTAAAGCGGAACTGCTGAACGGCTGGGATTTGGCCTACCTGAAGTTCTGCTGCAAGGTGCAGGGCATACGCAATGAGCTCTTTTCCAGCGAGAATGTTGCGGTCATCTCGTTGACAGACATCAAGAGTTACTTCCCCAATGGCACCGAGTTCGAGGACTACTGGCCCAGTAAGGTGGTTGACTCGAATCTGCTGATTGGCAATCGGGCCAATGTTAATAATTCTGTTAACTGGACACGTCAACCATCGGCGCCGCCGCCAAAGATCACCAACAGCGTCGGTGTGAATAGCAGTAGTGGCGCGGGGGGTGGCAACTCTGGCAGCGCTGGCCCTCAAAAATCTCAGCAGCAGCATTCCAACACGGTCAGTGCAGCGGCCGCGCAGCAGCAGCATTTGTTGAAGCAACGCGCTGCCGCTGCTGCAGCAGCAGCAGCGAGTGCGAACGGTGTTGCCAATGCGGGCAATTTTCCGTCACCATCCGCTGCGGCTGCAGCAGCGGCTGCGTTTAACTCTCAGGCAGCAACAGCAGCCGCGGCAGCGGCAGCGGCCATGTTGCAGACGCAGGGAAATACGCGTATACTTAATCAGGCCTTGGCCAATGCCGGCTGGATGAACAGCCAGAACAATGTGCCCCATCTACATGCCCAAATGTTGGTGAGTAATTCTACAAATTATGCAGGGCAGGGGGGCAATTTCAAAAGGTACTACATTTCCCCGTTGAAATACACAGTATGTCAAGAAACACTTCACACATATGTACATAACATTAACATGTACATGCATGTATGTGTAAAGAGTGACTTGACTCACTGTATCTCCCCACCCCCAAATGACAAAATGACTTTGTCAAAATAGTTACGCCGACCAGTGTTAAATAATGTCAACTGAGAAATAGCGCATTTGAAAGAGAGCGCAACGAACAACAGCGAAAGAGAGAGAGGAAGAGAAAGAGTGCGTGCACGTTTTGCGGCAACTTAACCTACAAAAACAAGAAGAACAACGATCGTGTTCGCTTTAGTGACAACTTGACCTACAAACAGATATGATTAAAATCTGGAAATGTGAATTAAAATTAGCAAAGCTATTTAATACCCATACTTAGTATTAAACATATACATACATATATATTATACACAATAATATAATATAATAGTTGCTGATGTTTGCTGCAGGTCGGGGTCGGTCGTAGTTGCAATATAAGTTGCGTGTTTTAATAAATGTTTGTCACTTTTTTAGCTTTCGAAACTAATTTGCAACATTTCTGTTCTCTTTCATTTCTCAGTCCGCTCACTTGGTGCGCTTTCTCCATTTTGTAGAATAAACATATTTTTCAAAATGTAATTTTCGCTATTGAGCTGCAACCTTGTGCTTGTGCCTAATGATAAATTTAGGTTATTTATCGACCTTCATCTGAAAGTTTTCGGGGTTTGTTGTGATGGAAAATTACGATAGGAGATTAAAATTATAAAGAGTTATATTCATTTGTTTCGAACGTAACTACTAATCTAAATATGACCAGTAAGAAAAGCAACAGTCGCGCGGCATGCGACAGTGGGATACCCTTCGACCTATATTCCAATGTATGTACACATATACATATGTACATATGCACATGCTTTGAAATTATTCTCAACAGATGGCCCCGCCTCCCTTGTTAGCTGACACAAGCACTTGGTTTAATGCTCATACTTTCTTCTGTGTTTTTTGTCCGATCGGATTGCAATTTGGAGAATACGTAGATAAATCAATCAGCTTAGTATAAGTTAAAGTCAGAAAGGTGTATCTTTTATACAGCGCTTACAAATTGAGTTCAAAAATTAAATTATTGATTTGCGGGGGTGGTGGGCGTGGCACCTAATTAATTTTGTAACTTAGGCTTTAATAACAACTGAGATCTGTGAGTTCACACAGACAGACAGACATGGCTCAATCGACTCGGCTTGTGATCCTGAGCAAGAATATATATACTTTATGGGGTCTCCGACGCCTCCTTCTGCCTGTTACATACATTTGCACAAAGTTAGTATACTCTTTCTTGACCATTTTCAATGGTCGAAGGATATAAAAATGGATCAATTCAATTGTCAGTAATATTCCGAAGTTTAATAAGATAAACTTCAAATACGGATTTAACACATACACATGAACAATAATGTTCATCGATGACCTAATTAAAAGTCCTTCTTTATCAGCCTCCTGTCCGGTAGAGACATTTCGATTTACGATACGCCGTTGTCCCAGCACTAACATCAGCAAAAACAACAAACACAACAGGTTCGCTGCTACTAAATGCTGCAGTGTGTGTGTGTTTGTCTTTTTGTGTTTGCGTATGTGCAGTGTTGTTGCTTTCGAAATGCCAACGCACTCATCAGTTATTTTCTCTGCCGGTGTGTGTTCATTAACAAAAGCTTTTTAGGGTATTTTCGTTGTTGTTCTGTTCTTATGCGACAAGACTTTTTTGTTATTTTTAGTGGCAGAAGAGGGCGGTAGTATTCGCGTTGAAATGGCAAAAAAGTAATTTTAGTTAATGTGGAAGCATATTTATAGACGCGTCTGTAATAACATTTATGTACTTGTGTATACACGCACTCATACAAATGCATATACAACAGTTTGTACTTCTGACTTTTCTCAGTTTGGAAATAGCATCAGAGCAGGCTGAGCCACAGCCACTGCAGCTTAGAAACTGGGTCATGTATAGATACATGCTATGCTCACGCTCTTTTTCTCTCTCTCGCTCTAAATACGTCTCTCTCTTTCTTTCTCGCTCTATATCTCTCTCCTTTTCTGTGCAGTTGTTGTAGTTTTAAGAGCAAACACGTATGTGCATTGAATATGCATACACGCACGTGTGTGTATATATATTTGTGTGTGTGTGTGTGTCTGTGTGTTCGCTAGCAACCTGTTGAGGCTTGTTGCTCGCGCACTCTCTACTCTCCTATATGACGATGAGTCTTTTAAGCAACTTTTTTAACACAGTTCTTTCCCTCTCTCTTTCTCTTTTATGCCATCTGTTTGGTACTTGCAGCAACAGACGCATGCGAATGCCAACCGCACCTACCGCGACATAAGCCACATAAGCAACATGATGCTGAGTGGCAACACCCGTCAAACGTATCCATACAACAATCCTGCGATTTCCATGTCTACTGTGAACAGTCAAAGCGGTGGCAATGCGCCGCCGCCGTTGGTTCGTTCGGCGGCTGGGCAGAATGCCAATCACATGTGAGTATGAGACATAAAATAATCGATATATCGATTTATCATTGTTGCTGTCGATTTGTAACTGCGCCGTTTAAATTAAAGCAATTGCAATTTAAAGTTACAATTAATATTTTGCTACTTTGATTTTGCTTTTCTTAATGCAAATGTATGGATCAATGACATACATACATATACTATATACCTATATACTACATTGTTTTTGATTGATGATTGATTGATTAGTGATTATCAAACAAAAACTTTCGCAGAAATTGTGTTTTTCAAATTTTGTTGTAATTCGTTTATTATGTGTATTATGCATACATTACTTTTCACTCTAAATTTATGTTGAATATTTTCTGCCATTAGGGTGCCAAAACATAAAAAAATCAATACAAACTTTTTTTAAGCAGAAGTAATTCTTTTTTTTTTTTTGTTCTCTTCTACTATGCACCGATTGTTTTTCCATCTTAGTTACATATATAATATAATACAAAAAATAAAAAACAATGATTTAGAAAATAAATCAAAATATCGAAATCTGCGTTTGTGCACGCATTTTATTTAATTTTAATACAATTTTCGACTGTGTTTACCATATTTGATAAATATGTTATGAAATTATGAACAAATCTGTTACACGCATAACTTATTTGCTACCATTCGTTTCCCCCTAAAGCCAAGCCAAACCACATTATGTTTCGTAATTCTTCCAACACGCAAAGCAAAATCCAAACATTATGAACACTTTAATCCAATTCCAAAACAATTCTTTCCATGTTTTTCTTATTGTTGTTTTAGCCAAAGCCACAGACAAAAGCGTTTTCAGCGCATTCGGTATTAAATAATGATTAAAGCCTCAGGGGTCATAGCATTTTATGTTTTTCAAAATATATCCACAAATACACTAAGATAAATAGAAAAAAAAGAATACAAATTCCCCACAATGAACATTTTTTTATTCGTTACTAACAACTTTAATCAACGGGTTAACAAAGAACCGAATTCATATGACATAGACACATATTGAAGGTATTGGGATTCCTGTATCTTGAAATTGTTGGCATGTATTGAAATACTATCGAAGTGATTTAATGACGGGAATTTGAGGTTTTGGGAAAGTACACTAACTGGGGTTGGGAGTTGGGGTAATAGCTGATAATAACTAACGGTGAATAAGCTCAGAATTCTTCGTGCACATACACGATCATCTTAATCTCCAAACACACTACGCACACATACAAATACACACAAACGCACACAACCATACATATGTACAAATACTTTCTACACAATCATTTTAAAGTTAAACTTAGAATTTCGTTTAATGTAGTTTTGCATGCCTCTTAACTTGAACGCTTTTTGAAATAAATTTTGTCACTGGTTATGCTTGCCCTGAAACATTCGCATCATTGAACTCCAAACAACAACATCTAAACACACTTATCTACATGGATACAAGATAGTATGTTTGTATGAAATTTGTTTCTAGTTTTTTTTAGTTTAACTTTTGCTTAATTTGTAATTAAGTATGTTCGGCTCCTGTTCCGTTCCTTAGGTGTTTTTTCTATACTTAATACTTTTATTTCAATGAGATTTTTGAGATGAAACGCTGATACAACATATTTTGAAAAACATGAATTCGCATTAACTCTAGAATCGACAATATTTTGAAATAATATTGTTGTGATATATTGTTATTATTGTTATTTATATTAATATATATAAAATATATAAAACAAACATAGCAAACAAACATATATACATACATACATATTATTTATGGCTGTGTGTACTGACTACCCGTCATTTCTGTTGCACTTGAATCAAATAAAATTAAATCGAATCGAACCAAAGAACAATCATGACTCGACCTTAACAATGAGAACAATTACAACAATAACAACCACAACTATTACCATAAAACCAACAACAACTACAACAATATATGGAATTTTAAAAATTCTGGCGACAGGTATACCCCCTATGGCAGAGACTCCCATCCATATAATCAACCTCAACCCCGGCCTCAAGATATGAATCGAAATCACAAGAACCGCAATCAAAACTGTCTTTCAAACAGATTAAAATATCTAAACTATCCCCCCCACACAGTGAGAGAGAGAGAGAAAGAGATCAAGATAACATTATATATAATGCGTGTACAAGTTGATAAATTGGCATACAAAAATACTCTCGCCGCAATGCAAAATGTACAAACATGTTTAAGAATTATTTTAACTATCGGAATTTAAAATACAATAACACACATATAGTGTGTGTAGTTTTTAAGCTAGACCAACTATCGAAGTAAGTTTGTTATACCAAAAAGAAAAACAGATCTAGGCAATGAAAGAGCACAAAAAAGCAAAAGAAACCTGCTGAGAAGAGAAGAAAAAAAAGCAACTTGCAAGTTGCAATAAAAATTCCTTATCGCACACATGCAACAACACACACACTCACATCCAGACACACAAAATACTCTCGGAAACATACATACATACATCGCCAATTTACATCCTCAAGCTCAGCTAGATTTACATATATACATACGAATATATATACATATACATATACATATATATATACACGAACAAAAACGAACTGTTTTGTTGACATGCGTGTGAGATAGCGAATATATGATAATAAAGCGCTCCTAGGGCAAAAACAATACAAATAAATGTAATAAGCAAATAAAAACAATTTCTAGTGTTTTAATCGGTTGCGCATGAATATTAAATGAAATGAAAAACGCAAAGTAGAGCAACACTGGCCGACAAACGGGAGAAACTGCAGAACAAAACAAAATCAAGTCAGGGAGGAGCAGCAAAAGCAAGCCAGCCCACCCGCTTTTAAGATGTACAGGGCTGCATCAATTTGTTCGATACAAAATAACCAATTATCGATATAAATTGATCGATTAATCTGATTATTTTGTTGTACTTGTTCTGTGCGTCTTGTACGGCAAATAAAAATAGTTGTTTATGGCTTTGTAATTACTAATTACCTTTTGCATATGTAAAGAGAAAAACAAATTTTTAGCGAGTATCAACAAAATTTGAAAAACGATTACAACATTAAACAAAAACAAAAGAAAAACAAAAACTGGAAATTTTGCAGCCAAGCTAAAAAGCGCGACTCATGTATTGTATATAATGTTTCTAGGTCAAATGTCGAGCAATCACTGGTGCAACAACAACAGACACAACAGCAACAACGACAACACCAACACCATAGCACATTTAACAACCATGTACAACACCCCCCAAACACGCACAGTCCACGTAGCCATCATGGCCATGTCCTTGCCAAAAACAACAGCAACAACAATTCGCGTAACCCCTCGTTAACAACGACCAACAACAACAGTGCGAGAGGGGGCAACAATTGCTCCCCAAATGCCGCTTCCGCCTCGGCAGCTGCCGCTGCCGCCGCCGCAGTCGCTGCCAATATGCACGCCCTGTTGGGCAGCTCCTTCAATTATAACATGCCCTCCACGCGTGCCGACTACACAAATCTGGCACTGTGGAACCAACTGACCCCGGCCGAGCGTCTGCTGTTTACGCAGCAAATGAAAGGCGTCAGCATCGGTCTGGGCGTCGGCGGTGTGGGAGGATTGAGAGGAGGGTCATGCGCGGGGGGTGGTGCTGGCAGTGGCACTGGTAGCAGCAGTGGCAGCAGCAGTGTATCACAAAAGTCCCATGGCAGCTTTCCAGCCCTGCCATCGCTACCACTGGACACAGATCTGATAACCATGTTGGACTACAACAATCCCAATAAGCAGCAGCAGCAGGCTAGCGTCAAGAGCACCAAAGCGGCAGTGGTGGCGTCCTCAGGTAATTCAAGTGGTGGCGGCGGTGGTGCAACATTTACCAAGCCTACAGTGCCGCCACTTATCTCAGATGAGTACCAGCAGCAGCAACAACAGCAACAACATAACCAGCAGCAGCAGCCAATAAGCAAAAGGCATCGTGGCGGCGGACCCGGAGGTGCTGGAGTTACAACAATTCCATTGAACTCGACACAAGCCTTAGAAGATTTCGAGAAAAAGTTCAATATGACGGATGAGATGCGTGCCGTCATACACAAGGTGTTGGCCAATCCCGATCTTTCCACGTCCATACAGACCAACGCGAACAATCATAACAACAACAACAAAAATAATCTCCATCCCGTGCCCTCGTACATATCGCCGCCTATGTCGCCGGCCATTGGTGCCAATGTGACAACTTTGTCGCTGGCATCCAATCCCAATGTGACCATAACACCCCAATTGCCTGGCCATTTTCTGCACTCACCCTCCAGCTCGTGCTCGAGCTCGAGTGCATCCACAACAGCGGCCTCGCCGCTTGGCAGTGCCAGCGTCAACAGCATTAGTGTTGGTGGCGCAGGTGCGTCCACCGGGGCTGGAGGTGGTGTTGCAGCGCGCCAAAAGAGCGTTATCTGTTCCACGAAAACAAATACCCTGCCCTTGGCCATACTCTCGCTGGCCAGTGCTAGTGGGGGCGGAAGCGGGGGTGTCAATGGTGCCAGCACCGGGGTCGATGTTGGGTCGCAGCGTCACAAGCGTAACAGCAGCGTTTACGGGCGTCAGTCACACAGCCATCAGTTTAGTATCGGTAGCCACTTGGAGGGCATAGGCAGCACCACAATTACACCAAGCACCACGCCCACTGACGTTATCGATTTGTCTTCATCCCGAAGGTCGCTAGCGGCATCCGCATTCCATCAGCAACAGCAGCAGCAACAGGCTGCCGCGGCGGCGCAGCAGCAACAGCAACAGGCAGCGGCAACGCAGCATCAGCGCATGACTGCCGCCTTGGCACATCATGCACAGCACATGCAGAACGGCACCAGCAGCAGTGGGCGTAGCGGTGGCGGCGGCAGCAGCAGCGGCAGCAGCAGTGCCAACGGCGGCGGTAGTGGCAGCGCTTCTGGTAGCGCTGGCAATAGCAGCGGCACCGGCGGCAGTAGTTCATTAACTGGTGGTGGCGGCAGTAGTGGCAGTAACTCGTCCTCCAATAGCGCCTCGTTGCATCTGCAACGACACGCGGCATTGGCGCACGCAGCAGCCGCCAGTGCCAGCGATGGAGCCCAAAGGTTGTGCATAATACCAGAGATACCCACCAGCAGTATGAACCTTACGCCGTACAAGGTGCAGCGTGTGTGCGTGGACAAGCATTTGGTTCCATGCATCAATATGAAGGCCTACAACGATTCCGAGCAGCTAATGACCCTCACCGAGTTCCAGAAGAATTTCTTTCCCACTGTTGCTCTGGATCACTGCAAGCGATTGATTGAGGCGCTGGGTGTGGAGCTCTACAAGGCGAATCGGTAGGTTAAATATATGATAGTGTTGCCTGTTGTTGCACGAAAACAATATTTACATATGTAGAAAGAATTTGGGAAAAGGGGGTTAAAATTTATATACAATATGTATGTATTGATATAATTATCAAAGCATGCTTTTTATACCCGCTTCCCATAGGGGAGAAGGGTATTTCAACTTTGTGCCAACCGAAAATGTATGTACAGGCAGAAGGAGGCGTGGCAGACCCCACAAACTAAATATATTCTGAATCAGCATCAACAGCCGAGTCGATAGAGCAATGTCCGTCTGTTTGTTTGTCTGTCCGTACATCTCTGACTCTACCAAATTTGGTGTCATGTATGTATTTCTATTGCACGCAGATCAAGTATATTTTAGATTTCGTCCAAGCTCTCTTCCGCTCCTGTCAATCGATTAAAACCGAATTGCAAGCGTCATTTTTATGCAGGACAGTTCATTATTGGTAGACACAATATGATTTCTGAAGAATTTGGTTCCGATCGCATCATTAGCATAGAAGTTTACGAAATCGTTATTTAAAAACATGGAAGTTACGTATATAAATAATTATTATGAAATCGTTTTGGTCTGCGGGGTAGCGGGTATATTACAGTCGAGCACACTCCAGTGTAGCTTTCGTGCTTTATATACTGGATGAATGCTAATCCGGAAATCAGAGAGGGAGGAGGGATAGAAAGAGTAAGACAAAGTGAGCTATGATAGCAGCAGCACTAACTTTCGCTTTACTTATTTTATTCCATTGAATTTTCTATTTCAGGCGACAGGTGCAGATACTAATGGAGTACGACCGTTCATACAATGAGAATATGCCGCTTGTGCAGGTGCGCGACATTATCAAGTACATGACTCAGTTGACTTTCATGACACGCCAGTCGGAGCAGCCGCCGTCGAAACGGACACGCACGAGCTAGGAATTAAGCTGGGGAGCACAACATTTGCCTAACATTAACAACAGCAACAGCAACATAACAACAGCAACAATAACAACAACAGCAGCAACATCAACAGCACCAACATCATCACAAACATCAGCAGCAGTAAGAGCCGCCGCAGACAACAGCAGCATCGCAACTGCTGCAGCCGCAACAAAAGCAGCAGGAGCAGCAGCAAGTGATGCACAGCACGGAAAACAAAAAGTGGCAGCAGTTGTTCCAGCTCATCATCACATGGCACACTTGGCACCGCCACCTGCACCACAACAACAACAACTGCAGCATTCACAGCAACACCATAACCACCATCACAACCACCACCATCAACAACAGCAACAACGTCACCATCTACAACAGCAACAGCGACATCAACATCAACAAGCTTACTATAAGCAGCCATCTGCTTCAGCACAATACGAAATGTTGTACTCCCACAACCAAGCCCCGCACCCGCACCCGCAACCGCCGCAAGCGCATGCAGCACCGCCGGCACATACGCGCTCGCATCCGCTGCAGGACCCAGCACCAGCACCAGTGCAACGCCAGCAGCAACAGGAGCATCAAAGACAGCAAAAGAAACGTCAACATGCTGAGCACAATGTCACCAGCTCCAGTGGAGCAGGCAGTGGCGTTGGTGGCAGCAGCAGCACTGACAGTGCAGCCGCCAGCTCCGCCGCCGCCGTCTCCTCCTCGGCATTGTTATCAAAAGGCAGCAGCAACAGAAGATCTTCTGCAGCTCTGCAAATGGCCGAGATGGAGCACGCCTATTTGTCGACGATGTATGGCAAGGCGGCGGCTAATATTCTTAGTCCTCCGCTGGGCACAGCTGCAGCCGCAGCCGCCGCCAGTCATCTTGCCTCATCCAGCCACAGCCACAGCAGCAGCAGTAGCAGTGCCGGTTCCAGCACATTCGATTGGAGCTCAACAGCCGCAGAGCACCATCATCAGCTGCAACGTCAGCAGCGACGCTGCCCTCCGTTGCCACTGCCGCTGCAACAGGAGCCAGCGAGCGGTGCTGCGGCGGCGGCGGCTGCAACGCGTGCGGCAGCAGTGGCGGCTGTGGCCGTGGCTGCGGAAAGGCAACAGCGTCAGGCCATCATGCATCGGCGTCACAGTATTTGTGCGGCAGGCATTGCCAGTTTGTCGCCAGCATCGTCGACGAATTCGTCATCGGCGGCTGCATCACCAACGGCAGCAGCCGCTGCGTTGGCCGCGGCCTCGTATTATGGCGCCTTCTCGGCTCCTTATCATCACATGAACGCGGCTGCAGCAGCAGCGGCGGCGCAGGCGCACCATGCACATGGTCAGCCATCGCCGACTATATATCCGCCAACACCGCCGCCGTCAGCGCCCTGGGTGCATCCCTGGTATGCGGGCGACGCGTTCTGAGAGGATCTAAGCCGCCCAAGCCGCCTGGACTAGCACCAAAATGAATGTACATTGTAGTCTATTTCTAAGATATTTATTAATTCGTTTTCCCTGCTGTGGATACCCTGTACCCAGGAACATACAATAAGGATGGCCGCCCTGCCTAAGCGTGAGCCTGAACCGTGTCGATATCACGAGCTGGAGGAACCGAAAAAGTCGGTTTATGTATGTGTGCGGTGCGTACGGTGGGTACAGGGTGTTTAACAGTCGTTTAGTGCTCGATTGTCGCGACCGTCGCAGCAACTATATTATTCTTTTTTTTTTTTGTTTAGCGCGTAAGTAGGCTAACTAATTTCTGGGCATTATATGCCTCAAGAGTTGCCGCCAATCGATGAAAAAATTGTGAGATATCGATCTTGGCGCTCTCTTAGACTAAAACTATCGTTTATTTCATTTTTCGTTAGCTAACATTTTGGACATTTTTCACTGAGAACTCAAAGAACTGATTACATTAAAAAAAACTACAACTAAAAACAATAAAGAACAAAAACACATTTTCAAGGTCAACACTTGTACACACACTCACACACGGCACTCCTTAAATTTCGATTATGTTTTTATCGTGCGAGATAGCAACAGCTTTGAAAAGCAACAACAAACAACAGCAACAATTTCAGCTCGTTCGCTGGCGTCAAACTGACTGCATAGTTATAGAGAAAATTTCTTTATTAGCAATATACATAATATATATATATATATATATATAAATATATATATATGAGCTATATTTGTATATATAAAGTAAATGAAGTCATTAACTCGTTAAACTAAGCAAGAAATCAAATTTCTTGCATCCTACTCACTAAATAAATAAATGAAGGAATGAACAAAATGTATAAACCAATCGATTCAAGCGGCTTGTGTGTCCGTTTTCCTTTCAGAAATTTGCACAGCGCTCACGTCGCGAATATGTTCCAAATAAGCAAGAAATTACTCTTTACTCTTTGTAAATGAACAATTTTCCAAGTGTTAATGTTATTCAAAATCCTATACACAAGAACAAACAAATACACTCCCCCACGCAAAGAAGTAAAAATAAACTAAGAAAATCCGATTAACTGAGAGAAAGAGAGAAATATGTTTGAAACATACAATTTTTTTTTTATGTATTATGTATGTATGTATGTATATAATAATTTGTATGCTCTAATATGTGGTGTATAAATTATGTCAACAATATCCGTTTTATGGATTATTTGGCAAAGAACAAGCAAAACGGGAAAAATATTTATTTGTTTAATTTGTAGTTTTACTATAATTAATCTAAACATACATCATTTTTTTGTGCTGTTATTAAATTAGATGGGGAAATAATTTCACGAAAAATTTCGTTTAATTTTCTGCTGGATCGTATCTTCACTCATCCCATACAACTCCACACACAAACACACACGTAATCCCTACTAATTACATGCATATATAGATGTATATGGATATATAAATATGTAAATATATATTTTTATTGTTAGTTAAAGCCGTAAAAGTATTTATGAATAAATTTTTTTCTGTTAATTTATTTTTTACTTTGCGAAGCCAACAAAAAAAACAACACCTAAGGAAATAAGAAATAAAGCAAAACTAAGCAAAATAAATTTGAAATCAGATGCTAAAAATTTAACAAGTAAACTCTCTTTTCATTTAATATGGATTGTGGGATTTTCAACAAATTGGCAGCACCAATTCACCAGTGTGTACTAGCCACTTGGTCTGTCAATATACTATGCGTAGTTCGGTAGTGTTGCTCAACGGCGGAGTTGCATTCAATACTAATTTATCGATATATCGGCAACAAAATGTACATCTCTTTAAATGCAACCCTGTTGGCTGGCCGCAGTAACAAAACATTCATATAAATAATAATAAAGCGCAGCCCACGGCCCCTAGGCGTCAACGCAATGGGTTTTCCGCGCATTCTCAGCAAAAACAATAAGATCTATACAAAGCTGGGCGAGTTTTGCCTATCCGGCGACAGCTTCTGGATTGTCTGCCACACCTGCCAGGAGGAGCTGCAAACACAGGACGCGTTCTGGAAGCACATACAAGACGAGCACAACTTTCTGCACGGTGTTGCAAAGGTGAGTCCTGCACTCGTACTTGCCACAAGTGCGCAGTGCTCTACGTGCTATATTACTCTGCAGTAGCGTGGACGGATCAGTGTATTTGTTTTGGCGCCTAAATTTTGTATGAAAGCGTGTGCTGATGTTTACTTTATCCACTCACGAACAGCAGGAGCACAGTCGCACTTCCAGCTATTGTCTGACAGATGTTGAGGCAGCGGCAGCCACGACCACTGGCTCGACGCAGGCGTCGGGCAGTGTTACCGCCGTGTCTGTGCCGCTGGCCTTGTACCACTGTGCGGCAAAGTACAGCGATGAGGAGCAGCGTGAGGTGGATACCGCAGTTGAGCTGCATGAGGCGCAGCAACAGCAACTGCATCAGCAGCAACAACAGCAGCAGCAACAGCAACGCAATACAGCCAAGGAAATGGCTGAACTTCATGCGGTGGCAGATGCTGCTGCCGCAGCAGCCGCTGCCATCGAAAGCAGCACACGGAACAGCGCCGGTATTGACATCAAAGTGGAGCCCAGCAGCCTGACGCTACCGCCTGAAATGCAGGCAGCAGCAGCCGCTGCCGCCGCTGCAGCGAACACAACCATCTATCATCTGTCACAGGTAGTGCCAGCGCCGCCACCTCCACCGCCAACGCAGAATTTCGTGAGTGGAGGAACCTCCAGCGCGATCAACGTGAGCACAACCTCATCAACGCATGTTGCGTCTCTAACGGGAACCAGCACTGGACAGGCAGTCACGTCAGTGGCGGCGACGACAGCGGGGAATGCCGCGACAGGGATCAATGCCAGCAATCCGGTGATGCAGCAGGCGTGCAATACGCTCAGTATTTCGGTGGTCGCTGCCGGTGGCATGCCGATGCTGACGGGCCAGGAGCTGGTGCCGAAGGATTCGAACAGCACGACGGCCAGCGCCAGCAGTGCCGTCTCGTCGGACGACGGCGAGCGATGGTACATCTGCGATTACGGAACTTGTGGACTGAAGTTCAAGTACAAGTCCCGCATGGAGCTTCATCGTGTGGTGCACAGCAAGGAGCGACGTTTCAATTGTGATATGTGCAGCGCCTCCTTCAAGCAGTCGTGCAACCTGTCGACGCATCGCAAGAAAAAGCATGCGCTGCGGGGCATCAAGAGTGAGATGCTGCCGCAACGTTTCTAGGCAGGCTCCTAAAAGTGGGCAAGGGTAGTGCAAGTTTAAATTTTGTAGCTGTAATCCCTGATCCCTGTTCTCTTCCCGTTCTCCTTCCTCAGCACTCCTCTTCCCGTCTCACTTGTCAAAATTCTTCTATTTGTTTTACTTTATATACATATATACTTATATAAATATCAATGTATCTTACGTTTAGTTTTAGTCGCCCTCCCATTTCCCCTCTTCTCTTCCGTTACCCTGATCTGCCTCTACCTATTCCTTAGAGCCTTAGTTGATTAGGCTTTGTAAGTGTATAAGTGAGGTTATGTTAATCTCAAACGGGCATAGCTTACTGGCAAGTTGGTGAATTTAGGCCGATTTCAGACTGTGCGACATAACACATGCATATTTTGTATCCATATGTTACCATCTAGATGTACGTTCAATTTTTATGTAGTAGTTAAGACGATTGGGAAGGAAAGTTACCGTTAATTTAAAGCCACGTACTAGTGTGTAAGCAGCCATCTTAAAAAACAGTTTTAAAACCGTTAGTCAGTTGTTAGCAATTGCAAAAGAATACAAAATACAAACAAATACATTTATATGTATACATACATACACACATGTGCATGTGTAAGAACCGTACTTTGATCGATCCAACAAAAACCAAAAGGCGAGAAAAAAATGCAATACAAAACACTAATACACTAAGCAAAGAGCCTATAGAGAGCACCTTAAATATTGAATTTAGTTGCTTACGCTGGTTATTGTTCTCGCTGTCCAGGACTCCGAAGCATTGAATTGAAACTTCGGCTGAACGCAAGATTGTGTGACTTAAACCTCTCCTCTGTACGATACCCAACCAGCGCATAGTAGCGTGGTGTTGCAATTTTTAATGGGAAAGAAAGGGGAAAAGCTGAGTAAAAAGCGCAACGTTGTCGGTAATGCAATTGCCGTGAATCCTCTTTGGTCAGTCTCACCCGGGACTCAAAAGTTTACATTTTTAATTCGAAATTCCGGCAAATCAAGAAGAGCTAGCGACAATCGTTTATTTTTATCTTATCTGTACGTTTCCAAAATGTACAGGTAGGTCAACCTGGAAAAAGCCTCAGGTTTGCCCATTATTTGGTTTCCCTCACTATTTTAAGACGCCCCACGGAGGGGCGGGTGGCGTAAAAACGTTTTAGCCGCGAAGCGAAAGTGCGGGTATTTAAAAAAGCTTCAGGACGTTTTCCATAAATAGCGGGCTGGTGTTGATCTTGGCTGAGCGCAGCCCAGTCACGTTCAGCCGAGAGGCTTGTCTTTGATTTATTCCATTTCCTTATACGACGCTCTTATACAAGATTTTCGTTAGTTTACTATAATTGCAGTCATAAATCCCAGTTTCCTGTTTTGGGTTGTTGTATGAACTAGCGGGCTAAATATGCATATGTTTTAGCGGCGAATTCAACCCAAGGACTCAATCCAATAGTAATTCGCCAAGTAAGGCAAAATCATACAATCTGCGTTCTAAATTTTGTTCATTGTCAATACGTTTGGTTTATTATTTGGCTGCTATAATTTCTTTACCATGTACACAAACCACCGAAACTCATATACATATAGGAGGTATTACCCCTGTGCTGTCAATTCACCAATTTTCTACTAGATCTGTCGTGTTGCTAGTAAAATGTTCGTGTATTCGTTAAGGGGAGTTCTTTTCTATTTAGCCGTAAATCAGCCAGATTAAAAAAATATTGGATAAAGGTTAAACGTCACCGATTTTGTTTATTATACCCTTCGACCATTGAAAATGGTCAAAATAGGGTATACTAACTTTGTGCAAATGTATGTAACAGGCAGAAGGAGGCGTGGGAGACCCACAAAGTATATATATTCTTGCTTAGGATCACTAGCCGAGTCGATTACGCCATGTCTGTCTGTCTGTCCGGATGTCCGGATGTATGGATGACCAGATGAACACACAGATCTCAGCTATTATAAAAGCTAGAGACACCAAATAATTGGCATAAAGGTTTCTGTGTACCAGGCGCAGATCAAGTTTATTTCAAATGTAAGGTGCCACGCCCACCGCCCCCGCAAATCAATAATTTAATTTTTGAACTTAATTTATAAGCGCTGTATAAAAGAAAAGTTGTACCTTGACTTGAACAATTACTAAGCTGAATAATACATCTACGTATTCTCGAAATTGCAATCCGATCGGACAATAAACACAGAAGATATTCAAGAAAGCATGAGCATGAAACCAATTGCTCGTGTCAGCTAATAAGGGAGGCAGGCGAGCGCGAAGCGCGAGCGCCATCTGTTGGGAATAATTTTACAGTATGTACATATGTAGATGTGTATGAATTTAACAAATTAAACTACACCGGAATATATAATATGTCGAAGGGTATCCCACTGTCGCGTGCAGCGCGACTGTTGCTTTTCTAACTGGTTTTTATTATTTATGGTATTTATCACGAATTTAGATGAAAGAATTATTTGTCGGACGCTTCTTTTTTTTAATTGAATTTTAAAAATAATTAAATTTACATGTATTTTGTTGTTGGCTAATTTTTAGTAAAACGGCGCTTCCTTTAAACACTATGAATTTTCTTGCTTGCTAAGCTTTCATTTCAAATGAATCGGTTTGTGGGAAACTGTACCATCACAAAATCTTGCAGGCAGACGGCGCCAAAAATCACCTTTTTTATACCCTTCGACCATTGAAAATGGTCAAAAAAGGGTATACTAATTTTGTGCAAATGTATGTAACAGGCAGAAGGAGGCGTCGGAGACCCCATAAGGTATATATATTCTTGCTCAGGATCACAAGCCGAGTCGATTGAGCCATGTCTGTCTGTCTGTCCATCTGTCTGTGTGAACGCACAGATCTCAGCTATTATAAAAGCTAGAGTTACCAAATTTGGCAGGAAGACTCCTGTGTACTATAAGCTGATCAAGTTTATTTCAAATGTTAGGTGCCACGCCCACTGCCCCCCGCAAATCAATAATTTAATTTTTGAACTTAATTTGTAAGCGCTGTATAAAAGATACAACTTTCTGACTTTAACATATAATAAGCTCATAAAAATATCTACGTATTCTTAAAATTGCAATCCGATCTGATAATAAACACGGAAGTTATTTAAGAAAGTATGTGCATGAAACCAAGTGCTTGTATCAGCTAACAAGGGAGGCGGGCGAGCGCAAAGCGCGAGCGCCATCTGTCGGCAATAATTTAAAAGCATGCGCATTTTTACATATATGTGTATGAATTTAACAAATTAAACTACAGCGGAACATAGGTCGAAGGGTATCCCACTGTCGCGTGCAGCGCGACTGTGGCTTTTTTCTATTTTTTTAATAAAGAATTGAATTTTGAAAATAATAAAGTTTACATGGACTTTGTTGTTGCCTTTTTGTGGTTGGCGCCATTTAACCTTTACCAAATAAACATATGATGTTCCCGTCTTGTGGGCTAAATTTGCTATTTCTACGAGACTTGGAAAAAATTATTATTATACCCTTGCAGAGGATATATTTATGCGGCAGGAGTTTGCAACGCACCTTAGGAGGGATCTGAGAGCCCATAAAGTATATATATTCTCAAACAACGTCACCAATGAAGTCGATATAGTCATGTCTGTCTGTCCGTCCGTTTTTTCGTCTGACTGTTGCAGCGCAAACTTGCTGCACGCTGTAAATAAGTAGGAACAAGTTGGATCAAACCGATACATCGTATAGCTGACTGATTTTTGTTGCTCGTCAAGATATTGCAACCGAATTTACTGATTCGGACTTTCTATATATTTCATGCGAATAAAGTTTCATCAAAATTGGACTACTATAACATATAGCTGTCGTATGAACAATCGACCGACAGGCAGGTTTTTGTATTAAGAGACGTTTTATTTTCGAAATAACTTAACATATCAATGACAATCAAAGTTAGACAGTAATCGACGAATTATAACTTCATTCTGCACCATTATCACTTGTATAGGAACGATAAGAGGTAATTAGGACCTACAAGGGTATAGAACCTTCGGCGTGCTGAAGCTAGCCTTGATTTCTGGTTTTTAAGAAATTATAGATACAGGTTCAAGATGGAGGCATAACAGCACCTCTGCACAAAAAAGAGGGGCCTATAATTATGTTACGTTTCTTTTTTTTTTTGTAGTGAGCCAAATTTAAAATCTTTGATCATTCCAGAAAGGTAATGAAATTGGTAACGTCCCAAACCTAAATATAATATATACTATTTCCATAAAAAACTGTGCGCATTAATTAAATTTCAAAGCATTTTAAATGAAGTAAATCAGATCAGTAGATCGGGCTTCTGCTCACGTAACGATAGCGGAAAACATGGTTCCGAGCTAAACGCGTTCAGTGTTCAGAATGTATACATTTTCACTGGAGCATGTGTGTTCAAGATGCTATTATTGGATAACTTCGGATCGAAATATCTTTTTGCACACATATTATTTTTAGGCCATGGATTTTAAAAAAATTCATGGACTATTGTGTTTGTCGGAACGGAATTGTGCGTAACAGGCAGAAGGAGGCATCTCCGACCCCATAAACTATATATATTCTGAATCAGTATCAGTAGCCGAGTCGATTGAGCCATGTCTGTCTGTCCGTCTGTCTGTCTGTATGAACACCTGGATCTCAGAAAGTATAAGAGCTAGAGTCATCAAATTTTGCGACAACATACCTATATATTGCAGTGTCTCAAAGTTTTTTTAAAATTTGGACACGCCCCTTCCCGCCTCCGTAAATCAGTAATAACTATTTAAAAACTACAATATTAGCTCAACAACCAAAGTTGTATATCTTACACGACAAATACTTTGCCACGGGCGTTATGTGAAAATTTCATTTAAATCGGACTATTAATAAGTGAGATATGATACGAATTAAACTCAGTTTGAACATACATTTATACTTAAGCAGACCTAATTTACGCAAGCATACCGAAGTTCAAACCTAGCGTCAGACACACAGCATTTTAAACTTTTTAATTGCATTGTATGGTAACAAAATTGGTTGACAATGCAGCTTTGCCGATGGGTCAAGGAGTGAGGCAATGGCCGAGTGGTTAGAGTGGCGGACGGCTGTGAGAGAGTGCGTGTGTTCAACTCCCGGTTGAGGCGGGTGCGAATTTTCATTTATTAATTATTTATTATTTTATTTTATTTATTTTTTATTTATTTTATTCTAATAATATTCGGGTGGCGATTCCATACCGTTAAAATTTTTATTACGGTATAATATGATAATCCATGGCCTTATACAGTCAGCACCTGACTGTAGCGTTAGTATTTAGGCCATGGATTTTAAAAAATTCATGGACTATTGTGTTTGTCGGAACGGAATTGTGCGTAACAGGCAGAAGGAGGCATCTCCGACCCCATAAACTATATATATTCTGAATCAGTATCAGTAGCCGAGTCGATTGAGCCATGTCTGTCTGTCCGTCTGTCTGTCTGTATGAACACCTGGATCTCAGAAAGTATAAGAGCTAGAGTCATCAAATTTTGCGACAACATACGTATATATTGCAGTGTCTCAAAGTTTTTTTTAAAATTTGGACACGCCCCTTCCCGCCTCCGTAAATCAGTAATAACTATTTAAAAACTACAATATTAGCTCAACAATCAAAGTTGTATATCTTACATGACAAATACTTTGCCACGGGCGTTATGTGAAAATTTCATTTAAATCGGACTATTAATAAGTGAGATATGATACGAATTAAACTCACTTTGAACATACATTTATACTTAAGCAGACCTAATTTACGCAAGCATACCGAAGTTCAAATCTAGACACACATCATTTTAAACTTTTTATTTGCATTGTATGGTAACAAAATTGGTTGACAATGCAGCTTTGTCGATGGGTCAAGGAGTGAGGCAATGGCCGAGTGGTTAGAGTGGCGGACGGCTGTGAGAGAGTGCGTGTGTGTGTTCAACTCCCGGTTGAGGCGGGTGCGAATTTTCATTTATTAATTACTTATTATTTTATTTTATTTATTTTATTCTAATAATATTCGGACGGCGATTCCATACCGCGTCAGACACACAGCATTTTAAACTTTTTATTTGCATTGTATGGTAACAAAATTGCTTGACAATGCAGCTTTGCCGATAAGCCAAGGAGTGAGGCAATGGCCGAGTGGTTAGCGAGGCGGACGGCTGTGAGAGAATGCGCGGGTTCAACTCCCGGTTGAGGCGGGTGCGAATTTTTATTTATTAATTATTTATTATTTTATTTTATTTTTTCTATTTATTTTATTCTAATAATATTCGGGCGGCGATTCCATACCGTTAAAATTTGTATTACGGTATAATATGATAATCCATGGCCTTATACAGTCAGCACCTGACTGTAGCGTTAGTATTTTTTTTTAATAGAAAACTTCGATTTTATGCAGAATAAAATTTCGTTATAACATCCCTTTTTGTAACTGATTCAATGAAAGCTATACGATATAGTTGAACGACTTTTACAAAATCGAAAGACATAACTTCCGGTATAATGTAACTTTGATTGGCATTGTTAATTTAAATCATTTCGAACAACAATACTGGGCTTCATACGTAAAAAACTCTAATTTTGGTCGATTGTTCCTATGAGAGCTGTACATATTGTTGTAGTGGTCCAATTTTGATTGATTTGAATTTGACAAGCATATAATTTATATAGAAAATGAATGGATAGAAGATATACCATACAGATGCTGTACGTTTGGCTGCAATATCTTGAAAAACAAAATAACTCGGTCAATACATGTGTTTCGAATTATTTACAGTGTGCAAATATAATAAGCTTTATGCCGTATTTCATCAAGATAGTTCTGATTCAAAACATATACACTTCATAGGGTTGGCGATGTCTCCTAAGATGGAAAAGCTAAAGTCGAATTAACTTTGGTAAAGGTTAAATAAGTGCCCTCAGCACCGTTTCTTTTAAATTTTTTTTTACAGTATATACAAGCTATATTTATGATAAATTTAGGTGATAGAATTATGCCTCTGACTCTTATAGCACTAAGCAATGAACATATAGAGTACTCAAACAGCGAAAAGTACTTGCCCAGTGGTCTTCGGATTATTATGACCCCCCGGCCCGAAGCTTTTCACAAGAGAGCGATCGGCTCTCTTTGGTGAGCAATCCAGAAACAGCGAACAGCGGCATCAACTCAGTCGCACAACGACAGCGAAACGATGAGCATGGGCGTATTTCTTTGCGCTAGCCATCGTTTAAATGTATGTGTGCTATGTATGCACAATCTCGCATATGAATGTATGCGTTGCTTGTGAAGTTTGACAACAGGCAAATGCTTCGGCCAGCGGGCTGGCAGCCTAGTCAATTTTCTGTTTCGGCGTCGAGAGCCAAGAGATTGAGGCACAGTGGGCAAAAATGGTTATTTAGCGGCAATAACTTTTAACATCTGAAAATTTGTGCATTTATTGAGTAGATAGATTAAATATTCATATTTCTATTCTTATTTGTATATCAAATTTATAATATCTATACAAAATTATGCAACAACTATAATTTTTTTTGTTTATGTTTGTACTAATTTTGACAAAATTTATGAGCCAAAACTAAAAAATTCGGAATACATCAATATGTATTTACTAAATAAAATTATGCCATAAGTCAAGCCACATGTTTTCGAAGCTATACAAGTTTCGCCGCAAGATAACCATTTTTGCCCACTGTGCCTCAATCTCTTGGCTCTCGGCGCCGAAACAGAAAATTGACTAGGCTGCCAGCCCGCTGGCCGAAGCATTTGCCTGTTGTCAAACTTCACAAGCAACGCATGCATTCATATGCGAGATTGTGCATACATAGCACACATACATTTAAACGATGGCTAGCGCAAAGAAATACGCCCATGCTCATCGTTTCGCTGTCGTTGTGCGACTGAGTTGATGCCGCTGTTCGCTGTTTCTGGATTGCTCACCAAAGAGAGCCGATCGCTCTCTTGTGAAACGCTTCGGGCCGGGGGGTCATAATAATCCGAAGACCACTGGGCAAGTACTTTTCGCTGTTTGAGTACTCTGTATGTTCGATGCTTAGTGCTTATAGTTTTTTAATTGAATTTTGAAAATAATTAAATGTACATGTATTTTGTTGTTGGCCAATCCTTAACTTCAGATATGTAAGTCAAAGCATAAAGGCCAAAAATAATATATTGAAATATCTGATCGCATTATAACTTTACATTCTGAAACTACAGTTCTTCTCAAGTACAAATGTGAAGAAGTCAACTAAATAGATTCTTCAAAGGATCAAGAAAATATAGATGAAAATCGAAAAGCACTGCAATATTTGTGATCTCAGCTGTATGTACAAAGTGTATTTAGTGAATACGGTACTTTAAATGAAATGATGAACACGTTAGCTCGTTCACTATTAATATCGGTGCATTGTCAGTGGTGTCCATGCACAAATGAGTGTGCGACGTGTTTGTGTGTGTAAGCGTGTGTGTGAGAATGTGTGAATGGCTAAGTGAAAATTTATTGAAAGCACAGCGAAGAGGAAAAAAGCGTAAATGACGCGGAAATTGAAATATGTATGTGCTCCAAACGAATGTTGCTCTCTAGATTTTTGAAAGGTTTTTTGTGTTGATGTCTGCTCTGCATTGTATGCACGCACGTTCGCAAATATGTGCATACATACATACATATGTACATGCATACAAGCATATGTATGTATGTACATCCATACACAGTCGGGCACGCTCGATTTGTTTGCAGGCAGGCCTGGGCTTGTCTTACTTAAGTCGCTATACACACTCCCTCACTCGCTCTTACACGCATGTGTACGTACATATGTATGTGTGCCTGTAGATGTCTCGTGGCATGCATCCGTCAGCTGGACTTGAATTTCAACCGTAAAGTGAGGAAGCCTTTCAAACAGTGGCAACGCTCTGAGAGCGTGCTGAATGGTCAGGGTTAAAGGGAGAGAGGGAAGAGCGGAAGAGAGGCGAAGATAAACTGTTGCAACTTGCAAGTACTGCCGCAAAGGCAGCGGGCAGCGACTGCTCAAAACGGCATGGATTACATAATCGTTGCAGGGTAGCGCAAGCTGCATTATTTATTTAACAGCATTCATACATTGTACAGGAGAGAGGAGTGGTATGCAGAGACCAAAATGAAGGCAAGTCACGTAAAAATCTTTACAGATTGGTTAGCTCTGCCACAGTCAGAATCACAATCACAGTAACTGCAATGTTTAAGAAAACTGAAGTGCAAAGTAATTTTGAAAAGCATTCAACTGTACATTACATACATACATACATTTACATACATGTACATGAGTATAAATATTTGGTAAAGGTTAAATAGCTGCATGCGCACCGATTTTACCTGATAGGGCTATATTTATCATGATTTTAGGTGAATGAATTATTTGGCGGTCGCTTCTAGGTTTTTTTAATTGAAAATAATTAAATGTACATGTATTTTGTTGTTCTGAGTAAAACGTCACAATGATGCGCACAGTGGCCTACAAGCGATTTATTTGAAACGAAATGTTATTTAGACACAATAATGTTTTATTTTATGAGTTGCATATTGGGTAAGAGTTTCGGCGCCTGCAACTATAACTCGTTGGTATAACTCGTTGGCGCCAACGAAGATGTTTAATAGCTCAATATGCTTTCAGAATATCATACATATGTGTGCGGCAAACAAAGAATTTGCCTCCAGCGCGCTGTTTTCCTAAGTACTTTGAATTTTCTTGCTTGCTAAGTTTTCATTTCAAATGAATCGGTTTGTAAGACACTGTGCCGTCACAAAATGTTGCTGGCAGACTGGCGCCTTGCACAAAAATGCAACAACAAAATACATGTAAATTTAATTATTTTCAAAATGCAATTAAAAAACCACTAGAAGCGACCGCCAAATAATTCTTTCACCTAAAATCATGATAAATATAGCCCTATCAGGTAAAAGTATTTAAACAAAATCGGTGACGCATGCAGCTATTTAACCGTTACCAAATATTTCTAGATAGTCCATCGACAAGAATAATATTTACACCATTGCATAGGGTATATTAATTTTGTTCACCAGTTGTGCAATTCTAAAATTTTTCAGTAAGTTATGTTAATATAATTTAAATTTAAAAAAATTTAATTTTACGAGATAAACAAGAATTAACCGATACAATATTTGTTGTGAGGATTGGGAAAATCCCAGAACAACCCAAACAAATCAGGAGATTTAACTTTTAGTAAATAATTAGTATGATGCATGTCCATCCGACCGAGGGGCACTGTCACTAACGAACAACCGAATAAGTGACACGAGCATCGCGATAGAAACACAGAAATATAGAACAGGTTTTTTTGAGAAAAAGTTTATAATATCTATATATGTAGGTGGGACAAAATTTTGAATTGTAAGGACGCTACAGAGTTTGTATTAGTCGACTATGCACGGTAGTTACAGGTGATTCTACTAGCAACACATAACCTTAACTGGCTAAGCAGTTCAACACTGTCAATGAATTAGGTTATTTACAAAAACTACACCAAGCACCAAGCATGGTTCTAGAAAGGTAAATTAAGTAATTTAAGTCTATTAGTATAAGTTAAAAGTCTTACATTTACATCCCGGTAAAGGCTTGAAAATGTATTTTGCAATTCGGTTCTTGTGAATTTAATACTGAAGCCACTTAACTTATGAATTGTAGAACAAATAAGGTCTTTGTCTTTGAGGGTCTTTGTAAAATAAATTCCTTAAACCAGGCACACCCATAGCCTTATTATTCATAGTAGAAAAATGTTCTCAAAACTTAAGCCTTTGGTCCGATACAGATACCAAGATATTGAACTAAGGTAATTATTTCTAGGCAATAATCCGGAGTGGCCCGTGAAAATTATTATTCATTAGCTTGCGCTTGGACTGATCAGGATTAAAATTTTTGCACAACACCATGACTGAAAACTATACAGGAACGGCTTTTAAGAAAGAGTGACTAAAGGCGTCTTTTTTGGTACTAGAGATCTAAATTATCTGTATACATTAGAGTAAAAGCATAAAGTATGACAAAAGGAAGGTTATTGATGAAAAGTGTAAAGAGAAGGGGACCTAAATGGCTTCTTTGAGGGACACCAGGAGTGACATACAGTGGGTTAGACAAGCAAACATTAAAGAACACTATTTGGGTTCTATCGGTCCGATAGCTCACAGTCCAACCAAGAAGTTAAGGAGAGAAACCAAGAAGGTTTAGCTTATGTGCAAGGAGGGAAAGATTATCTGAGTCAAATGTCTTACTGAAATCAGTATAAATGACGTCATATATTCCTGAAATCCTAATAACACAGGAGATTTTACCTCAAGCAAATTGGTTGTACTTGTAGAAGACGCGTCGCGATGTTCAATAAATCCATGTCAAAAATAGGATATGAAAGTGTTGCAAGTAAGGAGTTAAAACATTTTTAACGAAATAACTTATTATATCAGTGCCAATGAAATGGACGTTTAATTAAAATCGGTCAACCATAACCTATAATAGCTGCCTCGACAACTTTTCACATAGCGAGCATTTTTGTGGCATATACTCGTATTAATAACTCCTGAACCAAATAATATTTTTTGAAGGGGTTTCTTTTATAGTATCATATAACCACTAAGAAGTATTTTGGAAAAGTGGCCGTGACCACACCCTTTCTATTTGAACCAAATCCCACCACTCTCGGAAAAGCATTCAAATTCTCACAACATATTTAAAATACAGCAAAGGTGAGATATAGATTTTGGTTGCTATTTATTAAAAAATAACGAAAATTGGCCAATAGATTGTATGGCAGCTATACGATATATCCGTAGGACTTTTTTCAAGTATTTTTTCTCTGCACGCCCGAATCCATATAACAAATTTGGAGGTTATAAATTTATCAAAGGGGCCAAAAAGGGGCCAACATGAGAACTTTGCGATGAGTTAGAACATTTATTAGTACAAGCTGAAGTAATTACTTTTTATCAGTATGCCTCAGCTTGTTTTGTTTATATTCCACGGAATACAAAAAAAGCATGTTATTTTTCTAAAAAAATACACATAAGTACAATAAATTGGACATTAAACACAACTATACTAGATACCTTCAGCTTTATTTTCCATTACAAAAAGGAATTTATAGAAAAAAATTCGTTTGATTTTCTCTTACAAAGTCAGCAAATAATTTGGCGAGCATTTCTTTTGCATGAGCAGCTGATCAATTGTTTACCTTTAAATATATAAAATCAATTATTATATTTGTGGGAATGATCTGGCAACGCTGAGTCAGATGGCCCAAGTTATAGTCGACGGAATGGCAACGACGTACATTTAATAAGAAGAAGAGTTGGAGTTGACGACGCGAAGAGAAAAGACGTAAACGAGCAAGGCTGACGCTCAAAAAACGACGATCATATAAAAGAATAAAAAGATTAACTACGACGATATTAACATTAAACTAAAGTACTAACTAATTTTAAGGAACTAGATTGAAGTATTTTGAAATAAAATCACTTAATTTAATATTAAAACAACCGTGAATTCATCACAACAACTGTGACTTGAACTTTAAACAAAACAGTTTATACCCAAGTCCCACATAATTGGGGGCTCAACCTAAAGAAAAACAATAAAATAATTAAAAATACTAACGCTACAGTCAGGTGCTGACTGTATAAGGCCATGGATTATCATATTATACCGTAATACAAATTTTAACGGTATGGAATCGCCGCCCGAATATTATTAGAATAAAATAAATAGAAAAAATAAAATAAAATAATAAATAATTAATAAATAAAAATTCGCACCCGCCTCAACCGGGAGTTGAACCCGCGCATTCTCTCACAGCCGTCCGCCTCGCTAACCACTCGGCCATTGCCTCACTCCTTGGCTTATCGACAAAGCTGCATTGTCAAGCAATTTTGTTACCATACAATGCAAATAAAAAGTTTAAAATGCTGTGTGTCTGACGCGGTATGGAATCGCCGTCCGAATATTATTAGAATAAAATAAATAAAATAAAATAATAAGTAATTAATAAATGAAAATTCGCACCCGCCTCAACCGGGAGTTGAACACACGTACTCTCTCACAGCCGTCCGCCACTCTAACCACTCGGCCATTGCCTCACTCCTTGACCCATCGACAAAGCTGCATTGTCAACCAATTTTGTTACCATACAATGCAAATAAAAAGTTTAAAATGATGTGTGTCTAGATTTGAACTTCGGTATGCTTGCGTAAATTAGGTCTGCTTAAGTATAAATGTATGTTCAAAGTGAGTTTAATTCGTATCATATCTCACTTATTAATAGTCCGATTTAAATGAAATTTTCACATAACGCCCGTGGCAAAGTATTTGTCATGTAAGATATACAACTTTGGTTGTTGAGCTAATATTGTAGTTTTTAAATAGTTATTACTGATTTACGGAGGCGGGAAGGGGCGTGTCCAAATTTTAAAAAAACTTTGAGACACTGCAATATATACGTATGTTGTCGCAAAATTTGATGACTCTAGCTCTTATACTTTCTGAGATCCAGGTGTTCATACAGACAGACAGACGGACAGACGGACAGACGGACAGACAGACATGGCTCAATCGACTCGGCTACTGATACTGATTCAGAATATATATAGTTTATGGGGTCGGAGATGCCTCCTTCTGCCTGTTACGCACAATTCCGTTCCGACAAACACAATAGTCCATGAATTTTTTTAAAATCCATGGCCTAAAAATAAAAAGTCGGTGTCAAAAGAATATAAATTTTATAAACAAGAGAGCTAATAAGTTAAAAATTTCAAGAATAATTTAATCATATTGCGTTTGCAGCAACGTCAAGTATAACGGAAGAAAAGAGAAACGGAAAACGCATGTACATTGTGGCGCCACACGCGAAATAAGAAAATCGAAAAAATGTCGCGACTTGTAGAATACGACGTAATAAAGCAGATGCTGAAGAAAGAAAGAAAGGAGAATATTGAACTTCTTCATAAATTTATATTTGAAAAAAATGGTGATAGACAAAATCGAAATCGGTTACGCGAGTTTAAAGGGTTTGAATATGACGAAATAAATGAAAAATTTATTAAAAAAATTGATTACATAAACGATAATTTAACATTTAATTTGCTGAGTGACGCTGATTTTAATGCCAACGCCGATGAAGATGAAAGCGAAGACGATGATAACGAAGACGATCAAAGCGAAGACTACGAGCACGCACAAAGTTTGGTAGGCTGTGACACTCAATGCGAAACGGCAGAATTGGAACAAGCGAATGTGAGAAGCAAAGGAAAACGAGTGAACTCTACAGTGATGGCACGAAGTAGTGATGCCAGTATAGGAAATAGTTTAGCGACTCCGAGGTTCGCTTTAAACTTTCGTGATATTGAAGACTCGATTCGTAAATTTAGTGGTGACGATACACTTTCGATTGAAGTATGGCTAGAAGACTTTGAAGACACTGCGCAAGTTATGTAATGGGATGATTTACAAAAATATATTTTTGCCAAACGATCATTGAAAGGATTGGCACGAATGTTTGTAGCTAGTGAACGCGGTATATCAAGCTGGCACAATTTAAGAAAAGCTTTATTAAACGAGTTTAAAACAACAACAAACAGTGCTCAATTACATAAACAAATGAGTGATCGTAAAATAAAGAAAGGTGAAAGCTTACAAGAATATTTTTTGATAATGAAAGAACTATCTTCTCGCGGTGATATTGACAATAATTCACTAATGGAATATGTGATTGATGGTATAAACGATTTAAGTGTAAACAAATCCATTTTGTATGATGCAAATAATTTAAAAGATTTTAAACAAAAACTCAAGTGCTACGAAACAATGCGTAAAAAATATCAGTTTAATCGCCGTAACGATAAAAATAAAATCGACATAAATGAAAAAGAAAATACAACTAAAATGAATCATGAAATAAAATGTTTTAACTGTGGTGAGAAAGGACATACATCTAATAGCTGCGTTGATAAACTTAAAGGAAAAAAGTGTTTCAAGTGCAACAATTTCGGGCACATTTCCAAAGAATGTCAAAGTTCAAAAGATAATTCAAACGTCACAAATATGCGCAAGATAGCTAATGATTCAATGATGTGTAAGACTGTGAAAATTAAACAAAATGAACTTACAGCGCTTATTGATACGGGCAGTAAACATAATATAATGACGATGGATACCTTTAAAAATTTAAATGCTAAACTTACAGAAACTAACGTATATCTTATTGGATTTGGAAATAAGAATAATAAAGACAGAGTGAAACCTTTTGGTCGATTTGAACAATCTTTTATAATAGACAACGAGGAATTTATCAGTATTTTTCTGGTAGTGAGCACAGAGTTACTAGACGTTGATATAATTCTAGGTGAACAGTTTTGCAAGCAAGCAGAAATCAAAATAACGCGTAATGGAATAACGATTAAAAAGATTAAAGACAAAATAGAAGAAGAAGACTTTCTAATGAAAATAGACACTAGTGAAGAGATTGAACTAAATATCGACGAAAGGGCAAGTCCTCAAATTAAAAGTAAAGTCGTAAACCTAATAAACAATTATAAACCGATTAAAACTAAAACAACACAAATTCAAATGCGCATAACATTAAAGGAGGATACTCCGATTTTTTCACGTCCACATCGATTGCCCTACTCCGAGAGACGCGTTGTGGACAACCAGATTGAAGAATCGCTCAAAGACGGCATTATTCAGACATCGGAATCAGAATACAGCAGCCCAGTAGTATTGGTGAGAAAACGCGATGGATCACCACGACTCTGCGTAGATTACAGACGCATCAATAAACTGATTATACGAGACCATTTCCCTTTGCCGCTAATTGAAGATCAGCTGGATCGACTACAAGACGCTAAAGTTTTCAGCACGATCGATCTCAAAAACGGATTTTTTCATGTTGACGTAGAAAACAACAGTCGTAAGTTTACTTCATTCGTAACTCACAATGGTCAGTTTGAGTTTAAGAGAGTTCCATTTGGTTTATCCAACTCTCCGAGTGTTTTCGAACGACACGTTAATGCAGTGTTTAGAGATCTAACAGCTCAAGGTATAGCTTTACCTTATATTGATGATGTCATTATACCAGCGAAAGATGAAGACGAGGCTATTAAAAACCTGGAAATAGTTATTCAAAGATGTGCAGAATACGGTCTGATGCTAAACATAAAAAAGAGTCATTTCTTGAAGACTAAAATAGAATTTCTTGGCCATATAATTGAAAACCAAAAAATAAGTCTTTCTGACTGAAAAATCTCTAAGGTTTTTTAGAGAGCGAAATATAAACAAATAAAAAGGACGCGGTGGCTTGATTAATAATTCATAAATTGGCGATTTATTGCTGCTGCTGGCTTCTATGATTGCTTAACAACGAATGCTTTTTTCATTAGCGAGAGTGGGCCACAATCCGACCACACTCCTCGAATTCACCGTCGGCATTTGCCGATCGTCAAGGGCTTAAGAGAGCATTATAAAGAGAGCTTAACTACATTTCAATTCCACAATTTTCTCTTACTTTATGCTAGCCTATGACTTCAATATCAATTTCACATTAATATTCAATAATAATAATTTCATTAAAGTAATATCTATATTAACACTAATAATAAAACTAAACAAAACTATGCTGCTCTAACATTCCGGCCCCGTTGAAGAGCTCCGGTTTTCAATTATTGGGAGTAGAGCCAGCTTATGTATAGGGCGCTTAATGACGCCTGTTGCGGTTTTCACCTCTGCCACCTTGCCGTCCTCCCCTCGAATTGTGCGCGTTACGCGCCCGGTTATCCACTGCTGAGGGGGTGTGTTGTCGTCGTGCACTAGCACGACCGCTCCTTCCTCGAGATTGTGCTCGCCTTTGGCCCATTGAGTGCGCTGCTGGAGGCTGAGCAGGTAGTCCTTGGACCACTTGCGCCAAAAGTGCAGTTTGAGCGCCGACAACGGCTGCCACAGCCTCAAATATCCTCGTCCTGGTTTCCTGCTGCTCTCGTCTGGATCGGATCCTAAAGGCAGCGCCAACAAAGGCTGACCGATAAGTAGGTGGCCTGGCGTCAGCACCTCTCCATCGCTGGGATCGCTGCTGTCGACTAGCAACGGCCTGGAGTTGAGCAGCGCCTCGACGTCCACCAGATGTGTGCTCAACTCGTCCTGCGTCAGGTTGGCGTTGCTCGCTCCTCGCAGAAGCCTGTGCTTGGCAGACTTCACTGCGGCTTCCCACAGTCCTCCGAAGTGCGGGGCGCGGGGGGAATGAACCTCCACTGCACTCCTCTCTCCGCTGCGAAGTTCACCAGCCTCGCCTCGTTGTTGTGGAACGCCGTCTGCAGCTCCCTCAACACGTTGCTCGCTCCAACGAAATTCGTCGCGTTGTCGCTGAATATCGTCTCCGGTAATCCGCGTCTCCCGATGAACCTTTTAAAAACGTTCAAAAAAGCATCAGCTGATAGATTGGTTACCAGATCTAAATGAACCGCCTTTGAGGCAAAACAAACCAAAACGGCAACATACATTTTTACAGGTGGTCTACCCCTGATTCTATAGCTAACATTGAACGGCCCGCAGAAGTCTACTCCACATACTCGAAACGGCCGACCTTCTCGAAGACGATCAGCAGGCAAATTTCCCATTAGTTGCCCCAACAATTTTGGTTTGTATCGGAAGCAGTGTATGCAGTTCCGAACAACTGCAGTGCACAAGCTTCGAGCATTTACTACCCAAATTTGCTGCCTCAAAAGTCCAACTAGAACTTTTGGGCCAGCATGGTAGTGCCTACGACGGGAAATTTAGCGTCATACGAGAGGGGCCTGTGTAACAAACGTCCTCCTACTCGAATGAGTTCGAATTGTATTCCATTTTTGTCAAATATATCAATAAATGGATTCAGCGATTGCAACATTGGTGCTAGAACTACTGATTGTCTCAATAATTTCAATTCGCTTTTGAACGATGTGCTTTGTACTATGGCGATCAGTTTAAGAAATGAAATATTTCTTTCTGATGCCGACACCACGAGAGAGTCTGATTTGAGCCCTTTGTAACAGAATCGAAGCACATAAGCCATTATGCGAATCAACTTTGGAAAGTTGGAGTGACGATTAATTAGCTCAACAAAACCATTTGGCTCAGCTTCTGCCAAAGTACATAAAACAGCACTTTTTTTGTCTTCGGAAGATTTGATTTCCGGCGCTATTTCAACCAAGTGAAGCTGAGGCCATTGGTCTTCCTCCAGTTTCAAGAAACTTGGCCCATCGAACCATAACGAGCTAACAATCTCGTCTATGTCGGTTCCTCTCGATACTAAATCCGCCGGATTAGCATCTGTTGGAACGTGACGCCACACAATACCTTTCGACAACTCCTGAATTTCTGCAACTCTATTTGCCACAAATGTGCCCAATGTGCCAGAATCGCGTTGCAACCAATACAGCACAATCTGTGAATCCGACCAGAAATTCAAACTTTCTATATTAAATTTTGATAAGGTTGTCGCAATTTGGTGCCAGAGCTTGGCCAACAAGAGCGCTGCACATAGCTCTAGTCGGGGTATTGTTTTCACGTTTAGTGGAGCTACCCTAGACTTTGCAGTCAGCAATGTAATGCCAACGTCTCGGTTGTTGCAAGTTCGAACGTATATGCAACAACCATATGCATGACTGGATGCATCGGCAAAGCCATGTTTGATACGTATTTAGACATACGTACCGGGGGATGCGGATTTTATGTAAATCGCGCAATGTCATGGTAAATTTATTCCATGTAGTGTGAAGACTCATTGGGATGGCTTCATCCCAGTCTATTTTCAGTCTCCACAACTCCTGCAACAACATTTTGGCCTTGGTAACAATAGGACACAGTAAACCAAGAGGGTCAAATAAGCGAGAAGCTGCAGACAATATGTTGCGTTTCGTTGGCTTAGCCAAAGCAAAACTGTCCACATCGAGATGATATTTAAATATATCTCCTTGAGGTGCCCAGCGCATCCCAAGAGTTTTTACGGAACTCTGGTCATCAATTTTAAGAGTCACTTCTTCGCTACCCTTTGTTTTGAACGACAGATCACTACAGTTGGTTGCCCACTTAGCAAGTGGAAAACATCCTGATTCCAATATCTTTTGAACTTCATTGCAAATAGTGTTAAGTTCTTGTATACTATCTGCCCCTGCCAACATATCATCAACATAAAAGCACTTCTTAATTACATCTGATCCAATAGGATGTGATTGTGCGTGCATGTTGGCTAGTTCAAACAAGCAGCGTATCGCCAGAAAAGGTGCAGAAGCTGTACCGTATGTGACTGTATTAAGTCGGTATGCCTGAATATTTTGTGAAGTATTTTCTCTCCACAGAATAAGTTGGAAATTTCTGTCTTTTCAGAGACATTTATCTGCCTATACATTTTTGAAATGTCAGCAGTTAAGGCATACTTATTCAACCGAAAATGAATCAGGATTGAATATAGCTCCCTCTGAATTGTCGGCCCCACCATCAGTGTTTCGTTCAGTGAAACAGCTGTTGACGTCTTACTAGAAGCGTCGAAAACTACACGAAGCTTGGTGGAGGAACTTTCAGGCCTAAGAACGCATTGATGAGGAATATAATAATGCTGTTCTAGAGGAGTTGACTTCAAAATGGACATGTGTCCCAAATCTAAATACTCTTTCATGAAGTCATGGTACATAGTTTTAAGAACTGCATCCTTTGATATTTTACGCTCAAGTTGCAATAAACGCCTTTCAGCAGTTTGAAAGGACAGGCCAAGAACTTTTGGATCGGTCTTGAAAGGGAGATCCACCTGGAAGCGACCAGAAGATAACTGTTTTACAGTTTTCTCAAAGAACAGTTCACAAGCCTGTTGTTCAGCTGTTTGGCGAACAGCCTTCGACTCGAACGGACATTGATCCAATTCCCAGAAACGGTTGACTAACGAGTCGAGAGAACAATTAGATTGGGCCATTAAACACCCACTGAACTGGCGCATAGGTACTTGCTCAGTACATTTGCCTGCTACTATCCATCCTAGCAGCGTTTTTTGCATTGTAGGAAGTTCAGAACCTAATTTTATTTGCCCAACGCACAATAATTCGTAGAACAATTCTGCTCCCAAAAGAATGTCAACTTTAGCTGGCCTATAGAATTCTGGATCTGCAAGCTTTATATTTTTGGGAATTTTTCAATTTGAAATACCCATTGAATGTGCAGGCTGTGTTGTTGAAATGGATTTCAATACCCAACAGTCAGCAGAAAAGTTGTGAGAATTTATGCGCGACTCAATAGAAGCACATATCTTATTTTTGCTATCTATTGTTGCACCACCAACCATTGAGATAGCTAGGGAAGTTGGCTCGCGCTTGAGTCGTAGCATTTGAGCCATGCTTTCAGACATCAAATTTATTTGGGAACCACTATCGAGCAAGGCTCTGGCAGGATGCAACTGACCAAATCTATCCCGTACATTTACGACAGCTGTGGCGAGAACGACTTGCTCATTATTGAGCACATGTCCCAAATATGCCTCTGAAGCAGTCGCGTGAAGAGAAGGCGTCTCACCTTGAACAGGTGTACTATACCTGTGAAGCAAGGAATGATGAGGCTTCGAACAAATTCTACATTTTGATGCCTTGCACTTTGACACCGTATGCCCCACCACTAAACAATTAAGGCAGAGCTTTTGTGTTTTGACAAATTCAAAACGCTGCATAACTGAGATTGCAGCAAACGATGGACACGAATAAATATTGTGCGTTTCTGCCTTGCAAAAAACGCACACAGACGATGATGAACGTCCTCCATCAGCACAAGCAAAGGACGATTTAGACTGATGGGGCTTCTTAGCGTCAACTCGCGACTTTGTTTTGTCCCGCGTTGACTCTTCTGCAGACAAATACTGATACCGTTTATTCAGTTGTCTAGCACAATGTTCCCAAGACGGCAGCGTATCATAGTCAAGCTGCTCTTCGAAACGAGATTTGGTAACATGGTCTACCTTTGCCATGACCATGTGAATTATCATTGCATTAGCAATGTCTTTGTCGTTTCCTAATGACGACAACGAAGAATAAATAGCAGACACCGTATCTATGATCGATCTCAAACTCGATGCAGATGGTTTTGTCATGCTAGGTATGTCAAACAATTGTGAAACTGTCTCAAAGAATATAAGACATTTGTTGTCATACACTGCTTTGAGACTAGCGAGGGTCTTTGGGTAGTTACAATCCGTTAATTGATACGGCTTAACTACCCCCAATGCTTCATCTAACAAACACGAGACTAGATGATTGAACTTTTCGACGTTTGACAAGGAATTGTCATCATCGACTAAACTTTCAAACAGGCACATAAAATTGTTGTACTCTGAATGTTTGCCACTAAATTTTGGCAAACGCATTTTCGGCAACTGAGAACGCTGGCTTGAAACTACGGAGCAATTATGCTCAGGTCTAGGCTCTGATGTTGGCTTGGATGCATTTATGTATAATGCCCTTGTGACGACACACAAATCCTCTAATGAACCTCTAGAATCATTAAGAGGGCTTAAATTATCTATCTCAGCCTGTAAATCCATTGCCTTTCCTATGTATCCTTCTAAAAGCTCTAATCGGCACGCTATATCTGTTTTATTAGTCGAGATGGTTTTTGCTTTAATTGCTGTTTGCATACGAGCAATATCAGCACGGACCCTGTCAAATCTTTGCAAGCATAGTGATAATTTTGCACTTGTCTTGCTGATTTGTGGCTTTTCAATCATTTTTCGGACTCAATCATGTTTAATAAAAAGGCTTACTAAATTAACAATATATAATGTGTCACAAACTTTGTGAGCTACCCTCGCAACGACGCTGACTATGTAAGTCTAACTTGCTTAATACACACACACACGCAACCAATGCGTTGTGTGAGCAAACAAACGACAATGATCCAAGCGATCCAAGATAAAACAAGCTAAACTTTTACTGTAACTACGTTTGTAGGCAGCAATGTAAAATGCGGGGTGCGGGGCCTGCAATGCAACTGAGAAAATATATACACACGCACCTTAAGTGGTATATATATCAAACAAACAAGAGAAAAAACAAGCGAAAAGAAAATCAAACAAACGTTTGCTGTAACTACGTTTGTTGACAGCAATAGAATATGCGGGGTGCGGGGTGACGATATGTAAGTGGCGCTAAATTCAGGCGCAAGCGAAACAACAAAATTATGTGAGCCCAACGGGAGGTTCGAGGTGAACGAACGCAACGACAAATGTATGTGTGTATATGCAAACGCCGATATATACGTATGTAGTTATGTATTCACAGATGTTCCAAGTTAGCGGTTAGCGAAGATTGAAAGGAGATAATTTGCATTTACACACACACTTAATTATTAAAATAACCAATATGTAAGCCACCAATTTTATAGTTCAATGTATGATAAAAATTGCCGTTTTTGTTTATTATTATTTGTTATAATGCGAATAACAAATTGTTAGTAAATACTAAACTTCATATGTATGTATGTATGTTCGCTTTTATATGTGTGTGTCTATACATATGTATATGTACCTATGTAATAGTTTTGTTCTGCTCAATATTTGGCGGTCATTTATTTAAATAGGTTGGCGCGAATATTTAATATATATACATACATATGATTATCTATATTTGTGTGCAATAAAATGAGTGTCAGAAATTGAGCTATGTAATATCTTAGTTAATTTAATGTCGACCAAAGCGACAGTACACAACACACTATTTACGTGTACGATCAATTTTTGACACTGAATACCTGGAGACTGTCTAGCGAATCAATAGACATGGAACGAGGATTATTATCCATATGGTCCAGCGGCAACGATGAAGACGGCTTGGCAGCTTTTGGTCCAGTTGGTAGGATGATGACTCCCACAAGCACAAGTGTCAATGTTTTTCTATTTTTCACACCCGCACACGAAACGCGCGAAGCAATTGCCACGAACAGCACAAAATAAATTGTTACCGAAAACAAATTATTAACCACTACACCGAAGTCCCTGCTCGGACGCCAATGAAAAATCTCTAAGGTTTTTTAGAGAGCGAAATATAAACAAATAAAAAGGACGCGGTGGCTTGATTAATAATTCATAAATTGGCGATTTATTGCTGCTGCTGGCTTCTATGATTGCTTAACAACGAATGCTTTTTTCATTAGCGAGAGTGGGCCACAATCCGACCACACTCCTCGAATTCACCGTCGGCATTTGCCGATCGTCAAGGGCTTAAGAGAGCATTATAAAGAGAGCTTAACTACATTTCAATTCCACAATTTTCTCTTACTTTATGCTAGCCTATGACTTCAATATCAATTTCACATTAATATTCAATAATAATAATTTCATTAAAGTAATATCTATATTAACACTAATAATAAAACTAAACAAAACTATGCTGCTCTAACACTGACGAAAAAACAAAAGCCGTTACTAATTTTATACAACCACAAAATAACAAAGAATTATTGAGTTTTCTAGGACTTGTTGGTTTTTTCCGAAGATTTATACCAGGATTTGCAAGTGTTGCGAAACCTCTTACCGATCTAATAAAGCAAGATGCAAAGTTTCAAATGGATGAAAAAGCTTTATTCGCAATCAATAAGTTAAAAGAAATCATAACAATGAAGCCTGTATTGAAGATTTACCACCAACAACACGAGACGGAGCTGCACACAGATGCTTCGATGGAAGGATATGGAGCGGTCCTTTTACAAAAATCACCTGATGATAACCTGATGCACCCTGTATATTATATGAGCAAGAAAACGTCTGAAGCTGATAGAAAGCTGTCCAGTTATCATTTAGAGATTCTAGCAGTTGTAGAAGCACTAAACAGATTTCGTGTTTATCTTCTAGGTATCCGTTCCAAGATCATAACAGATTGTAACGCTTTTGCGTTAACGATGGACAAAAAGAATCTCTTATCTACACGAGTTGCTCGATGGGTTCTCTTGCTACAGGAATTTGATTACGACATTGAACACAGGAGTGGAACACGAATACGTCACGTCGATGCTTTAAGCCGTCACCCGATCATGATTATTAAAGACGACACCGTACATTGCAAAATAAAATATGTGCAAAATCAAGATGACGAATTACGTGCGATTATGGACATCCTCGCAGAGAAGACGTCACACATATTGAAATAAAATCACTTAATTTAATATTAAAACAACCGTGAATTCATCACAACAACTGTGACTTGAACTTTAAACAAAACAGTTTATACCCAAGTCCCACATATTTATGATGTATTCACTTTAAAAATTAATTTAAAACCAAGTATACGATAATTTAAAATTAAAATTTGGACATTATGCGAAAAAGAACGACTTCTGAATGCCGCTAGCCTAAAAATTTGAAATTCTAAAATTTGTTAATAATCTACACTAGAAAAATGTCTTGAGAAAAAGAGAAAAGAATGAAGAGATACAGAAAATTTCAGTTGTATATAGATGAAGTCTCCACATCTCATGTGGTTGTAGAAGGAATATATCGTACCTCATGGAATCGCACTTTTACTCTGACTTATTGCACATGCCCTTAATACCTTTGTAATTACGGCTGGTGCTGGCTGGCACAAGAGGCACAAGAGGCTCGCAATCAAATTAACATTCCCCTTGTTGCAGTTGCCTGATTTATATTGTATTTACCTGGCAATACCCTGGACTCTGACAGGCAGTCACTCCGCTGGTGTATTGACTTTGGGGCAAAACTTGCAGCTTCTCTGAAAATCTGAGAAACATTGCATGCCTGTAGCAACCTGTACTGTTCTTGTTCGCAGGATTTGCTTTATTTCTTGTTGCAGTTGCCGTTGCCAGTTGCCGCTTGCTCTTGCATCTGGCACAGAACTTGCAGCAGTTGCCGCTGTTGCATTCCGCTGACTGATGAGCTCCGTAAACGTTTGTGATATTTTGTGCGTCTAATTAGCACACAGAGCAGTTGATAAGCATCCCAATTGTTCGGGACTTTTGAGAGAGTGGAAATTGAAAGGTTGGAGGGTGTGGGAGGGTGCTGTAGTACCAATCAGCGGAAGGCAAAACAAATGCTGCAGCAGTTGCCAAAAGAAGAGGCAACTCTGAAGCCAGTTAAAGCCTGTTAATTATTATTGGCCAAACGGCTGTAAATTTCACAACTGACATTTCGCAGATAATGGCGCCCACGCACACACACATTCAATGAAGAGATAAAAGCTTGAAATGTGCAATTAATTACATTGTCGCATCTCTAGAGGTAAGAAGAGTCTTTGTGGAAGAAAGAGGAGCTGACAGCACTCGGGGCTGTCAACGTCGCCTTAATAAATTGTGTTTTATGTTCGACAACAGTCAAGCTGCCCTACAATGAACTAACAAGCAACTTTAGCTTAGCATGTGCAATTTTTACATTTTTTATTTGTCTTTTTATTTATATTTTGATTTTCATATAAATAAATTCATATTCCTTTCAGTGCTGATGGGAACAAACCGGATCTGGATCGTAGAGCTGCCATAAAACATATTGGGCCTCTTTGTTATTTTAAATATACTCTCTGCAATAGTATAAGTAGGTACAAATTTGCCTCTTATTGTGTCTTTTCGAGATTGGGGTTCCCTATTTATATTTTTGTAACATATTTTTGAAATTAGTTAAACATCTTTAATATTGATTTTCAAGTTAGTAAACATTTTCAAGGCGCTGCTGTCTACTTATTTGCTTCTTTGCGATTATTAGTGTTGACTATTTAATTTTGTTTAATATTTATTTAACACTGACAATATTTTCCTTACTATTTTCCGACTATTTTCCTTACCTTAACAATGGTCAAAAATAAGAAAATGCACGCGTGGTCGTTCCATTCTGTCGGTTCGTTTTAGCGACGCGTTGCTTTAACTGACTGAATGGACAACATTGACAAATTTGGTTTGCAGGTATTTTAAATAGACTAATTATTTGCAATTAATTACATTATAGATGTCAAACCTGAGACCTCAATTCGATGCCGCAAGTCCGAAAACAAGAGCGTTAGCAACAGCTGCAAACCGATTTGAATTACGATTTGCGGTTACAATTTTCCAGTTGCCAGTGTTGGGTAATTTTCTCTTTGTTCGCTCTTTTGCCTGTTCTCTCATGCGCTCTGGCTTCCAACATGGAAAGTATAGTAAGTGAACTTGAAGCATGTGGGTTTTGCTATGGCATCTGATATCCTTCACAAAGTTGTTGGGAAATATTTTGTAATATAATTACCCTCTAGATTACAAACGGGAAAGACGAAAAGATGAAATGAGAATGTAATTTCAAAATTAATTTGTATTAAAGACGTTTCAAAGTCAGTAATAAATGTAATATTAAATATTAACAATCACGAAAGTTACAGTGAGTGTGCTCATTTGTAAAATATCCGCTACCCACCTGACCAAAATAATTTCTTTTATATATACTTGAATAATATACATTGCAGGAGACGGAAACCACAATCCCTTTATGGTAAAATGATTTTTTAAATAACTTATATGTTACATATGCGAACGAAATAACCTTCGTTAACCAAAAAATGAACGGTTTAGCATAAAATTACGATTTCAATTAAGTTTTTATCGATTCATGTAAATCGTAAAATTAATTTTGATCTGATTTTAAAAAATGCATGGTGTGTTCTTCGAAATTTCTATATATAACAGGCACAAAGAGTCATCTCCATTCAAATAATATATACACACTCGACTCGGCTGTTGATGCTGATAAGGAATATTTAGTATACATACGTGCTTCGTACCTATGTTACTATCTAATGCATGCATTTGCGGTTGCCACAATATTATTACAGCCTTCTACTTTATAGATAGTGGGTATAAATAGGGGAAATTATTGAATTCAAAAAAATGTCAGGCTTAGTTTGGTATAGAATTTCAGTTATTATTAATACTATTGGCAGCGCATTGCTAAGGCGGTGCCAGGAAAAAGGTGACTTCCAGTCAGTTTCGTATGTGTTCTCTTTGAGTTAGGGTAATTTTCTCTTTGCTCAGCTACAGTAGCAGACCAAAGCAGCATTGTGGAGCGCTACCAGCCCACCCCATTTGTGCCTACTGCGTTGGTGCCGCGTGCGAGAACTGATAGACGTGGTGCTTAGGCGAGCTTAGAAGCAGTTACATGTGGGATAGCGTAAAGGATAAAGGATTTAAGCTACTTGCCGACGATGCCATCAGTTGAGCCGCATGGCGTAGCTGATGCTTGTCTCTCTCCCTCTATTTCTCCCCCTCTGCATGTGTATGTGTGAGTGAGAGTGTGTGCGCTGCTAAGTGGCATACAGGTAAATCTAGCCGCTGTTTGTATAGGCGCGCCAATTTGGGGCCATCTCAGAATTATGTGACATAGCCGGAATGTTCGATGCGATGCGGCAAGGCAAGACGCGGTGCGGCGCGATGCACTAACCGAGTCAAGGACAAATGAGGCGGCGCTTCACTTTTCATAGCCTACTTATGAGCGTTCCAAGGTAGAAGCCAGTACCTGTCAGAGCAGAGGGGTGCAACAGTGGCAGCGCGAGGGGAGAGGAGTTAACTTGGCCACACAATGACCGCTGTTCAATTGAGCATGGGGTAACAATGGAATATGTTCCCCATCACCTCCCCAAAATTCGATGGGGCAGTACATGAGTCAGTCCAACACGGGCCCTTGGATTCGTTTTTTTATGAAGGGTATATGAATGTTCGCCATAAGTCTGCAACGCAGCTTAGCACCCTATTCTGAATCAGCAGTTTGTCTATTTGCCCGTGTGTCCGTTTGTCCGTGTATCCTTGTGTCCGTATGTCCGTTTGTTGCAACGTAAACTAGTCTCTTAGTTTTCTTAATGAAACTTCGCACACAAGCTTCATGCATCTCTTGCTGCCTGCCGTAAAAAAGTCGGAAGGATACGAATCGGACTGATATATTGTATTGCAGCCATACAACCTATCGGCCAATTATTATTATTTTTAAAATATTGCAAGTTTGCCTATCTGAATTTTTCTATATAAATTATATTCTTACGAAATTGCATAAAAATCGAACCACTGTCACATATACATAGCCATAGAAACAATCGGCCGAAATGAGGGTTTTAAAGACCTGTGTTGTTTTTCGAAATAAATTTACTTGTCAGTGCCAATTCAAGTTAGGCAGTAATCGTCGTATACCTACCATCGGAAACCTGTATCTTACAGCTTTCATAGTAACAAGCAGTTAGAAAGTATTATTAGAAATATGCCCAACGATTGGAGTTATTATAGACGTCAATGAATACATAACATACATACAATATTATTGAATTCTGCATCATTATATATAACTTGCATGGGAACAATCGGAGCAGATAAAAACCTGCAAGGGTATAAAACCTTCGGCATGGCAAAGGTAGCCTTTCTATTTACGTTTTCTTCATCTCTCGCCCTCTTCCTCAGCCTTCTGTTGTTATTGTAATTTTTATAAATTGGAAAAAGTTTTTGAAATTTGTTTTCGGAGCTTTGCAACTTCCCTATTTCATTTTATATGAGCTTTACCAAAATTCTTTAATGTTTTCTTTTTTGTTATTGCTGCTGGATTAGATGGGACCATTAAAAAGCTAGGGGATCATTTCATATAAATTTTTAGGACAGAAAACCTTAAGTTTACGGGACGTGTGAGTGTATTTTTTTTATTTTTGGGACAGGCTTAAAGCGAAGAAATTTATTTGGGCTGCCTTTGTGTGGCGCCTTTGTTTGGCTACGCTTGAAAGCATCCAAAGCTTCGCATTTACACGTAAAATACTCAGGTAAATTTGCGTAGTGTGTGTGTGAGTGCGACGCCATGTTTATGTTGTGTCCATTTTGAAAATACCTTTGGAACACGAAAATTCTGGCGATATTTCAGGGTCGGAGAGTGTAATACATATGTACAAGAGTATAAAGTACGCACGTAGATGTGTGTGTGTATAAATACGGGAATCTTTCGAATAGAGCCTACTCCGTGTATGTGTGTGTACATGTGTGCTTTTTGCCTTTTTAGTGGGCCATTTGTCCATTTGTGCTTTGTACTTTCCGTGTGTATGTGTGTCTGTGTGTGTGTGTGCGCAGCGAAGGCATTTCATTGTATTATATATATTTCTAGTAATGTAATTTATTTGATTTGCTTGCTCTTGGCTTTTTATCTGCCTTCTGGTCCCCTTTGTCCCCTGTGCACCGTCGCTGCTCAATTTCTCTCGCCTTTGTCTTCGCTTTCGTTCACACTCATTATTACATCCACGCTGGTCAGAAATATTTATTTAATTTTGTTATTTAGTTTGGCAGTTCGGATTTAATTTGTATATGTAGTGAAGTATGAAGAAGTGGTGGGCAGCCAATTCAATTGGTATTCGACTGTATCATACCCTGTGTATGGCAATACCGACGAATTGGCCTTTTAAGTCATTTACAATAATAACTAAAAACGCTTATTTCGGCCAATTGAACCTATGGCAGCAACATATGTACATATACATATGTAATTGTTTTCCGATTTTTATGAAATTTTATATATGTACATACGTATGATTTATATAGAAACCAGACGAATGCTACAGTCATATACTCTTTTCCCACAGGTAGAGATGCAGCGCCCTGCACGGCAATTCGGGCTTCTGTGAAATTTAAAGGAGAGGTAGACAATTCAGTTTTCTAAGTATTTGCCAAAGTCAGGAAGTTGTATTCGTCGCTTACAAATCGATTTACAAAAATATCCGTTTGCGAGGATGGTGGGCGTGGAACTCAACATTTTAAATAAACTGATCTGAATAGAATATACAGGAACCTTAATGCCAAATTTGGTGTCTTCAGCTTTTATAATACATGAGATCTGTGTGTTCATACGTACGGACTTGCCTCAATCCATTCGGCAAGTGACCCTGAGACCTTACCCTTTTTAAGAGTCTGCCACGCCACCTTCTGTTGAATACAGACGGAGGGACGGACGGACGGACGCACCAGCAGCTGGACTGGATCGACTCCATTGTTGATGCTGATAAAAAATATAAATATTTATATACTTTATAGGGACGGAAATGCCACCGTTGGAAACACCTGGTTAAAATTAACATAAGGGTATAAAAAAAATATATATAGACTGATGTTATCTCACATAGTCACATATTATATATACTTGTACATATGTATATATTTATATTTATATATTTATGTATATACTTATTAGCATGAGTGCCCAAGTCGATGAAGCGGACATTTCGATCTGTTTTATTAAAGTTCTGTAGCACGCGGTTCATTTTCGAGGCACATAACAATTGTAATCATAATCAAATGCAATGTGGTGTTTCCTTTAGCCCGTGTAGAATGTAGCTGGTCAGAACAAACGTGGCTACAAAAGGTTATATAAAATAATAATAAAGCTAAAGGGCAGCCTAAATTGACGATTGGGCAGGCAGCCAAAGGCAGCCAGCACTCCTCTATCAGTCTGTTAGTCTCCCAGTCAGTCTGTCTGACTGACTGGCTCCACATACCCTGCATATACTATACATACACACACTATGTATGTATACTTATCAATGATTTTATTGCTGTTGGCTGCGACTCAAAGTTCCCTAAGACTATGGAAATTATGTAAATTGTTTTGGCACCAAACATGCACAAAAACTGACGCCGTATTGGATTATCAGTGTGTGCGATGGAGAGAGGGTGGGCCTCTGTCTCGGCAGGTCGCTTGTGCTGTAGCTGGAGCTGCTCAGCTTGTCAGCATGTGAAAGAAATATCGTTTATTATAGTTAAATGTCAGCTGCATGTCAGGGTGGGCAACGCTCAGAGCTTGATGACTGAGCCGGGAAAGACTACTTTACCTCCTCCTTACTCACTCTGGTCTCACCATCTTGTTACGAACTGAGCCTAAGCGGCGTTCTTGTTCCGTGTTGGCTCGTTGCCTGACGCTTCCGCTCGCCGCCCCACCCGATCCCGTTGCCAAGGTGGAGGGCAGAGCAGCGTGTGCAAATGTCGCTTCATGGTGTCCATTTGACTGCTTACCAGGGACGGGTTGTGCCCAGGCCTGGCTGAGTGATTTGCTCACTGAACATTTTAAGATTCGCACAAATATCTGCAGAAAGCGCTTGGGAAGTACCAAATTATAAACTTTAATTGACTTGCCAACTGCCGGTGAATATTTGATTTGCTCTACACATGTGCATAACATATAAATACCCTGTAGCTGGCTAAAAAAAAACTAGAAATGTTAAGCATAATTCAAAATCCGCTTGCAGTTTGCATTTCCCATGTGTACAGGGTGATTGCCAGTCGAGCAGCCCAGCTATTATTTCTGGGCTGAGTGGCAGCTGCTACAATTCAAATTCAAATTCAACTGGATGTAATTGCAGAGGGGGAGCGGAAGGGGAAGGGGTCGGGGCACTTAACGGTAATCAATTTCAGGTGAACCCATTCAAAATCAATTGCAATCCCTGTTGGCCACAACAAATACATAACACAGCAAAGGCTTTCTTTCTTTCTCAGGCCACTATTACCCCCCTGCTCCCTACTTCCTACTTCCCCCCCTGCCAGCAAGCAAATGCTGCCTGCCAGCGCTTTTATAATTAACTGGGCGTCACTACACGCATGTTTGTCCCATCCTAATATATGTCGGGTTATATAGAACTTGCAAGTCTAAAGATACTTCTCGCAACGTTACAGGCAAAAGGAGGCGTCTCCGACCTAACAAAGTGCATATATGTAGATAGATATGTAAACAACAGCCGAGTCGATTTAGCCATCTGTGTCTATTTGTCCGTTCTAGACACTACTAAAAAATATATAATATATAAACGAGAACGAAGGCTTCCAGAGGTTCTATACACTTCCAGTTTCTTATAACATCCGATCGTTCCAATTATATATAACGGTGCAGACTAGTGCGTTGAAGCAGACCGACAGACGGAAAGGGATAGTTTGATTCCTCTGTTGATGCCGATTCAGAATATACATAAATATGTACTTTATGGGGTCGGGGATGTCTCCTAAGGTGCGTTGTAAACTCCTGGCCAAAATGAATATACCCTCTACAAGAGTATAACGAGAACGAAAGCTTCATTCGGCATTGTTTCTGTGAAAGCTATAGGTTATAAGGATGCAATTTCGATGAAATAAGCATATTATATATAATATATAGAAAAATACTAACGCTACAGTCAGGTGCTGACTGTATAAGGCCATGGATTATCATATTATACCGTAATAAAAATTTTAACGGTATGGAATCGCCGCCCGAATATTATTAGAATAAAATAAATAAAAAAAAAAAAATAATATAATAAATAATTAATAAATGAAAATTCGCACCCGCCTCAACCGGGAGTTGAACACACGCACTCTCTCACAGCCGTCTGCCACTCTAACCACTCGGCCATTGCCTCACTCCTTGGCCCATCGACAAAGCTGCATTGTCAACCAATTATGTTACCATACAATGCAAATAAAAAGTTTAAAATGATGTGTGTCTAGATTTGAACTTCGGTATGCTTGCGTAAATTAGGTCTGCTTAAGTATAAATGTATGTTCAAAGTGAGTTTAATTCGTATCATATCTCACTTATTAATAGTCCGATTTAAATGAAATTTTCACATAACGCCCGTGGCAAAGTATTTGTCATGTAAGATATACAACTTTGGTTGTTGAGCTAATATTGTAGTTTTTAAATAGTTATTACTGATTTACGGAGGCGGGAAGGGGCGTGTCCAAATTTTAAAAAAAAACTTTGAGACACTGCAATATATACGTATGTTGTCGCAAAATTTGATGACTCTAGCTCTTATACTTTCTGAGATCCAGGTGTTCATACAGACAGACAGACGGACAGACGGACAGACGGTCAGACGGACAGACGGACAGACAGACATGGCTCAATCGACTCGGCTACTGATACTGATTCAGAATATATATAGTTTATGGGGTCGGAGATGCCTCCTTCTGCCTGTTACGCACAATTCCGTTCCGACAAACACAATAGTCCATGAATTTTTTTAAAATCCATGGCCTAAAAATGTATTGTAGTAAATATAAATTAATGTAGTAAAGTTGGTTGCAATATTTTGAAAAATAATGAAAATCGGCCGTTAGTTTGTATGGTAGCTTTACTATATATCCGATCCAGCTCGTTCTGATTTATGTAAAGCATGTAGTAATAGGAAGCATGAGTGTCAAGTTTCATCAATATAGCAATTAAACTCAGAGACTAGTTTGAGTTCCAACAGACAGACGGAGGGATAGACGGACGAACGGATAGACAGACATAGATAGATCGACTCCCCTGGTGATGCTGATTCAGAATGTATATACTTTTTGGGGTCAGAGATGTCTCCTGGCCAAGGGTATAATTTAAGGGTTTCAGGGGATCCACCCTATATAAGCCATACGAAGCTGTTAGACCCAATTGTGTAGGTAGTTGTTTTTTTGGTAACCAGGTTTAAATTAGCTCGCGTCTACCTTTCCCTTCTTCCGTTTCTCCTATCTCTTTACCTATCAGCGTGTTTCGTATCGAAATTCATGCATGAGTAACCAATATCAATTGTCCCCAAGCTCCTGCGTTTTTCTATTCGTAAGCCATTTCCTTTTTCCACTCCCTCTGCATCAGTCTTCTTTGGCTGGTGAGTTATTATAGCCGTTGCCGCTGTTCGAGCATTAAATTGCTTTATTATGCTTGACGTTATTATGTCCGCTGTGCAATTTGCTGCTGGTCAGTCCCCTCTGCCTCCCCCCCCCCCCCCCCCCCCCCCCCCCCCCCCCCCCCCCCCCCCCCCCCCCCCCCCCCCCGCCCGCCGCTTCGTGGGGAGAGAGAAAAAAAAAAAAAAAAAAAAAAAAAAAGAAAGAAAGCCGACCTTCAGCATCCGGAAGGCTTAATACCAGACTTCAGGTTCTTATCTCGTCTAATCGCTTCTAATCTTTATATGTATTGTATATATATATATATATATTTTTTTTTTTTTTTGCCTGCTATTATTTATTGAATCTTCCCTTTGTTTTAAGAGACTAACAATAAGTATTCAAATCTTAATCTAGCTTAGTTAACTTTCACTTAGTGATAGTGCTTGTGATTAATGTCCTAATAAGTTTATTGCTGGGCTGGGAGGTCGTTGCGGTGCAGCCGGCTTTGGTTGCATACTCGGATTAGTTTTCTTGCGAGGGGATTTGAATGGGTGGTCAGCTTTTCTTGGTATTTCATTTTCTTCTCAGTTATCACTTCGATTACTAATTTGATTTTAGGTCTCTGTGTATGTCTTCGTTCCGAAGGTACCACGGCGCTCCAGTGATAGTTCTCAGAATTCTTGACTGTGCTCGCTGAATAATGTCTATGTTACTTCTGGATGCGTTGCTCCACAGCTCGGAGCCATAAGTCTAGATAGGTTTTAAGACGGAGTTGTATAGAAGAGCTTTACACTCCAGACTAAGTGGAGAGCGAGCATTTATGAGCCAGTGGAGGCTCCTTGCTTTAAGTTTAAGATGTATCGTCTTGGCTTCTATATGTTTGCGCCAAGTCAGCCGCCTGTCCAGATGAACACCCAGATATGTTACCTCGTCGGCTTGTGGAATGCATATGTTATTCAGGACCAGTGGTGGGCATGTTTGTTTATTTAAGGTAAAGGTAACCTGCTTACATTTTTGTTTTCTCCAGTCGGCAAGCCATCGTTCTACAGATGTTAAATGTCGGGATAGGAGTGCCGTGGCTTTTGTTGGGCATTTGGAGCGACTGAGTATCGCGGTATCATCAGCGAACGTAGAGGTTGTTAGATTGTAGTCTGTGGGGAAATCCGCCGTATACAGGGTCTATAGGATTCGACCCAGAACACTGCCTTGTGGCACTCCAGCTTCGATTGGGCAATCACGTGAGGTGCTTGTATTGCATCTTATTGCAAACACTCTGTTGTATAGGTACGACCTCAGTAGCTTATGAGTGCTTTGGGGCAACAGCTTGATTATTTTAAACAAAAGTCCATCCAGCCACACTCTGTCAAAAACCTGCGCGACGTCTAGAAAAATGGCTGTGCAATATTCTCGATGTTCAAAAGCAGTACGAATTTCTGACGTGATTTGATTGACCTGTTCGATGGTTCCATGTTTTTCTCTGAAGCCAAATTGATGTGTTGGAAGTGTGTTGTTTATTTTAAGATGAGGGCTAATTCGCAGGAGTAGCATTTTTTCAAACAACTTTGAGAGACAAGTTAGTAAGCTAATCGGTCTATATGATGATGTCGCGTTTTATCTTTTCCTGGCTTTGGAATCATTACTATGGTCGACTTTTTCCATTTTTGAGGGAAGTATCCAAGCTTGGCGATTGCGTTGAACAACAAGCAGATGTGTAGAATAGCACACTTTGGAAGTTCAATGAGCATTTTTGGAGTTATTAAGTCGAAGCCAGGCGATTTTCTTGGCTTCAGTTGCTCTTTGATAACGTTTGCTAATTCACATGGTCGGAATTCAATGGGTTCTTGAGGTTTTAAATTTGCTGCTATTAAAGGAGGGAGAGTAAATGAGTTGGTCGCGGGATTTGGTCGGAATACATTTTCTAAATGGTCAGCGAAAGCACTGGCTCTTTCCTCATCACTGCGAAACCAGGTGCCAGAGAGACTTCGTAGTGGCATAATTGACGCTATTGGAGTCTTTAGGTTTCTGTGGGCTCTCCACAAAGGGTGCTTAGTGCTGGTGGGAGAGAGTTGCTCGATATATAAACGTTGGCTGTTTTCTTCCTCTTGTTTAAGAGCTTTGGTAAGCCTGCGTGTGGCTATTTTAAGCATGTTTTGTAGTTGGTGATCTATTGGACTGCCACTCCCGTCGTAGGCGTCGTTTATCTAATACCAGCCGCTCGATTTCTCGGTTAGTTCTGATGTAGTTTGGTTTTGCATACGTCACTGGCGGGGTTGAAGCCTTTGCAGCCGAAACTTGAATATTTTCAAGAGTGTCCGTTGACTTGTCTATATCCTCCTTAGTAGATAATGCCGGCGTTAGTTCTATGTGCCCTATAGTTCTGGCGACTAGTTCGTAGCTAGTGAAATAAGTACTTACTAAGGGACTACCCCTACTTACTTTACACACCCTAAGCAATGTATTTTTTCATTTCGTGTTTTGTATGAAATGTCCGCAAATAGGATCAATCACACCACATTGTTTACCAGTAAGTAGAGAATAGAGTACCCATGATTGGAGTACTTATGTAGCTACTAGAATTGACTACCCCTGATTAGAGTACTTATGTAGGTATCCATGAATAGGCTAGTGAAAGAAGTACCTACAAAAAGAGTACGTAAGAAGGTACCCCGGAATGGGTAGGTAAAAATGACTAGAGTACTTATGTATTTACCCATGAATAGGTGGGTGGAAAGAGTACTGTTTGGAGCGCTGCAGCTTTAACTAATAGATTAGATACTAAATAGATACTTTTAAATATACTTTTGAATTACATTGAAATACGTACAATACATAGAAACGTTAAGTGAAATAACATAACATGTAAAACAAACAACTCTAATACTCTGTTAACGCTCGTCTTTGCTTCGGCTGTTTAATCCGATGCAAGGGGGCCAAAGAGAGTAATTATTGTATACTAGAATTAGTCTTGTATTGATCTTGAGCAAATGAACTGCGATTTAATTTAACACCAATAATCCTTTAATACCGGGTCAAAGTTATTTCGTTTTCGTTAACTTTCGTATCTGAAAAAATACTAACGCTACAGTCAGGTGCTGACTGTATAAGGCCATGGATTATCATATTATACCGTAATAAAAATGTTAACTGTATGGAATCGCCGCCCGAATATTATTAGAATAAAATAAATAAAAAAAATAAAATAATATAATAAATAAATGAAAATTCGCACCCGCCTCAACCGGGAGTTGAACACACGCACTATCTCACAGCCGTCCGCCACTCTAACCACTCGGCCATTGCCTCACTCCTTAACCCATCGGCAAAGCTGCATTGTCAACCAATTTTGTTACCATACAATGCAAATAAAAAGTTTAAAATTATGTGTGTCTAGATTTGAACTTCGGTATGCTTGCGTAAATTAGGTCTGCTTAAGTATAAATGTATGTTCAAAGTGAGTTTAATTCGTATCATATCTCACTTATTAATAGTCCGATTTAAATGAAATTTTCACATAACGCCCGTGGCAAAGTATTTGTCATGTAAGATATACAACTTTGGTTGTTGAGCTAATATTGTAGTTTTTAAATAGTTATTACTGATTTACGGAGGCGGGAAGGGGCGTGTCCAAATTTTAAAAAAACTTTGAGACACTGCAATATATACGTATGTTGTCGCAAAATTTGATGACTCTAGCTCTTATACTTTCTGAGATCCAGGTGTTCATACAGACAGACAGACGGACAGACAGACATGGCTCAATCGACTCGGCTACTGATACTGATTCAGAATATATATAGTTTATGGGGTCGGAGATGCCTCCTTCTGCCTGTTACGCACAATTCCGTTCCGACAAACACAATAGTCCATGAATTTTTTTAAAATTCATGGCCTAAAAAGATTCAGATTTTTCATTGGCGCCCGAGCAGGGACATGGGTATTATTACTATTTATTTTCGTTGATTATTGGTGGTGTAAATTCGGATTTCGCGTTTTTAAGGGCCAAGAAATGTCAAGCCGCTCATCAAGGGAAGTGTTTATGGTATCCACCAAAAGCTACGAGGTAATCTGCACCATAAATTGAGTTCTTTGTGTCGACCCGCAATTGTGCGAGAATACCAAATTATTGGCCAAAAACAAATCATTGTGTAGTGTGATTGTGCACCATAATACATATATGTACATAAACATATAAAGTTACATAAAGTTTACAAGAGCCTCAATTATTGGTGTCAGTTAATCTTAAACCGAACAACTATACACATGTGTGTGCATACTTGCATGTTAGAAATGCGCATACATATGTACATATACATATAAATTACCTAAAGCCTTTGAACTAAAACAAATAAAATAAATCAACTTAAAATTCGTTACATATTGAAATTAAATTTTCGGAATTGGCTGGTTACATTTGTTGTATTGCAGTTTTGTACAACAATTTAGAATTGTTGCTGCAATTGTTGAACACACAGTTCAAAGTCGCTTACTCGGTCATTGAACTTTCGCTATTTGCCTGTTCCGCTTTGGTGGTAGCGGCTGTAAGATTACAGCTATTTTTCTTCTGCTTAGCAATGAAGTCGACTAATCTTGGTGCATTGAGTGTTCCGTTATTTCGTGTTGGTTCCGTTAATTGTTTGCCTTCTCAGCTGAGCACTTACATCTTACGTAGCTTATACCCTGTACACATAGGTAAAAAGGGTATATATGTCGAACGGTCAAGTTGTACATTGAACATTAATTTTTCTTGTTGATTACTGGATATCGCTTAGCATTTACTCCCATTAAAGTTCGTAAGCTAGTAAAGTTAAGTTACTAATCATGGGCAATGAAGAAGATTCCAAACCAGCAAGCAGCTCTAAGCGTATGGCAACAATAGTTCAAGCATTAGATCGGCTGAAATTTGATATTGAGCGCATGAAGACTTCGTTTGAGCAAAAAACAATATCTTTCGAAAAAACACAGCTCGAGTGTCGTCTGGAGATTTTAGAAGGATATATTGGAAAGGCAATGGGCCTACAAATTCAACTAGAGAGTTATGATCCAACTGGTGTCACAAGAGGGGCGCTTGAGGATTTGTGTGTTGCCCCCAAAGCTTTGTTTTTAAATGCTGTTAAGCAAAACAAGCCTGAAGTTGCACTGTCACTGCTAGTACAAGTCATCATGCTCAATTGCCAAAAATGTTTCTTCCAAAATTTAGTGGCAAGCATTCAACTTATAGGAATTTTAGGTGCCTTTTTAATACATTGGTTGATGCCGATCATTCACTATTAAAGGTAGAAAAATTCAATTACTTGCTATCATGTCTAACAGATGAAGCGTTAGGAGTGGTGAAACCATTTCAATTGTCAGACAGTAATTATCAAAAGGCTTTGGAGAGTCTTGATGCTGTTTATGATAATAAATGCCTCATTTTTTTTGATACTGTGTCTCAATTGTTCGAATTGCCAAGCATGTCCAAGGCATCGCCAGGAGGTCTGCGATCAATTATTGATACAGTTTCTGCCATTTATTCATCGCTGTTGTCGCTGGCAACTGATAAGGACAATCAAAGGACTATGATTATCCATATGGTCATGTCTAAGGTGGACCAAGCGACCAAGTCTAGATACGAAGAACAGCTTGATTACGAAAAGCTGCCTTCCTGGTCTGATTGCGCCACTCATTTAAATAGGCGCTATCAATATTTAGCAGCAGAAGAGTCAACAAAGGCGAAAGGCAAGCTTAAAGATAATCCAAAGGGGCATAGTAAGGCTTCGTTTTCGTGTGCACAGGGCAATCAAGAATTGCAGAAATCTAGCAAGAAAACAGGACTCAGTTGCAATTATTGTCAGAGCCTGGAACACAAAATTGATTCGTGTCCCTCTTTTAGCTCTATTTCGGTGACAGATCGTTTTGCATTCGTAAAGGCTAATAAACTATGCATAAATTGTTTAAATAGTGGCCATATGGTTTCAAATTGTAAAGCTTCGAAGTGTCGGGTATGTACAAAATCTCACCATTCCCTTCTTCATAGATATGAGTCAAGAGTTCAACAAATTCCTAGTGCCGCATACACAGGTCACGTGCTTAGCACTGACCAAGTTATTTTAGCGACGGCGAGTTTTCAGGTCAAGGATCGATTTGGCCAAGTTCACGTGGCCAGAGCCTTGTTATATTCAGGGTCGCAAATTAATTTTATGTCTGAATCTTTGGCGCAACAATTAAGATTGCAGCGAGAAAGGTCAGCACTAAGCGTCATAACAGTAGGTAAATCAACTACATCAATAAAACATAAAGTATCTGCTTATGTCCAGTCTCGCTTAAATACGTATGGCTTTTCAACCGATTTTTGGGTATTAAATAATATATCTTCGTGTCAGCCTGGGCAAATGCTGCCTTCTGACAAGTGGAAAATACCTGCAAACATAGAGTTGGCCGATCCAGAGTTTCATAAACCTGCAAAGATTGATTTGTTGCTAGGAGCGGAAGCATTCTTTGATTTGCTGTGCGTCGGACAAATTAAATTAAGTACAGAGCTTCCTTCAATCCAAAAAACTTTATTCGGGTGGATTGTATCCGGCAAATATAGCGGTGAATTAAATCATCGACAATTGAGCTGTAATATGGTATAGTAGCTCAATAAATGGAATGTTCTCTCGAGTCATTGGTGGAACGCTTTTGGGAGTTAGACAAAAAACCAGATAAGTCGAAAGCGATATAGAACAGCTGAACAAAGAGAGTGTGAAAATATGTTTATTCGCACTGTCCAACGTTTGCCTTCGGGCCGATTTCAAGTCAGTCTCCCATTTAAAAAGGATCCTAGTATACTTGGCATGTCATTTCAAACGGCCGAAAGGCGTTATCTTCAGCTTGAACGCAAGTTAAGTAAAGACAATGCACTGTCAGATATGTATCATACATTCATGAAAGAGTACAGAGATCTGGGTCATATGTCTATTATAGAATCTGCTCCTCTAAGACAGCATTATTACATCCCCCATCAATGGGTCTTGAGACCTGAAAGCACCTCAACCAAACTTCGAGTCGTGTTTGATGCTTCAAGCAAAACATCAACAGCTGTTTCATTAAATGAAACTCTCATGGTTGGGCCGACAATTCAGAGGGAACTTTACTTAACATTGCTTAATTTTAGATTGAATAAATTCGCTGTAACAGCCGACATTTCCAAAATGTATCGTCAAGTTGACATTGCTGATGAAGATCGCAATTTTCAGCTAATTCTTTGGAGAGAGAAAAGCTCGCAGCCAGTGCAAACGTACAGACTGTAACATATGGCACAGCATCTGCACCGTTTTTGGCAATTAGATGCCTATTTGAATTAGCAGAAAATTGCTTACAATCGCATCCAGTAGCAGCAGCTGTCATAAAAAATTGTTTTTATGTAGATGACATGCTTGCTGGCGCTGACACATATGAAGGTTTACAAGAAATTTGCCAACAAGTTAAAAAAGTATTATTGTCAGGAGGTTTTCCATTGGCAAAATGGGCTTCGAATCATCCAAAGTTGTGCACTGATGAGGGCGAAAAGGTATTAAAGGTCGACGAGACAAGCTCAGTGAAGACTCTCGGCATACGGTGGGTACCGAGCGCGGATGAATATAGAGACAATCTCGAGGTAGATGAATTTACATTGATAAAGCCGACGAAGCGCAACATTTTGTCAGTTGCTTCTCGACTTTTCGACCCCCTTGGATTGCTATGTCCACTTATCACAAAAGCAAAAATTCTGCTGCAAAAATTGTGGAAACAGAAACTAAATTGGGACGAGACGATTCCTGCTTATCTTCATACAGAGTGGATTCTGTATATAGATACTTTACGTGATCTCAGCAGAATAAAGCTGCCTCGATACGTCTGTAAGAGTCAATACAATCAATTGGAAATTCATGGCTTTGCAGACGCTTCGAGTGACGCTTATGGATGTTGCATCTACGTATGTACACGGTATGAAGATGAAGTAGAGACAGTGTTGCTAACAGCAAAATCTAGAATCGCTCCATTGGCAACTAAGACCATTCCTCGTCTTGAGTTGTGCGCTGCGCATTTACTAAGCACTGTGTGGAAACAAATTGCCCCTGTTTTGTCCAAATTTAAAATAGACAGCGTGAACTTTTGGTCTGACTCTCAAGTAACCCTTTATTGGCTAGAAAAAGAGCCAGCGTCATTATCTACCTTTGTAGCCAATAGAGTTGCTGAAATTCAAGAGCGCTCTAATCATGTTATATGGCGACATGTACCGACTGAGTTAAATCCAGCTAATATTGCATCTAGAGGTGCATGTATAGATGAGCTTATTAAATCATTATGGTTTAAGGGCCCAAGCTTCTTACATGACTCTGCCGAGAATTGGCCACAACTCCATAAGTTTGAGATCTGCGCAGAAGTACAAAGCTCAGAAAACAAAAAATGTGTTTCAGTTCACAAAGTTATGTGTTTGGCAAAGTTTGTGAACAGGCAATATTAAATATAACTTTAGAACTAATTGAACGACGATCTTCCTTCTCTAAAATTATTCGAATAGTAGCTTATGTTATGCGGTTCTGCTACAGAAATTATCGACCCAATTCTCATGTCGTGTCGGCCATTGAAAGAAGACTTGCCTTTTGGAAAATAGTTCAAATAGTGCAAGAACATAGATTTCAACGAGAAATATTGTTGCTTGAAAAATCTCACGTTTTGTAGCCAAGTATTCAGTCGTTAAACCCCTTTATGCATGAATTTGACGAATCTGGAATACAGTTCAAAGTCATTCGTATAGGTGGTAGGTAACTGCAGAGTAACATTCCCTACGATGCGAAATTTCCTCTTTTGTTGCCTCGAGACGAAACGTTCGTCAAGATATTCGTGCGCAATCTGCACATTAAAAATTATCACGCTGGCCCAAAAGCATTGATGGCACTTTTGAGGCAGCAAATTTGGCTAATAAACGCACGAGAAATGTGCTCAGCAGTTGTTCGCAACTGCGTGCATTGTTTCAAATATAAGCCAAAATTATTAGGCCAAATCATGGGCAACTTGCCTGCAGACCGTTTGAGAGAAGGTCGCCCATTCAGAGTTTGCGGTGTTGATTTTTGTGGACCATTTTATGTTAGCTACAGATTGCGCGGTAGACCCCCAGTGAAGGCTTATGTCGCTGTGTTTGTTTGTTTCACGTCAAAGGCTGTTCACCTAGAACTCGTAGTTGACATATCCACTGATGCGTTTTTAAATGTATTTAAAAGGTTGGCGGGCAGACGAGGACTGCCGGAGAAGATATACAGCGACAATGCGACCAATTTCGTGGGAGCGAGCAACGTATTGAAGGATCTGCAAACAGCGTTCGAGAAGCAGAAGGAGGAGCTTCAGGACTACGCCGCGGAGAGAGGAGTGGAGTGGATCTTCATTCCACCCAGAGCACCACATTTCGGAGGGCTGTGGGAGGCGGCAGTCAAAGCAGCGAAGCATCGGCTGGTGAGAGGGGCCGGCAACGCCAACCTCACACACGACGAGCTCAACACACATCTGGTCGACGTCGAAGCGCTGCTGAACTCCAGGCCACTGGCGGCAGCAATCCCAACGACGGCGTGCCACTAACGCCAGGCCATTTGCTGCTGGGTCAGGCTCTAACCACGCAGCCGCGCGAATACGTGCCAAGCATGCCTTGCAACATGGCAAACAATCCGTTTTTAAAGCGGTGGCGGCAGCTGTCGGAGCTCAAGCTGCGGTTTTGGCACAGCTGGTCCAGGGACTATGTCCTCAGCCTCCAGCAGCGATCACAATGGACAACAGAGGCCAACAACTTAGAGGTGGGACGCATGGTGCTGATACACGACGACAACACGCCGCCCCAGAAATGGCATCTAGGGCGCGTCACCCGAGTCATCGCGGGAGACGACCGCAAGGTTCGAGTGGCAGAGGTACAAACCGCAACCGGCATCGTTAAAAGAGCCATTCACAAACTGGCTCCAATCCCATGGATCAAAGAACTGCAGTCCTTTAATGGTGGCGGAATGTTGGAGCGCTGCAGCTTTAACTAATAGATTAGATACTAAATAGATACTTTTAAATACCATATACTTATTGAATTACATTGAAATACATATAATACATAGAAACGTTAAGTGAAATAACATAACATGTAAAACAAACAACTCTAATACTCTGTTAACGCTCGTCTTTGCTTCGGCTGTTTAATCCGCTGCAAGGGGGCCAAAGAGAGTAACTATTGTATACTAGAATTAGTCTTGTATTGATCTTGAGCAAATGAACTGCGATTTAATTTAACACCAATAATCTTTTAATACCGGGTCAAAGTTATTTCGTTTTCGTTAAGTTTCGTATCTGAAAAAAGATTCATATTTTTCAAGTACCCATAGATAAAATGCATTAAAATAATGATTTATATATTAAATATTGTTTTTTATTTTAAAATTCAGCAAGAAGTTATACACTGCCGGTAGATGGCGCTGCTAGAGGAGGTGTGTGCTGTGTGTGATATATCGTCAGCGCCATCCAACGTCTGTCGTTCGAAACAGCCGGATTATCCATATCCATCCATAAGAAATTCATCACAGTTCTTCAGAAAAGATTAGCCAAAATAATTTCCAATTGGCAATACAGATGAATTCTTAACATTTGTCTAAAATTATGTTATCATTAACAAAGCAAAACAATTTCAGCATGACAATTGTTTTTGTAATTGTCAAAGCCAACTAAGACAAAAATGAACATTATCGAAAATATAGTTAGAAATTGAACACGAAAAAGCGACTAAAAGTAGGCGTTCAACTTCGTTGATACTTAGGTGGATCTGCGTTCGCTTACCCTAGGGTGACTAGGGTAACTACCCCTGTAGGGAGTAGTCGGGTATGTTGTTTAAATATTGCTAAACTTACACCAGAAAGTGACGAAAAGTAGGCGTTAAAATTCGATTGACACTTAGTGGTTCGGTGTTCGTTTACTAAAGGGTGAATAGGGTAATTACCCATGTAAAGAGTAGTCGAATAAGTAGTTTATGTATGGCTTATCGACACCCCTAGAACGACTGGGTGTGAACAGACAAACTTTTTATATCTTGGCCAGTTTGTTCTAAAATTTGTGAGTCTGTAGGGTGGGTCGACTATGTGGGGGCGATTTAGCATATTTAGAAGAACAGGTGAGTGATCTGATGATAAATCTGCTAGTGCTTCGGTGGAGACCATGTTGCGGGGGACTTGTTTAGTAATTGCAAAATCAATCAGGTCTGGGATTTTTTCGGGTCTGCTGGCCAGTATGTAGTACTACCCGGGGATACATAGTCTAGCTTGTTTTTCGGCTACGTAAGCGCATTGTACAACTGCTTACCCTTTGGCGTCACAAGTCGAGATCCCTAATGGGTGTGCTTGGCGTTATAGTCACCCGCTGCGATGAATCTGTCACCTTGAGTGTTAAAGAATTCCATGAATTGATCCTCAGAGATTGGAAAGCGTGGTGGGCAGTAGACTGCGGCTAGAGTCATTGAACCATTGTTGAGTTGTAAGGCTATGGACGTAGATTGTAAGTGGTTTTTGTCAAAATTGTTTAAGTGGTGGTGTTTTATGCGATTTCTGATGAGTATTCCAGTGCCTCCATGAGCTTTACCATCTGGATGATTTGTACCATAGAACAAGTATCCTGGTATATGAAAATTGTATTTATTTGTGAGGTGCGTTTCTGATAGTAGCATTACGTCGATGTTTTTTTCGTTAATGAACTGTGTGAGTTCTTGTGTATGCCGTGAAACGCCATTTGCGTTCCACAGAGATATCCGTAGAGAAGCCATTATGGGGATTTTGAAGATACAAGAAGTTGTATCAGGATATTTTGGTTTTTCATGAGCTCCTGCAAAGTATTTTGCATGAACGTCATGAAGTCTTTCATGCTTTGCTGTAGGGATAGCATCATAGCTTCGATGCCATTTTGTTGAGTCTGTTGGATATTTGTCAATGTATGTTCGGAATGAGCAGTTCTTGTCGGTGGGGCGGGGACTTCTAGTCCGGACTTTAAGGCGCTAGCGAAAGAAATTCTAGGAATAGTGCTTGGGACAGTTAAAGGTGGTTGAAACATCAGTTGCGGAGAGTAAAAATTGACTTTGTTGTATGTATGTGCTGTGGCAATATGTTTGTTCAGGCGGCTCTTCAATTCTTTGTAAACCACACAGCCTCTGTAGTTTTCAGTATGTTTTTCTCCGCAGTTACGCCATTTCTTCACAGACTTATCTTCCTTATTTTTGGGGCAGTTAGTGGTAGTGTGAGGTCCGCTACAGACAACACATACCTACTTAAGGGTGTGCCTTGGTGTGGCCGTATTCTTGGCAATTAGTACATTGAACTGGATTGATACGTTTGTGCTGCTCCTCCACGGTGATCCTCCGATGTAGCAAGTACTGTAGATTGTATATTGGATGCACTTCGTTTTTCTTTAGTGCGTGGACCTCTGGTTCGAGTTCTATTTTAAATAGTGGCTGCGGAACTTTGTCTTCGTTTAAAATATTAATAGCTGTTTTTGCAGAAATGTTTTTGACCTTCAGAGTCTCAATTATTTCGCAGGTGTCACTGTTGCTTCAATGCTCTTAAGTACTACCTGTAGCCCTTTGCAACTCTTTAATTGGTAGGTGTAGTAGTTTTTACCAGCTTCATTTAGGTATTTAGTCACTTTACGGTGGTCTGCTTCTGTTTGAATCTGTAGTTTTGTTTCATGAATATTTCCTTTTTTGAGCGGGATATGTGGAATTTGCTGTCACCAACCAATGCAACGAGTTTATTTACAAGTGCGTTTGTACTCTGTTATCGTATGAATATAGGTGGAGGCCTGGTCTTTTCTGGTTCCCCTACCGTTGTTTCGTTGGGTTATTCAGTCGCAGACTCAGCCAAAATAGCATATCGGTTTGAATTGTTTACTGCAGAGTTTTCATTGCCGTTGTTGGCTCGATTGATTTTGGGTTGATTACCCGCCTTATTGTTTTGCGGGCTGAGTTTTTTTCTTGATTTGGATGTAGCGATCCATGCACAGCCGACATCGTCTTCTGCTTTTGTTTTGGTTCTTCTTTGCGTGCATTATTGTTGTTGCCAATGGTCGGTGTTGCTGTCTTATTTACAGTTGGCACAGCAATAATTAGTTGGGCCGCTGACGAGGTTGTTGTGGTAGCAGTGACAGTTGCTAGGGAGGTCACTGCACTTGTTATTGCAGTGTTACAGTAACCCGGAATGGTCGTTTGGCGCTGCGAGGGGAGCAGGAAAGGAGAGGCGGTCTCTTCGCTCCACGACTTGTGGAAGCAGGCAGAGAGAGAGAGCAAGAACGCGGTCTGTCGTTCGCTGAGGGCAAAAGTGCTCGATCATCGGTTTGCGGCGAGACGAAAAAAAAGTATGCATTTTTGCGTTGTAAAGAGAGCCGGCGCTCGTCTTGTTCACATTGTCGCTGAGTGCGTATGTCGTTTTGATTCATTGTTCTAATATAACAATTACTGAAAATATGAAATAATTATTTATTTTAGTAAATAATTACTATAGTTAATAATTGTTAGTTGTGCGAACTGCACTTTGCACTTTGTGTTTAACTTTCATTATACTGTTGTAGTTTTAGAACTTACTATTCGTAGCTAAAAAAGAAACACGTCTGCACTCGCTGACGTTCGAAAATTGTATGTATTGTATATATAATGTCAATAATAATTAATTTAAATAATTAAAAAATACTATACAATAGTACTGTTTTTTTTAAATAACTGAATATTTCAGTGCCAATCAACGTTAGACAGTAATCGACGTATACCTTTTCCATTTTACTAAAATCGGAAACCTACTATATATACTGTACTATCGCTTTCGTTGAGACAATCAGTTTAAAATGAAGATTTTTATAAAATTTTTGTAAGTACTGCGATAAGTACTGGTTTTCTTACAGCTGTCAATGAATGCTATTTTACGTATATAAATAGGAATAGGAATAGGAATATAAGAATTGGAGAGGACATGAATCTTCGGCATTGCTAAGGAACCGTTACTTTCCGTTTTCTTAAGAGATTTTCTAGAAATAATATCGAAAGATACCGTCCTTGTACTAGTTTGCGGACGCTCTTGCTGAAGAATATCTTCTCAAGATATAAAATTTTGCCCAGTGGCTCTACTTTTCGTTGCATACTTTCTTGTCGCAGTCTTTCTAGTCTACGCTGCTTCTTCATTATACTATACCAGCACACATCTCATGCACACATTTCTAGTTCTCTAGTGTGTCTATCACACTACCTATTACATTTTTTTTTGGCCCACCGATATTTGGCATTACTCTTGGGAGTGCTATCTGTACCCTGGCTGCTTTTTCGCTCATTGTAATACGTTCGCTTTAACGCGCAGTCTGACATATATTAGTATGCCTAGGTAATAAAAACCGAATTCTCAGTTCAGTTTTGGTAAACACAATAACTACCAACCTCCAAATGATTTGGTTGCGATTGGATAATTAACAAAAAAGTTATTTAAGAAATAAATGAAATGTGATAATTTCGAAGCCGCTTCCTGAAAGTATACAACACAAAATACGCAAAAAAAAATAATTTTTTTAACAAATCGTTTTGGTCGGGTGGGTAGCGATATACCTATCACAGTCGGGCGCGCTCGGCCGTAGCTTTCGTGCTTGTTTAGTAATATACTTTACTCTAGAAATCGCGTATATAGTTGACCTATTTATACCCTTCGACCATTGAAAATGGTCAAAAAAGAGACCCCATAAAGTATATATATTCTTGCTCAGGATCACAAGCCGAGTCGATTGAGCCATGTCTGTCTGTCTGTCCGTCTGTCTGTGTGAACGCACAGATCTCAGCTATTATAAAAGCTAGAGTCACCAAATTTGACAGGAAGACTCCTGTGTACTATAAGCTGATCAAGTTTATTTCAAATGTTAGGTGCCACGCCCACCGCCCCCGCAAATCAATAATTTAATTTTTGAACTTAATTTGTAAGCGCTGTATAAAAGATACAACTTTACAACTAAGCTCATTAAAATATCTACGTATTCTCCAAATTGCAATCCGATCGGACAATAAACACAGAAGTTATTTAAGAAAGTATGTGCATAAAACCAAGTGCTTGTATCATCTAACAAGGGAGGCGGGCGAGCGCAACGCGCGATCGCCATCTGTCGGCAATAACTTAAATGCATGTGCATATGTGTATGTGTACATACATAGCAACGTAGGTCGAAGGATATCCCACTTTCGCGTGCAGCGCGATTGTGGCTTTTTTATATTTTTTTGCTATATATTGGTCCTCCGCGAGACCTCTTACTTCATCAACGAAAGTGGTAAGGAGTGGAGTTATCATACAGAGCGGAGAAACTCCTGTTTATATACATCCTGGGTATACCTATAAATATAGTAAGAAAGGGTTCCCTTCTACAGCTATCTTTAGTACCTTGTGTCTTCTTTACAACCATTGATTACTCTTTGATGGGGATTTCTGCTGCTGTACCTACCTATTTCATTATTATGGCTCAATGGTCACTATTAGTGTAGATATCACTTACTTTGCACGAAATCGTTGTGCTTATATAAGAACTGGTGAAGGATATGTCAATGATTGACGTCCTTCTATTTTAGTGTGTGTGTGTGTGTGAAAGTGTATCTGTGTTTCAGTAGGTCCTCTTGTCTTCTGCATTGGCTTTTGCTTTGTCCCTGACGAAGACGGAGGACAGAAGTCTCGCAATGAGGCAAGGGAAGGATGTGGAGGGTGTAAAGAAAATGGGAAGGGGACTAGCGCCATCATTTGTCGTGCCTCTTGTATGCTTATTCTCGAGTAAACAATATAAATATTTGTTAATGTCAACAGGACACAGAACGTAGTTTAATGTCCTTGAAAGCAGGCAGAGGCATCTCTTCTCTACCTCCACCTTCCGTTCCCCTCCTTCACTGTCTTTCGTTGATTTTTAGCTGAATTCAGGAGCTGCATGTGCAACATTTTTTTCGAGCAGGTTATGAACAGTTGCAAGATGAGAACAGATTTTACTCACATTAACTTAGCAAGCAAAATAGTATGTAAACGTATGTATGCGTATTCATTTGCTAGTATAACTCATGGTTTAATAAGGTTTCTCATAAACGGTCGAATGTCATAATTTTTACAAAGTATATTCTTAATCGGCCGAGTTATATATATCCTGCTAAGTCAGAATGGACATCTTATTATTGCACGCAGATCAAGTTAATTCGGCCCCTTCCGTCCTGTACACAATTATCACCACATAAACAGTATTAAATGAATTTTGTTTAAGATCCTTTAATAGCTCTTTAAGGATCTCGTAATTCTCAATTTACCTTTTTACACCATCTTTTATTGCATTCTCGCAAGAAAAATGGTCATATGGTCGGGCTCTATTAATCTCGACTCTTTCATAGGTAGCATTCAAATAATTTCGTGGCATTAAATTTATAAGATGAAAATTAGCCGTGTTCTACGTGCCAACATCATTTGAACATTTTCGAATTTTTGCAACATGGGAGACCTTTAGCCCATAACTCACCTGGGTACACGCATCTGTTGCTGCTGCTGCTGGCGCTGCTCAAGTTGTGATTTATTTGCCTTGCAAATGTGTTGGCTGCGCTCGTTTGCACTGAGCTTAAAATCGGGGAAGAGGTGGAGTTCGGGGGTATGTGGCCACATGAAGGGCAGGACTGCTCTCAAGCGAATTAGCTACAGCTATTCTTGCAGTGAAGCTGTTCATGATTGCAGTTTCTCACCTCCCGCAATAAGGGAACAACTAAAGGGAGCTCCTGCCCTCAGTTTCACAACCAACTCTCTCTCTCTCTCTCTCTCTTGTTCGCTCTCATGGCCTCTGCAGCAGCTCGATGTCATTTTAAAGTCAAGTCCATGCCACTTGGCATACATTTTTCAGGTGCGCCTTGCGTCACCGGTTCATGAGATTACCGAGAGATGTGGCAAACCGAATTGATTGATTTGTTGGCCGGGTTGCCTACGCTTCTCCCCCCTCTGGGCTGGAACAGGACGTTGTCGTTGCCATTGCCAAGGACCTTGCCGTCATCCGGGTTTGGTTTAGTGTTTTAAGCAAATGCCATTAATATTTTATCACTGTACACTCCGGTACAAACACACATAGGCGCACACATGGGTACAGAAATAAACACACAGAGACGCAGCGTGGCAACGGGACGAGGACGCTGACTCTGATTTAAGTCTAAAACTGTTTGTACACAAGAGTTAATAGGTGGGTGCGGGGGAATAGGGGGCTGTGGGAAAGGGCAAGTGTGTCAGGGGAAAGCTTGAGCAGGGATCTGGCGCCGGGCGCATTTAAGTTGTCAACTAATTAAATGTTCGTTTGAGCTCAGTTCACTCACACATATGTATGTATATAATTTTGGATAATGTCAAAGCTATTGCGCTAAACAGAACTGAGTAATGGATAACGATTAATATGAGCAACGATGAACAACAGTGTGAGTATCACTAACACACACACATATGTATATTAATAGAATACCACCGCAAAAGCACAGCACCCTAACGAAAAACTGCAAGAATGAGCAGATAAAGAAAGGAAAGAAGGAGGTCGATGGTCGTAGACGACAAGCCGCTGACCACTGAAATGCATTTCGATACAGCAAAACCAGTAATAAAAGCAACAGTCACGCAGCACGCGACAGTGGGAGACCCTTCGACATACATATGTTCCCGTGTAGTTTAATTTGTTAAATTTATAAACATATACATATGCACATGCTTTACAATTTTTCCCGACAGATGGCGGTCGGGCTCCGCGCTTGCCCGCCTCTCTTGTTAATTGACAGAAGCATTTGGTATTCTGCTCATACTTTCTTAAATAACTTCTGTGATTATTGTCCGATCGGATTGCAATTTCGAGAATACGTAGAATACGATAATTCATTCAGCTTAGTAAATATTACCGTAAGAAAATTGAAGCTTTTATACAGCGCTTACAAATTGAGTTCAAAAATCAAATCATTGATTTACGGGGGCGGTGGGCGTGGCACCTAACATTTGAAATAAACTTGATCAGCTTATAGTATACAGGAGTCTTCCTGCCAAATTTGGTAACTCTAGCATTTATTATATAATAGCTGAGATCTGTGCGTTCACACAGACAGACAGACAGACGGACAGATAGACATGGCTCAATCGACTCGGCTTGTGATCCTGAGCAAGAATATATATACTTTATGGGGTGTCCCACGCCTCCTTCTGCCTGTTACATACATTTGCACAAAGTTAGTAAACCCTTTTTGACCATTTTCAATGATCGAAGGGTATAAATAGCAGGTGTGTATTTTTAAGGATGTTATCTGCCACCGAGCTCAGAAATGCATAAGACAACATAGGGCACAAAAAGCACAAATTGCATAGCGAAATGGCAGGAATACGATATAAGTACAACAATCTCGTGCAAGTAATTGATATCAACACTCAAAAAGACTATAGCAGCAGAAGCACCCATTAAACGGTAATAGTTAGAAAGAAGACACTATTGATGAGGATGTCCTTAGATACCAGAGCAACAAAATGCCGACTTTCTGCATGGTAATACCTCTCACTTTCCAACCTATTGACTTCTGCCTGCACGCCTCCATGGCGAATAAATCCAAAGATGGCCCAAAAAGGAAGCCAGCGTTTTGCAGGCAAGAGATCGCGGATTCAAGGGTAATCCAAAAAGGGGGCTAAAGAAAGCGATAAAGCTAAGTAAAGCGCCGCACTTTAATACCCTGCTTGATGGCTGTTGATAATAAACTGGATTTGTTTATTTTAATATAGAATATTTATTTAATTAATGAGCTTGTGCTTCGTGCACTTTCTGTCTTCTTTTCAACTTATGAGCAAGTGGACAATTGACTTCATTATGTTAATCAACACTACACTGTGCTTTTTCAGAACAGCTGGTTTACTCTTATGCTAATTAACATTGCAGATCAAGACATACACATTTATTCCAACACGCCTCTTAAATTTGTTGTCTTGATTTTATCTTTCATTACATTGACTTAATAGCATCTCTATTCCTTATAAATTTTTGTTTGTCTAACGCTTTGATTAACATGTCTGCTATATTAAATCTCGATTCTATCTTTACAATGTCTATAATACCCTTTTCATAATTTTCATTGACATAATGATACTGCACTTCAATGTGCTTCGAATTCTTCGTAAAGTTTCCAAATTTGGCTATCGCTACTGCGCCTGAATTATCTTCATATATCTTAATCGCTTTTTCGTTATTAATATTAAATATCTCACATAACATGTTTTTTACAAATAATATTTCGGTTACTGCTTCTGACATGGCAATGTACTCTGCAAACGTTGAAAATTTTGTTACAGCGTGTTGTTTGTGTGTTTTCCAATAAACTATATTGCCATACATTCTAATTATAAATCCCGTTGTAGATTTTCTATCAATATTATCTCCTGCATAATCTGAGTCTACCATACAATCTAGTATTTCATTTTTTTTCATTCTCTTCAAATGTTAAATTCAGATCTCTTGTTTTATATAAATATTTCAATACTCTTATCGCGTATTTATAGTGTGTTAAATTATAACAACTTTGGTATCTGCTTAAGTAATTTACGGAATATGATATATCTGGTCTTGTACCTGCGCTTATATATAATAATTCACCTATCAAATTTCTGTATTTAATTTTCTCATCACATTCAGTTGCTTGATCTAATTTTAAGTTTGTTTCCATTGGAGTTTCGTATAGCTTAGCATTTTCGAGATTATACTTAATTGCTAGTGATTCAATATATCCTTTTTGATTTAAAGTCATTTTCTTACTCTCAGTATTATAATTAATATCTATTCCAATATAACTGCCGATTTTTCCTAAATCTTTCATTGTAAATTTGTTCATTAAACTGTTTTTAATTTCGCTTATTTTTGTTTTGTTCTTACTGCATATCAATATGTCATCTACAAATACTAAAATATATATTTCATCTTTATCTTTTCTTTTTACATATAAACAATAATCGTAGTTGCTTCTTATAAAATTTAATTTGTCAAGATATTTATGCAGACATTCGTACCATGCTCTGGGGCTCTCTCTTAATCCGTATAATGCCTTAATTAATTTATAAACTTTGCTTTCTCTTGTTTTGTAACCTTTTGGTTCATTCACATAAACTTCTGATTTTACATAGCCATTTAAAAAGGCTGTTTCGACATCCATCTGATTTATAAAAAGGACCATTTTTACAACAATATGAAAGTAATATCTTTAATGTTTGCAGTTTTCCTACTGGTGAATATACATTTTCTAGTCGTTCTCTTTGTTGGAAACCTCTTACTACTAGTCTAGCTTTGTATGTCCCATCACTTTTCTTTTTGTACACCCATTTAACATCTATGATCTTTTTGTTGTTCGGCTTTTCTACAATTTGCCACGTATTATTTTTATTTAAGCATTGCATTTCTGTGTTCATTGCTCTTAGCCATTCTTGCTTTTCATTGCTATTCATCGCTTCTTCGAAAGTGTTAGGTACAATTGCATTTACATAATTAATATAAATAAAATGTGTTACTGGATTACCGTATAGATTTACCGGTTTTTTCTTTCTATGTGATGTTCTCTGTACTGTTAATTGTTCTCCTCACTCTCGCTTTCATCGCTGTCTTTTGAATTAATTTCGTCGATGTTATTTACTTCGTCTGTCTTATCGTTGTCTTCATCGTCTACTTCATTTTCATTTATTTCACTTTCATTATCATTCTGTTCGTTTTTCTCTAAGCAAATTAGTTTTGTTTTTTCTTCCAAAATTTGAACATGTCTTGCGCTTATTACTCTATTGTTTACTAAAACCCTATATCCGTTTGAATTATATCCAACTAAAACTCCTAATTCCGATTTGTTATCCCATGTGCTCTGTCTGCGTACTTCTGGAACTATAACAAAAACACTACTGCCGTATATTTTTAAATTTTCTACATTCGGTTTTATACCAAAAAATATTTCGTATGGGCTTTTATTTACTGCAGTGTTTGCGATTGTTCGATTTTTTAAATAAGCTACTGTGTTCATAACTTCTAACCAATATCGCCTATGTATGTTTGCCTCCCTCATTAAGCACCTATCAATGTCCATTGCCGATCTATTATATCTTTCTGCTACGCCGTTAAGTTCATGTACATACGGAGGACATGTAGTTAACTGAATTCCCTTATATTTTACAAAGTTTAATATTTCTCTATTCAAATATTCTTTACCGTTATCGCATTGAATTTGTTTTACTTTTTTACTGAACTGATTTTCAACATAATTAACATATTCTATTAAGCAACTCGCAGTTTCAGATTTATTTTTAATACAGTATATTCTCGCGCATTTACTAAAATCATCAACAAATGTCAAAAAATATTTTATTATTAACTCTAATGTTTCTTTAGTTTTCTTTCTGTTATTCTCGAATGGTTCGTTTGACATTTTACTTTGTATACAATTCGCACATTTCATTTCTGTATTCTCAATTTTATCAGGAAGACCATCTAACATTTTATTCTTTATGATTCTATCCAAATATTGGAAATTTACGTGGCCTAGTGCCCTGTGCCATTTTTCTTTTTCAGTTAATTTAGTTACATTTGTATATATTTCATTTGTTTTATTTTTTGGCATGAAGCTCTTTACATTATATAAACTATCAATTTTGTTTGCAACTGACAACAATTCTCTTTTTTTCATTATAGATTTTTGTATCATTGTTTCTGGCTACGACTGTACATTTATTTTCAGTTATTCTCGATATGCTTAACAAATTTTGTTTTATGCCTTTTACGAAGTATACGTTTTTTATATCAATCAAATTTTCATTTTTGTATGTTCTAAAATATGTTTCTACATTTCCAAACTTGGTCGCTTGCAATTGTTTTCCATCGGCTACTTTAACAACAATCGGATTTTTCAAATTTACACAGTTTTTAAATAATCTATCGTTTATAATGTGATCAGTGCATCCACTATCTAATAACCAATTTATTTCGGCTTCGTTGCTACTTTCGCTATTATTACAATTTATTATTTTTTCGCCTTTTATTATTCTTATTGTCCATGACTGTACGCCGTCGCTGTTTTTTTGTTGTCTTCCTTGGTTCCCGTCTCCTGTGTGATGTCCACGTCCAGTTCCACGTCCGCGACTACTTCTATGATGTTGACCTCTGCCTCGACCGCCTCTTTGATTCGTGTTCTGGTATCGCCTGTTGTCTTGTTGTTGTTGTCTGTTATCGCCTCTCGCATTTTGCTCAGCATGCCAGCATTCCCTTTGAATATGTCCTGTTTTGCCACACAAATAGCAGTCTTTTTTAGTTTTGGTGTTAAATGTGCTTACGTTATTTCGTCCCTCCACTGGACCTCTGTTCAAGTTTTTTCTTTTACTTTTGATTTTACATAATTTACTGTTCGTTGTGCTTCCGGAATCACATCTAAGAAGTCTCCAATATAACTGTAGCTTGTTGGTAACGCTTTTAGCAAATACCGCATTTTTTCGTTTTCGTCTATGGTGCCTCCAGCGTTTTTAAACTGATTTACTGCTTTCTCAAATACTATAAAAAATTCCTCCACTATTTCGTAGTCTTTTAGTTTGATTTCGTCGATTTTCCCTCTGCACAGTATTTGCAGGGCTGTTGACTTTGTCGAATACATTTCATTTAGGTTGTTCATAATTTCTAACGTCGTTTCGCACTCATTAACATATTCCAACTGTTTATCTGATATTGTACTGATTAAAATTGTTTTTGCTTTTAAATCTGTTTTCTTCCATGTTGTTTCATTGTCTTCCGTTGTTCTAATTCGCACTGCTGGTTCTTTGCACTCTTTGTATTCTAGTATTGTCATTAGTCTAAACTTCCAGCTTCCAAAATTAACCCCATCGAATACGGGCATAGCAATGTCTTCGATTTTCGCGTGTGCACTCATTTTTTTCGCTTCACTTTTAATATGTTTGTACTCTACTTTTATATTTCTTTCTACTTCATGCATTTTTTGCTCATTTTCATATTGATGGGTAGCACTTTTCTACTTCCATTTAATTTATCAAGGCGTGCACGTGAACTTTTTGAGTTTTAAGCTGTTGCCATCGACTCTTTTTAGTTTATGTTTTTAATGTTTTTCACTTTATTGATTTAATATTTATCGATAGTATTGTTATCGTATTAGTATTTTTCAATATTTCGCACTTTTAATATTGTTTTTCTCTTTGCTATGTCTTTCACACTTTTTCTTTATTGCTCTTTACTTTTTTTCACATTTTTGTCAAACTTGGATTTAGTATTGACTTTTTATTTATTTCATTAACCTTGCTCTGGTACCATGTTGATAATAAACTGGATTTGTTTATTTTAATATAGAATATTTATTTAATTAATGAGCTTGTGCTTCGTGCACTTTCTGTCTTCTTTTCAACTTATGAGCAAGTGGACAATTGACTTCATTATGTTAATCAACACTACACTGTGCTTTTTCAGAACATCTGGTTTACTCTTATGCTAATTAACATTGCAGATCAAGACATACACATTTATTCCAACAATGGCATGAACACCAACCTTTCGCGTGGGGCATGTAAGGCAGTGGTGAATAAGATAAGAGGACAACGAGCAAACTCTTCGGCTTTTCCTCAACTCTTCCGCACAATCTTTTCCTAACACAGGAGCGTCATTACAATGAACCTGCAGATATTTGAGTAGATTGAAGAGACAATAGAGGTAGGAGAAGTATTGAGATAGCTAAGAGTTTTGCGAGTAACAAGGCGCCGGGTAGATGCGAACCCTTCCTTATTTTCAGAGGTATACATAGAATGTATACAGACAGGGGTTTTTCCGAAAATCTGGAAAGGACAGAGACTCATACCAAAAGGTAACAAACTGCCAGGAGAAGCTAGTTCGTACAGACCATTCTGTATGATTGACATCATAGGGAAAATGCTAGAAAAGGCTATATCTAGCAGATTTCTCGGATGACCAATACTGATTTAGAAAGTATATATTTCTATAAATCGATTTTTGCAAGAAAAATTAAAATCAGTACCACTTTATTCTTTTTTTTTAGGAGTGCTAATTTTGAATTAAACAATTTTTATTTAAACACTATAAAACAGTGCTATTTTTTGTATTTAAATACTATATAACAGTGCCATTTTTTCGCTCGTTCATTCTTCAAATGACCAATCCAACGTTCTAAGTCGTCGAGGTTTAAGTTTAGTGAAAAGATTCACAACTTCATCACTGGAGATTTTCACATCTTTATGTGTGTATCAAAAAGCCAAACCGTTGATTCAATTTTCAGACATGTTGACTCTTAGGAATGTTTTCAGGCTTTTGAGCGCTGAAAAAAATGCTCTACTGTGGTTGAAGTCACTGGTATTGTTGCAATTAATTTAAGCAGTGTCGCAACATTCGGAAAAAAACAATCCGTATTTGTCTCTATGCTTTGATGTCTTTGCAATGCTAGTGCCAAAGGGTTATTTCTGATTTCAGCTCTGTATCATTGCAGCTTATTAAATCTGCTTTGTATACTTTTGCATCATTCATTATTTCCTCAACGGTAACTTTTGTGTGTTGCTTTGGAATCAGTCCCTCTAGAGGCGAAATTTTCAAAAATTCCCCCTTAAATCTTGCGATCATTGAACATTTCATATGGTCTAAATAGAGATCGAAAATCGTAGCTCTAAAATAAATAATTATTCATATAATCAAGTAATCAAATCAAACATACATTTTTTATATAAATACAAACCGATAGTATTCAACAGGTGATTGATGTGTTGCAGGGATGTTAGATCGATTTTTCTGACGGCCACACAATCCAGCAACCTTCAATTCGATGTCAAACTGTCATCAAACTTGCGTTTTTTTCAGCACGTTGAAAAATTTCATAAAATGATTCCTCTTTGTTTCTTGTCTCATTAAAAAAAGTGATGATTTCTGCAGTTATTTCTTGCGTGGTAGCAACGTCAGATGGTTCTGATAAGCGTGGTCTTTTCGCAAAAAATTTTCTGATTTCCATGTTTAATGACGAAACTCCGCCTTCAATTTTTGTTAACGCTTTTCAAACCGCTTTTACAACACGTGGTGTTCACTAACGATCGATATTATATGAGTACTAGCGATGAGCTATCGGAAATATGCACAAATTGTATCGCATTTTTGCTCATCAACAAACAAGCGGCCACCGACTATCGATCTATTGATTGTGCCATCGATTGCTGGTCTAGCTCTACTCACTTGTGTTGGTAAACAACCGCTCGTGCTGCCGGTTTATCTAATTTCAATACTATACAATTTTTTGGTACTTACGATATATCCCGATTTTTTTTCCTTGGCTTATGGGAGGATGCTACAGCCACCATAACCCCCCCTCCTTCATCCACCACTGTACATACATATGTTTGAAATAAGCAAAGTCAGCACTAAATGGCAATTGGAATACCCTTAAGTGATTCATACAAACACACATTTATGTTCATACACATATTCAAGCTCTTTTTAGTAGCGAAGGGGAAAGGAGAAAGGGTGTAAGTGTGCACACTGATTGCTCTCGAAAATACCTTTTTATGCTTTTGTAGATGATGGCAGTCATGAACAAATGTTTTCATAAATGCCAAACAAGTCTTCGGACAGGTAATTAGACTTTGCAATTCACAAGTTTTCTTGAAACTTTAACCTGAATTTATTCTGATTTACAACCACATATGTACCATACATACTAGAGTTCTGTATGGATGCATTCAACACGGCAAATGAATCACTTATCAACAAATGGGTACACTTTTTGGTATACTCACTTACAATAAGTTTTATGTTTTATTCCTGTCTTGGGAATTACTTCACTTGGAAGTGAGTACAGTATTACCACTAACCAATGAACATATAGAGTACTCAAACAGCGAAAAGTGCTTGCCCAGTGGTCTTCTGATTATTATGACCCCCCGGCCCACACTGTTTCACGAGTGAGCGATTGGCTCTCTTTGGTGAGCAATCCAAAAGCAGCGAACAGCGGCATTAACACAGTCGCACAACGGCAATGAAGCAATGAGTATGGGCATATTTCTTTGCGCTAGCCATCGTTTCAATGTATGTGTGCTATGTATGCACAATCTCGCATATGAATGTATGCGTTGCTTGTGAAGTTTGACAACAGGCAAATGCTTCGGCCAGCGCGCTGGCAGCCTGAAGTCAATTTTCTGTTTTGGCGTCGAGAGCCAAGAGACTTAGGCACAGTGGCAAAAAATTGCACCAGTGCAATCAAGACAACATGACTTTAAAAGTGCCTTACAAAAATCTCATTATACCCTTCGACCATTGAAAATGGTCAAAAAAGGGTATACTAACTTTGTGCAAATGTATGTAACAGGCAGAAGGAGGCGTGGCAGACCCATAAAGTATATATATTCTTGCTCAGGATCACTAGCCGAGTTGATTGAGCCATGTCCGTCTGTCTGTCTGTCTGTGTGAACGCACAGATCTCAGCTATTATAAAAGCTAGAGTTACCAAATTTAGCAGGAAGACTCCTGTGTACTATAAGCTGATCAAGTTTATTTCAAATGTTAGGTGCCACGCCCACCGACCCCGCAAATAAATAATTTAATTTTTGAACTCAATTTGTAAGCGCTGTATACAAGATACAACTTTCAGACTTTAACATATACTAAGCTCATTAAAATATTTACGTATTTCGTATTTCAATCCGATCAGACAATAAACACAGAAGCTATTTAAGAAAGTATGTGCATAAAACCAAGTGCTTGTATCAGCAAACAAGGGAGACGGGCGAGCGTAAAGCGCGAGTGCCATCTGTCGGCAATAATTTAAAAGCATGCGCATTTTTACATATATGTGTATGAATTTAACAAATTAAACTACACCGGAACATAGGTCGAAGGGTATCCCACTGTCGCGTGCAGCGCGACTGTGGTTTTTTTCTATTTTTTTTTCCTATTGCAGTGAAAAAATTAGGTTTAGAGGGATATTTAAATAATTTGTTGAATTAACAGAACAGAGAACAGAGTATATGTTATGCAATTAATAATAAGTTTCGTAATTTTGTTATAAATTTCTAGTTCTAAATGTATATTTTATTTGTAATCTTCTGACTTTAATGTTAGCAAGGGAATTCGATTAGGGGCCGAGGGGTATTACATAAGGGAACCCAAGACCGTCGCTACGGCCCTGTTCACCATAGGGCGCACCTGGCAGTAGCATTCGCCTGATTAAATTTTGATAAATATATATACTGATAATACTAATAGAGTATCAAGTGAATTGAAACTTATGGTGTTTTGCAACTTTCTAACTAACTACTTAAATCCACTGTCCATTTGTCTTTGTTGGCACACTCTGGGAACACTGTTGAATTGTTTTTTCAAACGCATTCACCATGAGTAATTAGATACGGCATTACTGGACTTCTATCGATGGTCAATTAAATTAAGTTTTAATTTAATTTATATTAACACGAAATGCGCTGCACAGCACAACAGCAACAGTCCGTTTTTCACCGCGCCGGTTTACCGGGTACGGAGAGTGAGAGAAGAAATTGTAGAGCTTGAGCTGTGAATCTGGTTACACGTAAAGTGCCATGGAGAAATTCGATCACGAAAATTGAGTTTACACTTTAAGGAGCAGCCTCTCACCGGAGCAAACAAAGCATTTGCGGCGGCACGTACACACACACATATATATAAATATATGTGTATATATATGTATATACATATATATTGTGTTTGTATTTACTCGTGCGGTGAGGATGCAAAGTGTTCGTATTGGAATATATACATACACATGTATGTGTAAATTGGAGTAAAATTTGGGCTACCTGTGTGCTATGAACACGTCTCGAACCTTGACTGAACTCAGTAGTGTTGGCAATTTACCGTTGTACCCGCAAACTCACGCTATTTGAGTATCATTTGCGAAAAGGTCAAAAACTTACTATTGACGGAGTTTGTGTTGATATTTCTAATCAGTAAAGGTTGAATATGTGCCCTCAGCACCGATTTTTATACCCTCTGACCATTGAAAATGGTCAAAAAAGGGTATACTAACTTTGTGCAAATGTATGTAACAGGCAGAAGGAGGCGTGGGAGACCCCATAAAGTATATTAAAGTATATATATATTCTTGCTCAGGATCACTAGCCGAGTCGATTGAGCCATGTCCGTCAGTCTGTCCGGATGTCCGTCTGACCAGATGAACACACAGATCTCAGCTATTATAAATGCTAGCGACAACAAATGAAATGAATGTTCCTATATACTCGGCGCAAATCAAGTTTATTTCAAATGTTGGATGCAACGCCCACCGCCCCGGCAAGTCACTAATTTAGTTTTTAAACTCGATTTGTATGCGTCGAAAAAAAATATATAGATTTCTAACTTTACCATATGCTAAGCTGATAGTTATATCTACTTATTCTCGCAATTTAAATCGGATCGAACCATAAACACAGAAGTGCTCTAAGTGCTTGTGTCAGCTAAGACGGGAGGCAGGCGAGCGCCATCTGTCGAGAATAATTTGAAAGTATGTTCATATGAATATGTGTACAAATTAAACTAAACCGAACCATAAGTCGAAAGGTATCCCACTGTCGCGTGCCGCTCGACTGTTGCTCTCGTTTTATATTATTTAATTTAATTATTTGTAAACTTCAATTTAAAAAGAAACAAAGAGTCCGATACATAATTCTTTCACCTAAATTCATCATAAATATAGCCCTACCTGTAAACAAAATTTAAAAAAAATGGGTGCTGAGGGCACATATTCAACCTTTACCACTAAGCATCGAACATATAGAGTACTCAAACAGCGAAAAGTAGTTGCCCAGTGGTCTTCGGTTTATTATGACCCCCCGGCACGAAGTGTTTCACGAGTGAGCGATCGGCTCTCTTTGGTGAGCAACAGTGGCTTTTCCGGATAGATCTGTCCGGATTTTAACAGCGTCAGCCGGAAAAAATTGAAAACAGCCCCTTCTGATTAAATTAAATTAAATTGTTACCAAAATCATCCAAATTTATATAAATTTATAATCGATTTGAGCTTTTATTAAAAATGGAACCCTGTTGTAGTGGTGTATAATCGATATAAAAGCATGTCGCGTTACTTTTTGTGAACATTTTGTGATGTAAAAATGTCAAAAGAAGTTTATAAGCAAAAGTTTCGGGATGCATGGCTAAAACAGCCGGATCTTCAACAGTGGAGTTATCACGATAGGAAAGATCCCTATAAGGCATATTGCAAATACTGCAAATGCAGTATGAATCCCAAAATTGATAACATCCGTGCGCATATGACTACAAAAAAACATATGCAGAATACGTTGCCTTTTTACCAAACAAACAAACTTAATTTCAAGCATACAGTGCCAAAAAATTATGTTGTCAGGAAGCTGCACTGCCAATGTTTGTTGCTCAGCACGCTGTCACAAATTCTGTTGGGCACCTGTGCGAATTGTGAGTCAACCACTTTAGCGGCAAACAACAATATATAAAATTTGCTTAAAATTTAACGTTTGTCTTGTTTTATTTTTGCCCTTTCTTATCTTTGAGCTATTTCTATAATTTGTTGACAGTTGAGCACCGAAAAAATATTAAATTAACGTATAAATGGTTGAAAAATAGTCTGTCCTTTTTTTCGTTCTTTTTTTTTTAGTTTTGTCCTTATTCTGTCCTATTTTTTTAGCTCATCTGGCCTTTTCCAGAGCCAAGCCGTTGGCAACACACTGGTGAGCAATCCAGAAGCAGTGAACAGCGGCATTAACTCAGTCGCACAACTACAATGTAACAATGAGTATGGGCATATTTCTTTGCGCTAGCCATCGTTTCAATGTATGTGTGCTATGTATGCACAATCTCGCATATGAATGTATGCGTTGCTTGTGAAGTTTGACAACAGGCAAATGCTTTGGCCAGCGGGCTGACAGGCTGAAGTCAATTTTGTATTTCGGCGTCGAGAGCCAATAGACTGAGACACAGTGGGCAAAAATTGTTATTTGGCGGCAATAACTTTTAACATCTGAAAATTTGTGCATTCATAATTTATTGAGTAGATAGATTAAATATTCATCTTTCTATTCTTATTTGTATATCAAATTTATAATATCAAAAAAAAGTTATGCAACAACTATAATTTTTTTTGTTTATGTTTGTACTAATTTTGACAAAATTTATGAGCCAAAACTAAAAAATTCGGAATACATCAATATGTATTTACAAAATAAAATTATGCCATAAGTCAAGCCACATGTTTTCGAAGCTATACAAGTTTCGCCGCAAGATAACGATTTTTGCCCACTGTGCTTTGGTCTCTTGGCTCTCGACGCCGAAACACAAAATTGACTTCAGGCTGCCAGCCCGCTGGCCGAAGCATTTGCCTGTTGTCAAACTTCACAAGCAACGCATACATTCATATGCGAGATTGTGCATACATAGCACACATACATTGAAACGATGGCTAGCGCAAAGAAATATGCCCATACTCATTGCTTCATTGCCGTTGTGCGACTGAGTTAATGCCGCTGTTCGCTGCTTTTGGATTGCTCACCAAAGAGAGCCAATCGCTCACTCGTGAAACAGTGTGGGCCGGGGGGTCATAATAAACCGAAGACCACTGAGCAACTACTTTTCGCTGTTTGAGTACTCTATATGTTCTCTATATGATGCTTAGTGCCTTTACCACTAAGCAATGAACACATAGAGACTTCAAACAGCGTCAGAGCTGTTTGATGCTGATTTTTCGGGCCTGCCACCCCGGAGAAGAAGAAGCATTGAGAATAAACGCTCGACCGGGGTAGCTCGAGTGCATAGCATCAAAACTGCTTCAGTCGCACAACGTCAGCAGAGCGATAAGCATGCGCGTACTTCTTTGCGCTGTGCGATCGTTTCCATGTGTGCGTGAATGTATGCACAAGCTCGCATATTAATGTATGCGTTGCTTGTGAAGTTTGACAACAGGCAAATGCCTCGGCCAGCGCACTGGCAGCCTGAAGTCAATTTTGTGTTTCGGCGTCGAGAGCCTAGAGACTGAGGCACAGGGCCGTAGTGAGGGTTTTACGGGCCCCTGTGCAATACTTATCAGGAACTCCTACTTAAATTACATTAATTAATAAATATATATGTGTTTACCAAAGGAATTAAATTGTACAAATATATCCCCATTAATAGCATTTTTATGTTTGTAACCGTGAGCCCCTGACTGTTGAGAGCCCTTCTATACCGCACACCCTGCGCACTTTTAGCTACGGGCCTGGCCAGCGTGAAATCAACTGTGTGTTTGTTTTTGTCTTTGTCATCGAGAGCTAAGAGACCGAATTACAGTGAGCCAAAATGGGTATTTGGCGGCAGTAACTTTTAACATCTGAAAACATGTATATTCATAATTTATTGAGTAGATAGATTAAATATTCATAATTGTATTATATTTTTTATATCAAATTTATAATATGAAATATAGTTGTGCGACAACTTTATTTTTATTTTTTTGTTTATATTTTTACTTATTTTGACAAATTTATGAATCAAAACTAAAAAATTCGGAATACATAAATATATATCTACAAAATAAAATTATCCTCATTAAACAAGTTACATGTTTTCGAATGTTATAAAATTTTCGCCCCAAAATAACCATTTTTGCCCACTCTGCTTCAGTCTCTAGGCTCTCGACGCCGAAACACAAAATTGACTTCAGGCTGCCAGTGCGCTGGCCGAAGCATTTGCCTGTTGTCAAACTTCACAAGCAACGCATACATTCATATGCGAGCTTGTGCATACATACACACACACATGGAAACGATCGCACAGCGCAAAGAAGTACGCGCATGCTTATCGCTCTGCTGACGTTGTGCGACTGAAGCAGTTTTGATGCTATGCACTCGAGCTACCCCGGTCGAGCGTTTATTCTCAATGCTTCTTCTTCTCCGGGGGTGGCAGGCCCGAAAAATCAGCATCAAACAGCCCTGACGCTGTTTGAAGTCTCTATGTATTCATTGCTTAGTGCCTTTACCTTCTAAACTTATCGAAATATGCAAGAAATCGAAATTAAGGCATAAGCCCAATTGTTGTTTTTCTCGACAATTACCATTAACTGTTGAATTGACAACCGTTGTAGACAAAAATAAAAATACTAATTATTATGAAAAGTATTTATTTTTTTGAGTCTCTTATTTAAATTTCTTTGTTTGCATTGGTTGAAAACCAGGGTTGTTCACTGGAAGCTGGCAAAGCATGGAGAGCAGCATACCGTTAGAACGAGTTATGGCAATGAAAAGCAATTTCAACATGTTAATAATTATTGTATTTATTATCTACCTAAAATCAAGAAAAGACATTTGCAGATATAAGGTAAGTTAGTTAGCCGCATGTTAAGTGTGTTTCCCCCTGTAACTCTTGTTGTTTTTGCTGTCCTTGTTTTTGTTGTAGCTGTAATTTCTTGTTCCCGTCTCCCTTAAACCATAAACTATATACGCTGACCTAGCGAGGCAACCAGTTTGATGAGCTGGTTGCGCTTGGCCTTGATTACGTCCTGGTGTAGCGGCTTAACGCCGTCAACGCTGTCGTAGCGATTCACATAGTCGGCCAACTGATCTGCCATGCAGATGACATGAATACCGCAATCGTAGTCGTTGCTCTGCTGCAGGCAACGCGTGCTGCGATAACGGGCATGTCCCATGTCCAGCACATCCTTGATGTAGTTGACTAGCTCCAGCGAAGAGCTCGTATTGCCGCCGCCGTACGAGTCAAAGTGGTAAAAGCTCTTGTCCGGTCGCGATGCCACCAGCAACGTCCAGTGAGCACCGCCACATCGGTCCCGAGAACGATTGTCGTTGACGGCAATAAAGATGAACGGCTTGTGGATACCCTTGCTGAGCAGCGCGTGCAGCTCCTTGTCGTCCATGTAGAGCATGCACTGCGACAGCTTTGGTGTGACGAACAGAAAATCGCTATTCGACTTGTACCTGATCTGCTCCAGATAGGCGAAGTAAAAGTTCAGGATAGCGTCATTCAGCCAATGCGGGCCATGCAACAGTTGCACGTCGCTCATGCGCAGCGCGCACTGTCCAAGCGATGCCTGGATGGGATCGGCACGTGACGCTTTTGGCTTCTTGTTGTGATCGATGTCGGTGGTGCTGCTGCTTGCGCCTGAGCCATTCATATTGATGCCTTTGTTGTAGTTGTTCTTCATGCTGCAGCTGCTGTTGCTTTGGATGTTGTTGGTATTGCTGTTGTTCTTGTTTTCGTTGTTATTATTGTTGTTGTTGGTGCCGTGCATGTTGCTGTCGATATTGCTGTTCTTGTCGTTCATCTCACTACCATCGTCCACTGCGTTTGCCTCAAACTTTTTGTTGTCCAATTTTCCGGTCATGGGCAGCTCGTGGTCCGCAACAGTGGATGTGTTGGATGCTGCCGCCTGGATGGCAACGCGACGCTCGGCGCGTTTCTTCTGGCGCATATTGCGCGGCATCTTTACCGCAGCTCTCGGCGAGATTATGATGTACCAGTGATGTCTGTGAATTTCGGGATTGTGACAGTTAAGTTTCGCCACACGGCCACAAAATCTTTCTACAGGCGGTGTCTGACGTAGTAAAACTTGTGTTTTTATTTCAATAAAGCGAACAAACGAATTGAAGTTTGTTAAAATGTGACAATAAGTGTATCGATCTATCGATTATCGGCTAGTCGCAACTTAAATTTCTCCCGCTATGATGTGCTTTTCTTTTGCAGGCAAGACAGCATGGTGCCAGTGGCTGCCAACGGCAATTAATTGTAATCGATAACAATCAATTAATCGGTGCTGTTATGCAGCAAAATATATCGCAAAGCGGCAATTCTTTTCATATTTACGTACATTTCATACAATCAATGGGCTATTAAATAAACTGGATACTATTTAATATGATTTACATAAAAACAATCGACGGAGCCCAAAGCCATTAGCCATAATTATATTAAATCTTTCTTTCTTGTTAACATTATCGACCCAAATCAAGTAAGTTAATTCCATACGAGTATAAACAACACAAAAATATATACATACATACACAAATACTAAATACATACCATGTATACAATTTGTTTGTATGTACTATGTACATATACTCAAATATATTACACTTAATATTTCTTTTTCAGGTCGGTTCAGTTCACATTCGGCTGCTGCTATTCCCGGTCACGATTTACTTAAAGGGATTTGTCCTCGCTGTGGCCGTCGCCTTAATTTCATTAACTCGTCTACTGTGACGTGCGCGTATGGCCGCAAATTCTCATCCTTCACCCACAACCGCCCACCCTTCTGCCTACTTTCACCTATACATTTTTTAACCAATAGCGTCCCTATCAAAGTGCCCGTCTGCCAGTTCGTTCAAGTCTATCCGCTTTTTCGTAGCTGTGAAAATAAAATGAAAGCTGGGCAGGATTCGCGTGAGATTAAAAAATTGTATTCATATGTTCGTGACTCATGTGCATATGCTGCCACCACATACTTATTAACAATATAAGCACGATATTCAGCACACCTGCAGGCTGTTAAAAAGCTGTAAAATCGGGCCAAGGCGACCAATCGATTCGATAAGAAACTGAATGGTTATTATACCCTTTAATGTACATTCATATGTGAAAAGGAGAAGGGTGTTGCAGATCCCGTTTAGTATATAGATATGTATTTATATTCATGATAATGACTAAAAGTCAAATTTATTTATATTCTTGATAAGGACTAAAAATCAAGTCGATTGAGCCATATCTGTCTGGTTATCTGGATGAACGCGCTGATCTCAGCAACTAACAAACCTGGAGATAGACCATACCATAGACTAACCGCCCACGTAAATCGGGAATTTGTGACTTAAGTATAGATTAACAAACTTGAACTGCAAGCTGAATTTATAAATTTTTTTGGAAGTCCTAGCCCCTAAGTATCTGAGGTCTAGATTTTCATACGGACAGAGAGGGGGACATGGCTATATCGACTCTGCTGATTAAGAATATATATTTTTGGTGGAGACTGCCACGCCTTCTTCTGCCTGTTACATACATTATCGTTAGGCGTGTCTTGATGAAACTTGGCACACATGCTTCTTGTCGCTGTAAATGGGTTGAAACGAGCCGGATCAGATCGATATATGTATCGTAGAGCTGCCAAATGTACTACATCGGACTTTTTCTATTTATAATAATATGCACATAAAAGATAACGAATAGATGCCATAGGAACAATTGGCTGAAATGCATGTTTTTATATGAAGACCAGTTTTTATTTTAGAAATAACTTACCTTAGCAATGCCAATCAAAGTTAAACATAATATTAAATACACACAATACGTTCAATTATGCACCATTATATCCTTCTAGTGTAGGAACAATCGGAGGATATAAGGACCTGCAAGGCTTACCTGTCCTTCTGGTTTTGCAGGTAAGCCTGACTAAAATCCAAAGTTTGTACGAAAAAACTGACCGAGAACAGGAAATTTGATTTATGCTAATAACCAAATTTGTTTTTTAAATGAAGCAAATAATAATGCAATGTCTCCATAAGTTTTTGTTTGGCTATTTCTTATTTCTTCTTGACTATATTAACCACATTTAAATGTTACAATCCTTCCAGATCCTTCCAGATCGCTGCCCAGATTATTTAACGCATCAGCACAGCCAATCGGCCGATCTATTTTCGTTACTTTGGCATTGTCACTTGCAGGACGGCACAAATGGGAATTTCGTTGTAACCTTTGACCATTAAAAAAGATCAAAAAAGGGTATACTAACTTTGTGCAAATGTATGTAACAGGCATAAGAAGGCGTGGCAGACCCCATAAAGTATACATATGTATATGTACAATATATTCTTGCACAAGATCACTAGCCTAGTCGATTGAAACATGTCTGTCTGTCTTTGTGAACACACAGATCTCAGTTATTATCCTGTATATTATACGCTGACCATGATTATATAATTCATTTATTTCATTTGATTTGTTCCTGTTATTGTTGTGGGGTGCTGCTGTTGCAAATATGAAGCAATATGCACTTTCCCTTCATCTTTCGCTCTAACGCTTTCTAACAGTGATGCTCATTGAAAGCGCATGCAAGAGCGTTGAAAACTCGCCAGAGCGTCAGAGCTGAATGGGGTTGCCTGGTCCAGCGACTGTTGGTCATGCCAAGTGGGATAGGGGGGAACCACATGCATATACCCCTCCCGGCGCCAGTTATATCCAAAAAACAAACGCAGCTTAGGTATAATGCAATTTCAACATTAAGGTAGCGGGCAATAAACGGTGAGTGCAACGGGGGAGCATGGGGGTATCCCACCTAAAAGGCATGAGAAGTGCAGTGGGAAGTGGGGCGGAGGATGTGGTTGGGGAGGGGGAGAGTGTGCAAGGGCTGCACTTCGTAATCGGCAAGTGGCAATAGTGCAAAAAGTAATTGCCACAGCGACGTAGCTATTGCCAAGCAGCCAAAAAGGCACAATATCGTTGAATGGGGTCGGGGACGGTGCAGGGTTGAGGAGATAGAGGGGAGATGCCGAGACAACACTGGCGCAGCATGATGCTACAAGCAAACAAGCAGCGGACAATTTCTTGGCACACAAAGTTCCATCAGCAGCAAAATTCGGTATAAATTTAAATGGAATATTAAAGTTTCTTAGTGCGTGTGTACACGTGTGTGTGAGTGTGTGTATGTGTGTGACAATACATAGAAACACACACTGTAAACGAGGACAGCAAACGAGCTAAACGAAGAATCACAGAATTTGATCTTCATTCCTTGTACCCTGTTGAAATGCGTCAGCATTAGCGAGTATATTAGCGCGAAATACATGTAAATTTAATTATTTTCAAAATTCAATTAAAAAAAACTAAAAGCGACCGCCAAATAATTCTTTCACCTAAAATCATGATAAATATAGCCCTATCAGTAAAAAAAATTTAAACAAAATATATACAGTTTGCATCAATAGGATTCTCTCCAATTTCCAAAATGAAACAAAAAACCAGTAAAAATGCTAAAACTAGTAAGAAACGCTATATACATATATCCACTAGCCACCTAACCAAAAGTCCTCTTAAATATTTGACTTCTATGTTTAGCGTAATTTGTATCGCATACCTTGCAGGCAAATGACTTATTCAATTCTATGAAGACTCGGTTATTAATTAATTCAGGATTTTCCAATTTTGAGTTCGACATTTATTTCGAGTCGAGCCTAATCTTCTTAATGACACAGTTTTAATGGCTTTGTTTGAATTTCATGTTATATGACCCTGTATGTCGATGTCGAAATTGTAAAAGATACAAATTAAAATGTACCCGGGGCAACAACGTTGCCGAAATGACAGCGACAACAACAACAACATCATACATATCAAGCCAAAAGCCATATTAAACTCTTGATTTGCAAAAATGTTTGTTGTTCTTTATTAACCCACGCGATATTTTTTTATGTGCGCCACGTTAAAATCTGCATAGCAAGAACAAAATTCCCGGGAAACGAATAAAAAGAGGGGGGTAAGAACATTACGATATATATGCATATGTATATGTATGATAAATCGTGCAGCAAACATATCCGATATCCCCTCCCACATAACATATATGCACGTTGTGTACATACGATGTACTCGTATTAATCTTGATCGAATTGTGTTGAAACATGCTGATCTCTGTTTATGGACGACCTAATGGCTTTAAATTTGGTAATAACATTCCTGTGTACATAAAACAGTTCAAGCAGGACCCCAGAATGTGACTGATTTATATATTTTATTAATAATTTAATTCTATATATTCCCTGTCGTTCTAGGGGTTCAATAGCCCATACTTAAAGTACCTCAACGACTACTGGTAACCAGTGGTGGATTTAGGGGGGCTATGGGGGCTGTGATTAAACAAACAACGGACGCAAGTCACATAATTGAAATGACGCTATGTCTGCGCTATATTCATCCACTTAAGATGGACTGATTCCAAAGCTACACACAAAAGTTACCGTTGAGGAAATAGTGAATGCTGCAAGAGTATACAAAGCAGATTTAATAAGCTGCAATGATACAGAGCTGAAATTATAAATAACCCTTTGGCACCAGCATTGCAAGACATCTCCATTTCTACAAGCACAAACAGGGATTGATGCTTTGAAAAGCATAGAGGCAAATAATTACGGATCGTTTTTTCCGAATGTTGCGACACTGCTTTAATTATTTGGAACAGTACCATTGACTTCAGCAACGGTAGAGCGTTCTTTTCAGCGCTCAAAAGACTGAAAACATTCCTAAGAGTCAACATGTCTGAAAATCGACTCAACGGTTTGGCTTTGGGATACACACATAAAGATGTGAAAATCTCCAGTGATGAAGTTGTGGATCTTTTCGCTGAACTTAAACCTCGACGACTTGCAACGTTGGATTGGTCATTTGAAGAATGCACGAGCGAAAAATGGCACTGTTATATAGTAGTTAAATAAAAAAAAAATGGCACTGTTATATAGTGTTTAAATAAATATTGTTTAATTAAAAATTAGCACTGCTTCTAAAAAAAAAAAGAGAAGAAAGTGTACTGATTTTCATTTTTCTTGTAAACGTCGATTTATAGAAAACTTCCAAGCCCTCCCCTATAGCAAATCCTAGATCCGTCACTGCTGGTAACATAGGTACATAGTTACCCCATTTATGGGTACCTACATAAGTCCTCCAATCATGGCTACCCAATTCTCTACTTACTGGGAACTTTGTGCTGATGATTAACTCAATTTGCGGACATTACATACAAAAAGGGAAATGATAAACACATTGTTTAGGGAAAGTAGCAAGTACTTCTTTCACCAGCCATGAACTATAGGGATTGTTGCGGAACGCATCAAAAAGATTGCTTAAGAATCATCGTTAAAACTATTTGATTAAGTTATCAATAAGAATTCGATTTTATTGTTTGTCTCTGATCATGGGCTTTTTGTAAAAACGTATCGACGCAGCAGGCTAATTTGAGTTGATCTTATTTTAATAAATTAATATTAAAATAAATGTGTTTTGACAACTATTTAATGACTAATGCTGTGTTCCACCGTCAAGACCTCGTCAGACCTGTCGTTCGAGCCGGATAATATATAATATTGCCCCAACAACGGGGATGATAGACGGTCTATGATATAACTGGAGATTTATTTCTTTTCCTTTCCTTTGGTTTTGGGGCTGAAACTATACTTAAAATATGTATGCAATGGCTTACACAGGTGGAAGACATATAACCCACCATAGCACCATTCCCAACCCTCCTCCACCATGGTGATGTTTTTATTTTCCGACATGTTGAAGTGCAAGTTTTCTCTAGAATATTTCGTGGGGTCTCCAAAGCAGTCAAAATTTCGATGCGCCCACTACACGCGAAATGGAGGGAGACTTTTCTCCTGCCATTGTTGTTGTTGTTATTGTTGTCGTTGCGGTTGTTTGACGTTATTGTTATTGTAGAGTGCATATGTGCTAATTAAATGCGCAAGGGCCGACTGAAGAAGTTGTGCACCAAACAGCCATTAGCCACGCCCACAGGTACCCCCACCCACAGCCACCTGACACATTGGCCACCTGTGCAAGTCACATCACTGGAGCCACATCCTGCCGCCGACACGTAATTTAAATAAAAGAGCTGACGACTCTCAAACAGCTAGGGGCATACTATAAACACACACACACACTTACGCATTCACACGCCCCTGAGCACGCTCAGTTGCATATGCCTCTGAATTGTTGAAGGCGGAAGAAAGGTGTTTTGCCAGCTATGTGCATAAATGCGAGTAGATCGTATACTATATAAGAAAACTTGTATTATTCTGAAATGCCAAAAATGACATCTGGTATAAACAAACTAATTAATATGGTAGCAAGTATAAGACAATAATAAAGTTAAGGATTTTTTTAAGCTACAAATGAAGAGATTTTGGGGTTAGAGAGTAGACAGAATCGAGCGACATTATCGAGGTGTTCAACGGAAAGATGTTGACATGCAAATGCGATATTATGTTCATTTGATATTGTTAAGTCTTATGTTATCATGTGTTACATTAGTCGATACACTATCGTAAGTTTATTTAGTTATCGGGAACCCTATCGATAGGATAGTGCTGTATAACACAAAGGGAGCTAGAGAGCGTCACTATCACTTAAGAGAGCTAAAAGATAGAGCTGGAAATACATCGATGTTTACGTAAATTGACATGTTTGTTTTTTCTGAAAAACATCGATATATCGAAGTTTCTCAGAGCGCAAGCTGTTAATATAAAATTAATAAATCAAAAGGGGAGATTGCAGTTTCCGAGGCGTCAATATTTGACGATTGATCCTTATAAATCTCGACGAGATAAGAGGAAAATACTAAGTAATAATTTTTTGTTTTCGGCTTAGTTTAGAAGATATAGTCTTCGAAAAGTCCTGATTTCCCATAGAAAATTCTTAGTTGAACATCGAACATCGATGTTTAAGAACTTGGATGTTTCCAAAAATTGAAAAGCATCGATACATCGTCGATGTTCCTTCCAGCTCTACTAAGAGAACACATTGTACAAATTGTAAAGATCGTAATATAATAATTAAAACATTAATGGATTATCTCGATAATATATATACATATATCCAGGCTACATAGCACAGACATTCTATAAAGCCACTTATTAATAGGTATATTTAATACACATATGTCTACACAAATAATAAAAAATATACATACAAACACACATACTATATGTATGACTATTTTGTGGACACAGGATATGTGTTCGTCGATGTGTTTAGCCTGCAAGTTCCCGTTTTCTAAAGCGTCAGGGATAAATCCCCTCAGAATGCGGTAATTACATAAGTCCCGCCTGGGACCTTGTTGTCAGTAATCTCAGTCTTTACGCACTCGCCCGCACACACTCACGCAAGCACGCACGCACATATGACAGGCTGTTTATTTTGTTTTTGCATTATAATGTCATCATTCAGGGACTAAGCCCTCAAATTTGAACTTCATTTTTTTGTGGACTTTCCTTTGCATCTTACCTGTTCCAGACACACATATGACAAAGTATTATATTATATGTAGTTACCTTTAAATGTGGAACGGCAACTTGCCCACGATATGAACTTGTAAGGACGCGCAATTGACTGTAAAATAATTTGTAAGTTGTGGACATATTTGCCTTCCTGCCTGTACTCACGATATTGCATATTTCTGCTGTTTCTGCTGTTCTGTAATTTCTTTCTTCCCTCAAGGACCCCCTAATTATTCCTCTCCTCTCCTCTCCTCGAGAAGACAGAGAGAGAGAGAGAGAACAAAGGGGAGAATGAGCATTCATTCACTCTCTTTGAAGACGATTATGATAGTGAATCAAAACATAATATTTTCAACCTAGATTAGGGTATCTTCTAGTTGAGGCTAACCATTATGTAGGCTACCCCAATTCGAACTCCACCTCCCTTATCCCCCCGCGAAGTCGTTGCTTTTTCGACGCTACCTGTTGTGCTCATTTGGCAAATGACAAAAGAACCGCCAGGCAGGTGAGACCCCCTGCCCCCTGGCCCGGCCTCCAATACCCGATGACTATCCGCCTGTTTAGGCAATCGATAATACGACGAATTAAAATTGCTTTACAGAATTTGACTTCTCAGCTGAAATTGGAATTGGAATTGGGGTTGGTTCAAGCGGTTCAAGGTTGGCGCCAAAGTCAAAAGTTGAACAGCTGTCGCCATGCGTACCGTTCATATTGTGCAAATCTGATCTAACTCCGATCAGGTGTAAAAAAGAGTACCCCTTACCCCAGGTACGCCTAATGAATATCTAAATGACATTTTCCACTAAGTTCACTAAGTTCCACAAACATAAATTCTCATTTTCGCGCCATTATTTAGCACTGTCATATCTGCAGCTGTCGCTCCAGTTCTGTCCTGAAAGAGTCTGAAACGTAAAGGCTGCAGCTCGGAGTATAAGACTGACAGTTACCCTGCAACATCGGTTTACTGATTTCTAGTTCAGCATAGTTTAGCAAACCAGAATAACTAGCTTTGTATGCATTTAAAGTCTGTAAAGTTTTGTATAGTCTAGTACGTATGTACCAACACCTATGTACCCGTTTAGCAACAATTCTAAATGGGTGCAGGGTATAATTAATGCCCCCAATTAAGTACACAGCAAGCAGCAGACTGCCAGATTTGCCAACTCGTTAAAATACTTGGGCAAACACTAAGTATTCGTTTATTAATTGTTATCAAGTTGAGATTTGTGCTATGGGGTCAGTTTAATTGGTTATTTTGAAAGCCAACAACAATCTAACAAATTGTAACAACCTTTTATAAACAACTCGAAAAGTGGCCATTCTTAAAAGTAAAGGTGGTTTTTAATATTTCGACAGTCTAGGGTAGTTATAGTTGGGTGCTCAATACTTTCCTAATAGCACGATTCGCCTTCGCACAGTTGAAATAATTGTGGCTTTGATTCGACTGCAATTGAGGCAACTCGATTTGTATATATTGTAGAAAGTACTATATGGTGAAATGTTTCGTAGACATCTGTGGCATTTGACTAACTAGAGTGATATATACATAGTATGTATGTATGTGTGTAATTCTGTCACGACAAACAGAAGGCGCTCAGCTGTGTTGCCGGGGCAACTGCTTGCTGGAGCTATGAATGTTAATTTGAGAAAATGAATAACGAGCCACGAGATATTTCGAGAAGGAGTCGCTGCCAAAGCCGCAGCCGTAGCCAAAAGTCAGGACCTTTGGCATTTTGCTGTTAGAGTCAAGCACATGTACGTACAGATGTCATTGTGTGCGTATGTGCTCAGTGATGACAAACACTCAGCAAACCGGAGAATAAAATATTATAACGAGCTCAAGCGCTGAAAGGTTGCAATTCTTTTGCCACCCCTCACCCCCTCGCTAAATGTAAACAAAAGCGCCACCAGTACAAGTCCTTTGCAACCTTGTGTGTGTGTGTGTGTCAGTGTGTATATGGTACATCGAACTAAATGCCAGTACGAAGACAACAAGATTTTTGCAGAAGCCCCAAGCCTGATGAAGCCACTAGACCGAATAAATGCCGCGCTGCGCAAAGTTACGTAAAATACAGGCAATAAAATACAAATTGCAGGCATTGCTAAATAATTAATAAACTTTTCGTTACGTTTTTGTTGGTTTTTTCAACAAGTTTCGTCGTCGTCCATTTGGCGTTCACGGCTTAGTTTCTACAATTTCCATTTGCCAAGTTTTTTATGCTGCCGGCTGCTTTGACGGTGTTGGTGGTGTTGGTCTTCCTGTTGTGCTGGTCAGTTGTGTCACTTGCTGCTTTTAATTTAATGAAAATCCACAGTTTTCACTCTCTGTGAATGAACGAGAACGCTGGAGGAAACTTTTGATTGCAGCTACTTATATCTACCATTTATAGCGCAAGAGATACTGCTCCTATAGTGATAATAATTTAACAACTATTGCTTATCCTATATTAAGAAACTTACGACATAATTTAATGAACAACAAACAACAAATGTAAAAAACTGGGAAAAGGTGCCCCGTTTTACACAAACAATGAATTATATATTGTTCTGTGAAAAAGGATTCTTCCAACGCGTTTATCTCACTATTACAAGCCTTGATCTACTGATCCAATTTGTTGTATTCAAAGTCTGCAAAGGAAACCCTTTTTTAAGTCATACCTAATTTTAGCAAAAAAACCCAATTTGTTTATTATTTGGTTGGTTAAAGTTAGTCAACATCAACAAAATGCTCATTACTTACATAATTATTTTCCGGAATGCACTTTAGAAAAGGTGCAAGTTTCTCTTATCGGTTCACTCTAAAGGCTGAAGCTTGTCATTTTGAGCCCCTTTTCCGCGCAGAGTTAATATACATACATAGTGTATGAATGTTTAATATATATATCTTGAAGCTATCATGTTAGATTTCATAAACACCATAATTTTGTTTAAGTCTCTTAGAAAAGGGAACTTTTGCCCTCAAAACCAGAAGATCGAGTGTCTAATGATTATTCCGCAATATTTTTAATAAATCTGTCTGGTTAACGGCCAAAAACGATTAGCCTTCACTTAAGAACAAATATTAATGCTTATTATTATTATTATCATTTGAAAAGGGAGTCTCCCAGCAGAGAAGGGGCGAGGCACTGCGACCAGGATGATCTTTTATACCTATAATGCTTATAGTTTGATTACATTCTGAATATTTTATATTTGTCAATTGGGTGTTTGTAATCGAATAATCAGTGGTAACTTTTATCGAAATTGAACACGGGCTCTACTCATCGTTCAACATATCGAAAGTGCACAGTGAATTTGAGTGAAAGCATTACGAGAACTCATCGTTCATTAGAGTTGACAAGTTGTCGCCTTTTATGCTTGACTCGCAGCAAAATGATTTTAATGAACTGCCTTTACTTGACTATCGCGCACAAGGCACTGATGATTTATCTATACACATATGCATATCTCCACTTTCATATTAGTCCAGATTTAATATTCAAAGCTCTATTCAATCAAAGTTCCTCCAAATCAAATTAATTAATATAACTTTCTGATTAAATGCCATTCGTGCGGCGGTGTCCTCTTCCCCTGTCCCCACTCTTTTCTATCTTTAATGTATGCGCCCGGGCGTGGGTGTGTGAGTGGAGCCTAATCGCCGCTCGTACTTGTTCCGACCCTGCCAGACCGCATTCTAATGGTCAACAGCCTGGCAAGACGTATTGGCTGTTTTTATGGCCCTAAGAAATTTCCAATTCGCCCAAGTTAAAACTGTCAGCAGCGCGGGTGATTTGTGGCCAATGCAAAGAGTTGTGGAGGGGGGGTAGCAGTGGGAGTGGAGAGAAAAGGAAAAGGAAGGAAAGGCGCCATTAGTGCGAAAAGCAGCACCACTAAGCCCACTTCATTAATCGTTCGCGCGTCGCTGTTAAGCATAACAGGTCTGTTAGCTTAACAGTTCGATTCGATTATTAAGAACGATCGATTTTTCGATTGCTGCGTGGAGAGACGGACAGTGAAGGGGCGCAAAGCACAGATAAGCGAAAGTCGTGCAAAGTCAAAGAAAATGTAGTACGCAAGCAGAGACACCTGCACCACCTGCCACGACGACCTCTTCACAAACATTTATGTATACAAATTTTATACTTAAAATTTGATTTTGCACAGAGCTGGGGTGGCTGGTTGAAGGTCGTTGAAGCGGTGGCTGGGAAACTGTGTATGAAACCCGTTTGCTTGCACAGTGGAACAGATCTGAGCAGAGCAGGGATGGTATGGAATAGTGTGTGGTGTGCTGTGGTGTGGGCACATTCATATATGACTCGTTCGACGTGGAGCCGCCTTTGAGTTAGAATCGACGCATTTGCATACTCTGCTGACAGTTAACATGCATATGCATATAGATTAATGGATTTGTACCAATGATGCATTCGAATCGGGGAAACATACATACAAGATACCCCTAAGTCATTCTTATACACGTAAACTGCATCAAGGGGAATCCCAGTGGAAGAGTATACAGGTTTCGGGGTATTAGTCAATGTCCTACTTGATTTGAGTGTTTCCTTTGCTTCTGCTGCTGCTCCAACCGTTCTTGGGTTTTTCTACTGTTGCGGTTGTTGTGTTAAATCTGCATTAAGATTTCATTTGGCAACATTTTATAGCAACTTCAATACACGTGCACAAACATCTCAATCTGTGTGAGTGTATCCGTGTCTGTGCGTGGATGTGGAGTAGAGGTGACAGTGGGGCGCGTTCTAGGAATACTCGTCAACAACAACAGCTGCGACCCCCCATGAAACGTTAACCGATTCTCAAAGTCGTCTTTCAGCACGACAGAGCCAAGCATTCTCTTATATATGTACATCATATGTTTATTTAATTTTATTGATGGTATATGTACATATACACCAATAATAATAATAATACAGTAATGTAAAAGAATCTCATAAAAATGTTGAAAACAACCTTAGGTGACCCAAAATACCCCTATACAAGTGTTATAATTTTTTTGTAATTTTGTGTTTCAACCGACAAACAACTGAAAAAGGACAAAAAACAGGACAACATTTTTATGATTATTAAATACATACATACATATAATATATTATACATATGTACATACATATGTTATATTGAATATTTACTTAATTAAAATTTACGAAATATTTGTTCCTTTGAAAGACCTGGCAGCCCTGGTTTGAACACAACCGTCGAACAATGCGCAAATTTTCTCTAAAATAAAGAGCGAAGAAAGAATTGTGATATAAATTGCGTATGCTCATACATTTATGATGCTAAGGTGCATAAAGTAGCACGAACACATGAAGGTCTGAAGTTCAGAGAATTCAAAAATGTTAGAATTTAATTTATGATAAATAAATTTACGAGACACACCACGACTGGCTGATGAAAGCGAGGAATAGGATCTATAGAAGGCGAATAAAAACTGACAAACTCATGTGTTCTATGGCTGTTCTTACCCCTGTGAGGGCGTGGGAAGAAACACGTACACACATACACATGAATAATGTACCAAATGATATGTCATATTGCGCAGTTCTTATATGATTTACGCTATGCCAAACAAGAGCAACAATTTCAGCAAGTGAAGAAGGTACAATATTCCTAGTTCCATATCTTATACTGTATACTAATATACATATATCTAGTATATATATTATATGTATATCGAAGTAAGGTATTGCAGATCAGGACTACATCTTCTTGGGTATTGATATTGATTTAGACCACACATACATGTGCTCATATCTGTATGTATGCATAAGTATATGTACATACATATATTGTAATAACAGTAGCTATAAAAGTAGTTTTAAGTTGCACGGACCCGTCTAATACTAGGAAAATATGGCTGTAAAGTATATGTATGCATATATACAAATACATATGTAAAATATACAGTGCGTTTCATAGCTATAAGACACTTTGCAAATAGATTTTTGTTTTGGAGTAAAAACATGTAGAAACAGTTATTTTTGCATTTCTGGTGCTTGCACATATTTCTGCCTTTGGTGTACCGTTATAGGCGCCAGAGCTCGCGCCTCGCCATAGAACCGTTATCTTTTGCTTGGTGAGTGCTGTTTTGCTGCAATTTTCGTTGTTTCATAATTATAAAACACTAGTCGAAAATTGATTTTCAAAGACAATTGACGTGTCAATTTCTATTGTTTTTGGGTTTATTTGAATTAATTATAAATTTTAAATAAAATGCCGCGAGGTTCGACATTATCAAATGAAGAACGTGGAAAAGTATTGGCATATAAGGAGTCAGGGATGTCAATATCGTTAATTTCGAAAAAAACTACACAGGAGCCGATGTGTAATTCGAAATTTTATTCAAAGTCCAAGCAGTTACCATATTATTAAACGAACTGGAAGGAAACATAAACTTTCTGATCGAGATCAGCGACTTCTGCTCAATAAAAGTTCGAATTCATCGCTCAGTTGCGCTAAGCTGGCGTCCATAATGGCCAATAAAGTGTCCAAGACCACAATTTGGCGCACTCTAAACCGCTGCGAGCATTTAAAATCGTCAAAACTAATCAACTAATAATAACTACAATACATGCCTTCTTTTTAGGCCAATGATTTTAAAAAAATTCATGGTCTATTGTGTTTGTCGGAACGGAATCGTGCGTAACAGGCAGAAGGAGGCATCTCCGACCCCATAAACTATATATATTCTGAATCAGTATCAGTAGCCGAGTCGATTGAGCCATGTCTGTCTGTCCGTCTGTTTGTCTGTATGAACACCTGGATCTCAGAAAGTATAAGAGCTAGAGTCATCAAATTTTGCGACAACATACGTATGTATTGCAGTGTCTCAAAGTTTTTTTTTAACATTTGGACACGCCCCTTCCCGCCTCCGTAAATCAGTAATAACTATTTAAAAACTACAATATTAGCTCAACAACCAAAGTTGTATATCTTACATGACAAATACTTTGCCGCGGGCGTTATGTGAATTTCATTTAAATCGGACTATTAATAAGTGAGATATGATACGAATTAAACTCACTTTGAACATATATGTATGTATACTTAAGCAGACCTAATTTACGCAAGCATACCGAAGTTCAAATCTAGCGTCAGACACACAGCATTTTAAACTTTTTATTTGCATTGTATGGTAACAGAATTGGTTCACAATGCGACTTTGCCGATAGGCCAAGGAGTGAGGCAATGGCCGAGTGGTTAGAGTGGCGGACGGCTGTGAGAGATTGCGAGTGTGCGTGTGTTCAACTCCCGGTCGAGGCGGGTGCGAATTTTCATTTATTTATTATTTTTATTTTTTTTTTATTTATTTTATTCTAATAATATTCGGGCGGCGATTCCATACCGTTAAAATTTTTATTACGGTATAATATGATAATCCATGGCCTTATACAGTCAGCACCTGACTGTAGCGTTAGTATTTTTGTTATTGCATCTATTAACACACACCTAATATACCCCGTGTCTCAGCCCTCTTGATGGCATAAGAACAACAATAGCTATGGCCACAGCTGGCAGATGGCGTCGCCTTGGTGCACGTTGATTGCTGCTACTGCTGCATGTTCAAAAGCCATTTGCACGCAATGTCAGTGGCACTTCCAAACGCCTCGTCGCCTCTCTATTTCCACATCCCGTCTTATTATATTTCACCTTGGGCCATTGTCCTGACTGGGCATTTAGTTTGTACTCTTTCTTCTGTTTTTCGTCTTTTGGGCTGCTTCTTTGTATAATTTTCATGCAATTTACCTGCAATTTGTGTCCCTTCCGCCTACATGCGAATTATTTGCATGTTCGTTTTCATCTTATGCAAGGAAGGTTGCGCAAAGCGCAGAACATTAGGAGGAGTGTGGTGCTGGACGTGGAGGGGAGCGGGTGGTCGAACAGCAACAACAAATAAATTAAATAAAAATTCGCCTTACTCGCTTTTTGTCCCTTTTGGCAAAACGGAAATGAATGATTTATGGCAGGGGCTGCAAGCCAAAGAGGAAGGGCGATGTTAGGGGTCACAGAGGAGGGGGGAGGAGGTGTCACTGCCCGAATGCCCTCGAGTTTATATGCCTTCTTATTTGTACGTGTATTCGTTGCGCCTAATCCTTTTTGCACTAATTTATTTACTTAGCCTGCCTTTTCAGCTAAGCGCATAAATCAAACAAGCAAATAAAATAAATTTCAACTTTTCTCGTCTTGCCCGCTTTTCCCGCGATTCCCTCAATTTTTGTTGCTCTTGCTCTTTACTTTCTTTCTTGCTTTCTTTCTGTTCTTTTCTGGTGCCTTTACAAACCGGCTTAAAAATTAATTAAACTAAAAAGTTGAGCAAAAATGCCGATGAATTCATTTATGTCGAAGTCAGTCAACTTTGCCTTTTGCGAGGAGAAATTGGTAATGAAGTCTCCGACACATCTTGCAGAAAGTGAGCGAAATGGAAACTCCCCAAAACTTGCCCCTATGCAACAGGAATTTGCATAAGCACGCGAGTCCATTTGACATCAGCTATCAGTTCTATTATGTATACCGAAGGCGGGCGCAATTGGGCTCTGAAATGAAAAATAGTCATCATAGAGGGTCGCGCCGCAGCCGTGGTAAGCAACAACCAATAAACAATTCAAGAAAGAATTGGTTGTGATCCTTGAGCAATAGAAGAGCACTCCGAACCTTCTGAAACGATTAAATTACTTAATTGAAATACAAATTAACAACGAGGTCAAACCAAAGGAGCCGAGCCACCAGGAATTATGTTAACATAACTGTTCAGGCACTAGCATGAACATGTTGTAGCACTGGCCTTTTGACCGCATTTTAGTGCATTCTAAACTGGTACACAAAACTATCAAGTGTCAGGGAGATGCAGCGGCCCTGGTCTATCTTTGATCAACCTAAACAATTTATGGCCTCTTGAGCAGGAAACACATGGGTTAGCACGGGTCGGAGGCTATTCATAGGCTGCGCTGAATGTACCAAGCGGTGTCTTACACCCACCGCTTTAGACTATGAGATCAGTTTTAATAAACTCTTTGAAGAGTGAAAAAGTGCGTATATTTCATTACAATAACATAACATAATGTACGTTTATGGATATGTTAATTTCGATGAGTGATCAATCGAAGGACCGGCACTTTATCCCTTTACATGGCCAGAACTCCGATTTGCGAAATGTAAAACAAAATACACTTCTCTTTTATCTGTTCAACTTTGGATATATACGAGTTTTATGAAGGAAAAAGGATATAATCCTTGTATTTTTGAATATCATCGACCATTGAAAATGGTCAAAAAAGGGTATACTAAGTTTGTGCAAACGTATGTAACAGGCAGAAGAAGGCGTGCCGGACCCCGAATCACTAGCCGAGTTGATTGATCCAATTCTGTGTGTCTTTCAGTCTTTCTGTTTGAACGTCAAAATCTCAGCTTTGATAAGAGCTAGAGACTCAGACCGCCCACTTAAATTTATAAACACATAAATCATTGAAAATGGTCAAAAAAGGGTATACTAAGTTTGTGAAAATGTATGTAACACGCAAAAGGAGTCGTAGAAGACCCCACAAAGTATATACATATATATTCTTGCTCAGGATCACTAGCCGAGTCGATTGAGCCATGTCCGTCTGTCTGTTCGAATGTCCGTCTGACCAGAGGAAAACACAGATCTCAGCTATTATAAAAGCTAGAGACACCAAATTGGACATGAAGGTTAATATACACTGTTATGTTCAAGTTTATTTCAAATGTTAGTTGCCACGCCCACCATCCCCGCAAATCAATAATTTAATTTTTCAACTCGATTTGTAAGTGACGTCTAAAATATATAACTTTTGACTTTAACATATACTAAGCTGATTGATTTTATCTACTTATTTTCGAAATTTCAATTCGATCGAACAATTAACATATAAGTTATTCAAGGAAGTATGGGCATAACACCAAGTGCTTGCGTTAGTTAAGGCAGGCGAGCGCGAGCGCCATCTGTCGATAATAATTTGAAAGTATGTATATACATATTATATACACCGGAACATATGTAGGTCGATGGGTATCCTACTTGTTGCGTGCTACTCGATTGTTGCACTCATTATAATTCGATTTGTATGTATGTATGTAGCTGATGAAAATATTATATATATAAATAAATATCTATCCGATCGGACAATAAACTGAAACAATTTAAAAAAGTTTGAGAATAACATCTCAGGTTCTATTTGACATAGCAGGTTCCGATTTTATTATATCTATTAAAGGGTAGAGAGTATCATACAGTAAGATAGTTCTACGGCAACAGAGGTCGAAAGGTATAATCCCATTGTCGGGCGCGCTCGACTTTTGCTCTCGTTCAAATATTTTACGAGTATTTTGATGGTCGAAGAGAATACAATTATTCTGAGTAGTTAATTCAAATGACAAACATAAATTGCGATCGGCCTAAAGAACAACGAAAATAATAAACCAAAGCCGAATTTCTAATGAATCCCATATATTTGCAGCGTATTAAGCGCTTTGGATGAACGCAAAATAGTGTGTGCTCGTGAACTGAGTTGTAGGCATGTGAATAGCCCCGAAAAAAGCCAAACAAATTTGAAGCTCATTATCATGTACATTCCAATATCAATTTCCGCATATATCACACTTGCGGTAAACATGGGAAATCCTTTTGGACAAATACGTCCAACATTCAGCTTGGCGAAACAACCCAGCAAACATTCATTTCAAGCGCCTTATACTGACACTGTGTCCTGGAGGTGATGTAGGTGGTGATAGTGGTAGGTGGCGAAATGAGGGAGGGCTGTCAGCTGTTTCAAGCCGTTTGCCATGTGTGCCTGTCCCCGGTATGGTTCGGGCTTTGATGTGAACGGCCAGCACAGCAAGATTTGCATAATTCACTGTGAAGGTTCACAAAGTGCTGATTGCTTTGGCTTACTCAGCGCCGAACTCCGAACCAAACCCCACAGGCACTCGAATTTGCTACGCTTATCCTTTTCGTGTCAAACGAAATAAATGAGATTCCTGACCATATACGTTTTAGAGTGGCAGCATCTTTCACACGAGTGGTATAAAAACAATATTCAAACTGATTAAGGGAATAACTTGGCCCACTCTCATTTTCAGCCTCATTTGGCTGCTTGCTTTCATTAATTACATTAATCATCATGTCGTCCTGTTAACGATTACGATTCCCACGCATCACGTAGTTAAGCAAATCGCCTTTAAGAAACAAGAAAGAAAATTATCTCACCTTAATATATCAATTTATAAACATTTTTTAATATTACACAATGTGAGTGATTCTACTCATATAGAAAATAATTTGGTATTAAACAATGATAATGGTAAAGGAAAAATTATGCATATGTATATGTATGAAAAGGTCAACCGCAGCGAATTCAAAGTCAATAAATGTACGGTTTGAATTTTTATAGAAAATTTACTAAATTTAACTAATATAAGCATATTTTACAATTACTCAAAATATTTTAATGTAAAGTCGAAGAAGTGCGAATGTTCTGCTTTGAACATTTCTACCAGGGACCGTAACGGTTATAAGTTTCATAAAAATTTATTTTTAACGATTATTTTTTGATTTTTATCATAAAAAACTTTAAATAATGATTATTTTTGATTTTTATTATAACAGTTTAATTTAATGATTATTTACCAAATTTTTTTTTTGTGAGTCTCCAATAACTGTTATCAAACCTTTTATTTTATAAGTCTTTAAAAGACTTTTACTGAAGACTTTTATTATAAAAGTCACTCAAATACTTTTAAATCAAAAACATTTAAAAAATAAAGTCTTGTCAAAAATAAATCTCTCAGATTAAAATAATAAAAGTGTCTTTGCATTTTAATTGGTTCTGTCGGACTTAGGACCCAATCTATATACCGATATGATTAAAAAAATATTGTGCATTAAAATCAATAAACAACTGTGGAAAACTTAAATCTTTCTATCTTCCATGGTATGCGGTATTCTTAAAATAGAAAAGACTTTTATGAAAGACTTCCATGAAAGACTTTTATTTTTTCAGAAGACTTATATATTTTGAAAAAGTCTTTGACTGACTTTTATTTCTGAGTAATATTTTTAAAAGTCTCTAATAACTGTTATTTGTGATTTTGAAAAATAAAAGTTAGTAATAACTTTTATAATAAAAATTAAAAATAATAATTATTTTGACGGTTATTACAAGACTTTTTTAATAACAGTTGTAAAATATTTGTTTATTATATTATTGATATAATGGGATTTTTATAAGATTTTTGGCGTCCTTGAAAAATTTTAAGGATGATCCCTTTATAGGGATATTTTCTACCATATACCCATAACGGTTATTTACGGTCTCCGATTTCTATTGCACGTTTTGTTTTGATTGATTTTCTTAAAGAGAGTAATTTTGCGTTAATATTCGCTCTCTTACATCTCGGTTAATATTCAAAGAATATCAAACAAATGTAAAATGAAACGATGCAATAGCTTAAAACGGCGAATTTCTTAACAGCTCATCAATTTCTATCACTGTCGCCTGCAACATTGAAAAAGAACATTTGTTAACAGTGCATCCAGGGTGTTCGTCCAATATTACCATCCAATATTACATATAATATTATATAATTGTATGTATACAGATGCTCTTCTTATTTATTTAAAAAGTACAAAAACAATATAAAAAGTATGATGGAAGAAAATGTCACGTGCGACCGTAATTTAAACTATATATAAAAAAAAAAAACTACTTAATATTAATAAGTTAAACTAAACACATTATTAAGAGCAATCAATACGTAACTCATTGAAATTAAATGCATGAAAATCTTCCATTTCGTTTCGCTGAAATGTCTTTTGTCTGTGTCGCCTGCGAATCTCACATTTTTGTGAACATCTTGAAATCAACAATTGCCTAAAATCCATACCATATACAAGTATAGTGCTATCCAGGAGCTATAAATTTAAAACTTTGAAAAAATATAAAAAGGGCTGCCACATGTTTTATACCCTTGCAGTGGGTATATTAATTTAGGCCAGAAGTTTGCAACGCATCTTAGGAGACATAATATTGAATATATTGTACAAAATACCATTCAATTCTGCACCATTATAACTAGTATTGGAACAATCAGAGGATATTAAAACCTGCAAAGGTATAGAACCTTCGGCATGCCGACGGTAGCTTTCGTTCACGTTTTCAGTTTCAGTGCGTACAAATGTCGCATTCGACATCAGAGAATTGACCATATGCAATATTATAAATATAAGATAAACCTACATAGTTAGTGAGTTTTGCATTCTTATTTGCTGAACAAAAGTATTTTGGGTAAAGGTTAAATAGCTGTCTGCGGCACAGATTTCAAATACAGATTCAAATTGCTTCTGGCAAATGTATGTAACAGGCAGAATAAGACGTTGTGCGATCACAAGTCGAGTCGATATTCCGTCTGCCTGTTTGGATGAACGCGCCAATCTCAGCAACTATAAGAGCTGGGGACACTACCCAGTCGTTCTAGGGGTGTTGATAAGCCATACACTACTTATTCGACTACTCCCTACATGGGTAGTTACCCTATTCACCCTTTAGTAAGCGAACACGGAAACACTAAGTGTCAATCGAATTTTAACGCCTACTTTTAGTTGCTTTTTTCGTGTTCAATTTCTGACTATATGGTATTTTCGATAATGTTCATTTTTGTCTTAGTTGGCTTTGACAATTCTAAAAACAATTGTCATGCTAATATTGTTTTGCTTTGTTAATGATAACATAATTTTAGACAAATGTTAAGAATTCACTGGTTTGCCAAGTGGAATTTATTTTGGCTAATCTAATCTGAAGAATTGTGATGAATTTCTTAGCCAATTAATAGGCGAATTGAAAAAGAAACTGGAAGAAGCTGGAAATAAGTCTGACGAAAAGTGTATCAAAATGGAACTTAGAGCCAAAGATTGTGATAAACCAGCCAGAGCTAACAAAACTGAAAGTGGGAAGTTATTAACAGACGATGACTTCAAAAATATAAAGTATGGATAATCAGGATTTTTCGAACGACAGACGTTGGATGGCGCTGACGATATATCACACACAGCACACACCTCCTCTGGCAGCGCCATCTGCAGGCAGTGTAAAGTTTCTTGCTGAATTTAAAAATAAAAAACACAATATTTAATATATAAATCATTATTTTAATGCATTTTATCTATGGGCACTCTTCCCTCCCACCTATTCATGGGTACCTACATAAGTACTCTAATCAGGGGTAGTCAATTCTAGTAGCTACATAAGTACTCCAATCATGGGTACTCTATTCTCTACTTACTGGTAAACAATGTGGTGTGATTGATCCTATTTGCGGACATTTCATACAAAAAACGAAATGATAAAATACATTGCTTAGGGTGTGTAAAGTAAGTAGGGGTAGAACCTTAGTAAGTACTTATTTCAGCAGCTACGAACTAGTGAAGGTTTCTGTATACCATACGTTGAACATGTTTAATTCAAATATCGTATGACACATCCTCCGTCCATGTAAATCGGATTTTATTGGCAATTATTCAGTATTTTTTTCTGTTTCGATATATGTGTTGATGACAAATAATATAATTATAATTAAAATAATGTGTGAATGATGTCCTTGGCTGCCCCAAGACAAGCATGATACCCTTCACTTCCTTCTTTTCAGTCAAGTTTTTGTTGCCTATATCGTGGTTGTATGGCCCAAATTCATGAGGAATAATACGTATACATATGTATATTCGTGTTCGGTCCAGGGGGGGGCATCTGCAGACGCCCTTGCTGTGTGGTGTGCCCGACTGTATCGTTCGTCTAGTTTTTAAATTAAATCATGTAATTTAATATAGTGTTGAACTATACCATTTTTTGTTAAGAAGTCATCATTTTGGCAATTGTTTCCGTGGCAATACATATCATAGTTGTTTATATAGATGTAAAACATATGTCATAGTTCTCCAATTTTGACGAATTTTTGGCTGCATATAATGTGTATCAATAAAGACAGATGTGAAGAGTTTGAAAGAAAGCAGACAAATATCCGATGACGATATCTAACATATCGGTCTAATCTTTCTCGCTCCTATTGAAGTTTATTTTAAAACTGAGCTCAGACGGACACAGACGGATGGCTCCAGATGGCTACCTCAACTCTCCTCTAGATGCGGATTCCGAGTATACTATACATATAAACTTCATGGGGTCGGAGATGCCTCCTATATACACTATATTATACCCTCTGCAAGGGGGTATAAAAAGATTCTCTCCCTGATAAAATACTCTCCGATCCCAAAACTAGGTCCAACAGAATTAGAATGAACAATTTGAATTAAGGTGTGTTTTATGTATTTTTAAACCAGTGGTTCGTAAGTATTCATAAGTAAACATTAGTGATACAAAAAAATAAGTAGAAATACTTGGTGAATATTAGTTTCCGCTTTTCCGGACGCAACAAATCGCATGGGTTTTTGAGGCAGCTTCCGAAGGAGTTCTTGTTGATGTTGTTGCGGGCTTGTGTGTGTTGTGGTGAAAGTGTGAGTAGTAGTTATAGTTAGCCTGGTTATATGTAAGTGAAACCCACGACGCTCGCCCAGCTTATATAAGAGACTATCCCTTGAGACTGGTCATTCCTGCACGCATCACCTCGTCAACGAGCAGCAAATTGCTGGCAATGATGGAGCAGGAGTTGAGGATCTGCTTCTTGACAATATAGTTGTCGTAGACGCCAAGATCGGTGGGTTTCATGGGTTCCCCTGTGGCCAAGTCAAGACCAACCAATTCGGAACTGAGCCTATCCTCCACAGTCAACTTGACAATAGTGTCCTGCGCATCGTAACCACTGTTGGTTGCCAGCGTCTTGGGAATGACGAGTAGGGCATCTGCAAAGGCCTGCACGGCCAGGCGAGCCTTGCTCTTTACCGTGTCCTTGTACTGAGTCAGCTCATTGTAGACACGCACCTCAAACGATCCGGCACCAGGAACCAAAGCCTTATCGGAAATTGTGTTGTTAATCGCACGTAGACCATCGCGAATAGCGTCCTTGATCTGGGTGATTGTGTGCTTGTTGGGACCCTTAATCAAAATAGTCACAGACAGCGGATTCTTGCAGTCCTCGACGAAAGTGTACTTGTTCTCGCCCAGCACATGCTCGTAGACAGAGCCAGCATAGCCCAGATGCTCCTCCTGCAAATCGTCGAATGAGTTCATTGCGGTACCGCCGCAGGCCAGAGCCAGACGCTCCATGTTGCGGCGCTTGGCCCGACGCAGTGCAAGAATACCCTCCTTGGCCAGAGCATCCAATGAGATGGGGTCAATGCCTTTCTGGTTAATCAACACGAAGGTTTTGTCGGTACCATCGCAAACTGCACGCTTAAGCTCGATAACCTTCTTGACGCGCTGGTCGATGAAGTCACGCTCGGCACGCACAAATGCTTCACGCTCAGAGGCCGTCTTGTAGAAAAATCCAGAGTTCACCTCGGCCTTCTCGTACTCCAGCGACACATTGGCAGTAAGTATGTACGCCTTCTCCAGACGTTTGGGCATATCGGGATGACGGGCACCGTGATCCAAAACCAAACCACGAACCAGCTGCGTGTCTGTGTCAGTCTTGTGCTGCATTTCCATTAGCTCGACCATGTGCAGATCCACAGGCTGCTGCTTCTCGTTGGCAATCGTGAGTACAGCATCAACGCACACATCCGTCAACAGATCAGCAAGCTGCGGATGCACCTTGGTCTTCAAACTAGTGTTGGCAATCTCCGCCAGATTCTTTTTGTTGATCTCGACGGTCACTTTGACCTTCTCCAGCACTTCCAGCGCCTTGTCGCGTGCCTTCTCGAAGCCCTCAGTCATGATGCGTGGATGCAATCCCTCGGACAAATAGATGTCGGCCTGCTTGAGCAGTTCGCCAATGAGCATCACAGTGGTGGTGGTACCATCACCGGTGGCATCATCCTGTGCCGTGCTGGCTCGTGCAATCATCGATGCAGTAGGATGCTGAATTTGCATATCATGCAGCAGCACATTGCCGTCCTTTGTGATTTTGATGTCGCCAGCACCAGAGACCAACCTGAAAATGATCAATTCCTATTAATATCAAGTATATTGCACATCATTCCTGCTAATCAAACCAAAAACGACACATATATCAGGGTTTAATTCCTACAGAAGTTTCCAGAATGCAAACAAATATTAATCATACATCCATCTCAATTCCCCTATAAGCATACACTCACATGTGTTAGCATGTGTGCGTTAGTCTGTGTGCGAACGCGTGACAAACGAAAAAACCATGTCTTTGGATTCGCTGTATTGCAAAACATAGTGTCTCCATTTTTTTTGCCAGAACAATAGTTAATGGTTAGTTTCATTCATTCCAATTAACAAATATTAATATCATTTATTTGACAACCAAAAACTGTGCTGTTCTTGCTGTCGGCCGATGACGCATGCCCCTATTTGGCGTTGAACGAGCATTTTTAACCTCACTTTGTCGGCGACAGCTGTCGTGATTTTCTATTTAATTTGAATACTGCACACACATCAAGGTGTTAATCCTTAAAGGGGCTTAGAGTAGGAGTTAAAAACTGTTACCAAAGTTGTTATACATACATTTTAACTGTTCCTTTCGGTCCCAAATTGGTGCGCATCACATCCTGCAAGCCTTTTGCAGCACTAATATTGATTGCAAGTGCCTGTGCAGCACGAGCAAACTCAGCCTTAGGGTTTAACAAGCTAATTGAAGCCATTCTGTTTTATTTAATAATGAAACAAATCTTCAGTAGGTCAAATTAAATGCAGCTGCAACTAACACGCCGGACTTATAAAAGAAGAATCAATTGATAATCGATAACAGTATCGGGTCTTTTGATTATGCTCCAATCGATATTTATAACCATCGATATATGAACTGTTTGCTTGCGCTGTTGATTCTAAGATGGTACGCTGTTCAGTTATTTTGATATCGTTTATTGATTAGCCTTTATAATTATTTGTAATAGGTGATTTAGCTCAAAAAAATAAAAATAATGCACATAAATAATAGAACAAATTTATTTATATTCAACATTGTCGAACCCATCGATAAATTGAAATGAACAATTAATTTGTGTGCCTGAAGGTAACATATATTGCTTTTAGTTTATTATATTTAAGTATTTTTCATAACAACAATATATAAATATTTAAATAGTACCGTGGCCTGTTTTTCGTTGGCAATAAATCTGAGCCAATACAGACATCGATAATTTTGTTTGTTTGATTTGATTTGGTACGGTGGTATATTTCCATCAGATAATACCGATAACGATTACAAAACTTTATTCAATGCACGCATCACTAAACGAAACTAATTCGGCGACAATTTTTTTTTTAATTGAAAGGAAAAATATCATTAATCAAATCAAGACAGTGGAGTGTTCCCTCGTAAACAGCGTGTAAAGGAACGCATTACAATTAAAAACAAACGATCAAAGGGGGAATAAACAAGTCGCGTGGGACACCATGAGTGTGTTGGCATATCCACGTACAAATGATGAAGAAATTTTTCGTCAGTGCACAAAGGATTGTGGCGTAGTGACGGCCACCGAGGACTTTCAGTATTTTGCGTTGCGCTGCATATGTTGCAGCGAGAAGTTTCTCTACTTCGATGCATTCATTGGACATATGCAAACGGTGCATCTGGAGGATGCACAGCGCAGAGTGGAAGGCGCTGGCTCAGGCTCTGCCTCAAGCAGCAGCATGGGCTATAATATGGGCCTAGGCCTGGGCCAGTCCATGTCATTAGGCCTTGGCGATTGTGACTGCGACGATTCCGTTGGTGACAACGGACCTAGTCATGGCTATGGCAACGGTGGCATTCACCAATTTGATGAGATCGAAGACTTAACTGATGCAGATACTGCCCTGCTGGAGCCACAAATGGTCATCAAACAGGAGCTGCAGGAGTTAGAGAGCAGCGACATTGACGACAATGAAGACAATCTAGCAGTGCCCGATGACAATGACACTGACGACAATGACAATAGGAACGATGCTGATGATGACAGTGAGGCTATACTTCCCGAAAGCGACATACCTGCAGCCAGTGTAAGGTCGCGCTTGAAGTTAGGACCGCCGCCATATCTTGCCAGGCATGTCTCAATTTTGGATGTGAAAAACGAGCCGCTAACAGCAGATGGCGACGATTCAATGGATGACTACGTCGACGGAGATCAAGGCTACATGGATGACAACTCAGGCGAGTATCCGGACTATAACAGCAGCAGCTATAACGCACACGGTAACAGTGCAACTGGCGGTGAATCGGATTTTCTCAGCTACGACGAGATGGTCGAGGAATCGCTTCTTGGCGTAAGTAGTACTCTGTTTAATATAATCGAATCCTTTCCGATGAAATTGTTGAATCTCATGCTTTCGTTTTGCTGCAGCGAGATCGCGAGTTAACAATGCACATCAAGGACCGTAAAATGATACAGTTTCTGATCCACTCGTACAAACGCAATCCCTTCCTATGGGATCACAGTCACGCGCAGTTCCGGGACCGTGTGAAGCGTGCCCGCTTCCTTGACTGGATTGTGCTAGAGTTCAAGAACCGTTTTAATATCTCACTGGCCAAAGATGCCATCACCCGCAAATGGGACAATCTGCGGACCGTCTACAAGCGCGAATGCAATCGCATGGCGCTCGAGAAGACAAACATTAGCACGCTTTGGTACTTTAAGGAGTTGCACTTCCTAAATGAGGTCTACAGCTACAATTCCAAGATGTCCGATGCTGTTGTGAAGGTATGTCAATTGCAATCAATGCCAGTCTGGTTAGTTGGCTGGGTGGGGCAACAGTCTGTACTTGGTACTGCCATCGGATGTAGCTTGAAAGTAAGCGTAAACAATACGATATTTTGTATACATATTATATTATGTATTCATATATCTAATACTAATGTATTCATGTATTTGTATCCATTTAGGAACCCATTTGAAATTATGTTCATCCTTACTCGATCTACCCTATAGTAATATAGATCTACCGATATATTATTATTTGCTAATAACTTTTATTCGTTGCGCAGGAAACATCATATCGACGCCGTTTCTCGGCCATATGGAACGACACTTCGACAGCCAAACTGCTGGATATGGTGAAGCGTTATCAGTGCTTTTACAATCGATTCGATGCAGACTATCGCAGCAAGGAACGTCGCGGGGAGGGATTGCAGCAAATGGCAATGGAGCTGCAGCAGCTTATCGATGTAACCACCATACAAATCTCAAAGCGTATCTCTCAGCTGCGCTTCGATTACTCCAAACAGAAGATGGAGCGCCTGAATGCAGAACGCACGGGTCGTAAATTTATACCCAATTATATATATTATGATCAGATGAGTTTCATGGACGATGATATACCGCCATTCAAGTGCCAGCACTGCGTGGAGATTGTACAAACACTCCGCGAGCTCGATCTGCACATGTTGACACATCAGCCCAGTCTGGGCGGTGGCTACTACTGCAACGTGTGCAACATACAGTTCCAGCATGTCGAAGAGTTCGAGAATCACAAGCAACTGCATCTGGGTGCCGGCAACGAGGTCAAGTACAACTGCGAACTGTGCACGGCTAGCTTTCGCGAAAAGTCCAACTATGACGAGCATTTGCGTCGCCACAATGATGAGCTGTTTCTGCCGACACTGGCACTTAATCACAGCATACTTGACAGCACTGGCGGGGATACAGATGCATCTGGCATGGACACATCCGCAGCTGGCGGTGGCAGCGCTGTTGCGGTCGACGATGAAGATATGTTCGTGCCGGAGGGATCAAAGCCATACTGCTGCGAGGTGTGTCATCGCACTTTCGCCTCACCCGGCCACCTCAATGCGCATCGCATTGTGCATCAAGATGAGCGGGAGCGCTGCTATAAGTGCGATTATCCGCAGTGTAGCAAATCGTTTGTATCGCGCCAGAGTCTCTTCGATCATCTGAAGCAACACTACAGCAATGAGGAGTTCAAGTGCGACATCTGTGGCAAGAGCTTTAAGTCAACCAAGAATCTGCAGAACCACAAGCAAATCCACGATAAGGTCAAACGCTACGTCTGTCAAATATGTGGCTCAGCATTCGCCCAGGCCGCCGGCCTCTACCTGCACAAGCGTCGTCACAATCGCCCCAATGGCAGCACAGGCGCTGTGGGTGGGCGCTCCTCGCGCACCACACTGTGAGGCGGATATGATGGAATACTCACCCACTTAGACATACACACACCTAGTAAACACGTCTTGGTCGTCGTCATCCGTCTCCACGCCAACATCAACGCCAACGCCAATGTACGGCAGCTATTTAATTGCCCTTTATTGTATTTAATATTATTTTATTTTATTCTACATTAAGATTATTTTTATTGAAGCGCCCTTTCACACACCCTGTACTTAAGCTTAAACGTATTTTACAAATTGTCCGTTACTATGCCAATTACACGAAAGAGACAGAGAAAGGGAGACAGTGAAAGAGAGGGAGGGAAACACACACACAGCAATGATAGCTATCACACTATTCTTTCCTTGAGATATATATGCCGTCTCGCTCGCACCAAGCAGTTTAGAGCGAACCCATATACCATGCACATACATATGTCCTGTATAATACACGATATTTTTCGACATTCCCTTAGAGTGTACATCACGAGGCAGCGAGGCAAACACATTCCACACTAGTTAAACGATTAATAAGTGTCAAAAAAAGTATTTCTTAAAGTATTCTCCATGTACAACTTATATTTATTTTAAATTACAATTATACATTTACTCATCCATACATTTAAATTTTAATCTAATCCTACATTAAAATTTAATGCGTGTGTCGTGCAAGTCGAAAACAAAAATATTAAAAAAAAACAAAACAAAAACGACAAAATAAGCTAAAAAGAAAACGAAATTAAGCGTCGCGCATGCGCAGAGCCATCTAAAAACAACAATAATAAGAACAACAGCAACAATAACAATAAAAGTTACTAAGCTCAGCACTTTGACTTTAACATAAACGTTTAAATATATATATATATATATATATATATATATATATAGACCCACACACATACATACATCAAGGTAGCTTTAGTTAATTATATAATGACTGAATCTGAAAAATACATTTACATACACACATACACACATGAAATGTAACGACACAAAATAAGTAAACCACGAAACATCTGAATACGGCATGCCGTAGCATAAATGAACGCCCTATAACTTAGCAGACTTTTAGCAGCTATTTATCTATCGATATCGACTTATGTACAAATATGTATGTACATAACTTTATCATAACACTAATGCAATATATAATTTTGTGTACTTATCGAAGGCTAATATAAATCTAAATCTCAATTAATTTCTCATTCGTATCGAATTCTTTTGTAACGGTTTCGGAATATTTTTAGTGCTTGAATCTACACACACCAACATAAGATTCAATTTGAATTGTTCGTTATCGTTACTGTAAATAGATCTGAAGATGTGCATTTGCAATCAGCTAGTATCGATATATGTTGTATGTACAAACGGTCAGTCGATTGCATCTGCAACACAAATTACAATAGTGCAATGGCGTATGCATGAAGAGCCACACGCCAGACATACATACATACATTTATAAGAGTAATTATATACTTTTGTAAGCAAACCAATCCACCTTAGGCATAAGTTCATTTAGCACAATTGAGAGCTACAGCAGCAACAAGGCATTTGTCAATAAGATATGCAATTGTACGCATCTGCGCTATAGTTAAGGATTTAGTTAAGTATTCGCTTACTCATATGTTTAAGGACTTTTATCACGCACACACACACACACACATACACACACTCGGGCACTTGCGAGCTTATCACATCTCGGTGCGAGCATGTATCTGTGTGTCTGTGTTTATGTATGTGCAGGTGATAGGGAACTTGCACATTTTGGCAAACAAATTTTAATGTTTTAATAACAAACATTGTGGAATAGTTAACAGCAGCTGTAGAGAGAGATTAATAAGCGAAGTCCCTGGATTCGCATAAAAGGCAGTAACAAAGTGCGCTTCCGTAAGCTATTAAACCCTTAACCAATACAAATATACAAAATATACATACATATGTAAGTACATTTGCAACTGAAGTGCATATTTAGATTCATATACACACATGTACATGTGTATGTTTACTATTTAAGCCACACAAATCAACAACATCAACAATTGCTATACGAAGGAAAGGAAAGGAAAACAATGTATAAGCGCGCACAGAGATTATAATTAGAGCCAACCTCTGCCAATGTAAATTTCAGTAAAATAAAACACAAATTTATTTATCTACACTGCGTCAATCCGTCTTAATCCTCATGCTTGGCTATTGTTGTTTTCACTTACTATATATGAACCTGTTAGTTTTGACTTTATTCACCCATCAAGCTCTGCATTAACTTATACCATTCATTATTAAACCCTTTAACCCGTCGCAATGCATATTAAAACATACCGTTAAAATGCCAATATTTCCTAAAATATATTAAATAAGTTACATTTCTGTATTTGATTTTAAGCTAGTTTTCATATGTTTGGCTTCTTTCTACCAGGTGTTTTTTAAAAATATAATGTCCTTCTCTACATATTTGTAAAATATAGGAGAAAAAACCTTTTCCTTTGTCAATGTCTTATAGAACAAAGAAAAATAAGTACATTTTTATACCCTTACAGAGGGTAGATTAATTTTAGCCAGGAATGGACCTTAGGAGACGTCTCCGACCTTGTAGAGGACATATGTATGTATATTCCGAACCAGAATCAACAGGGGGGGTCGATCTATTTCTATCTACATATATCTGTCTATCTCTCAGGTTTAGAGCTATCTTGAGCCCATATGCTTCTTACTGCTGCAGGGGGTAAATAAGTGGGAACATGAGGAATCGGGCCGATATATCGAATAGCTGTCATACAAACTATCGGCCGAATTTTGTTGTTTTTTTAAGATATTGCAGCCAAATTTACTATTGTATATTATGTTCTTTATAATTAATAATAACATATAACATGCATATAACATTTCATCAAAATTGGACGACTATAACATATATGTACATACATGTTTTTGTATGACCAGTATTGACTTTCCCCTTTTATTAAAGTCGGTCAACTACATATGTCATTGGAACAATTAAAATGTTGTGTATGTCCACTGTTTGGAGTTATTATAGCTGTTAATGAATACATCAAATATTATTCAGTTGTGCACCATTATGTGTATATAACTAGTATAGGAACGTCATCAGATATAAAACCTTAAGCTGAAGACGCACGACACTTGCTTACTTTGCGCTGTCTACTGATAAAGGAGATAGTAACGGAATTTAAAGCAACACGCTCATTGACGTAGTCTCTTATCGCCCCGACCACATTGGGCCCTATTACTAATGGCATAGGCCATCGAAAATAGGAGCGCGCTTCTGCTGCTGTTTTTAATGATACGGGAGACATTGCTGCAGACCGAACTCATCACTTTGACTGCATTTATTTGTATGTACGTATGTATGTAAGATTTTCAAATTGTAGATTGAAAATCCCGGAATCAACCTCAATAAACTAATCGACTCGTATCAAAGAGTGAGATTCAGTTTTCTCAACTATCAAAAGACGCAAATCTTAAGGTTCTTTAAGATTTTAGCACAAGCGATTTTAGTTAGTTCCAAATTTGATTGACAATATTTGCTGTCTCTGTCTCGGCGCCCCTGGTAATTAGCAAATCAAAACATCGCTGGACTTCGGATGCGATTAGCGAATACAGACGCACCATGACGAGTTGTTTTCGTACCAGAAACTGCTAGCACTATATAGTAAACCATAGCTTGTTTTGTGTGTGTGTGTATACGTAGAATAGAAGTGTTACCACCTAGATACCAAACAGTTTATAGGGTTAAAAAAGCAATGTGACTGGTGCGTGTTTCCGTATTGCCCATCACTATAGTATATGATAAGATATGATATGTATGTGCCCCGATGTGGATGTCTGTGGGGCGTTATTTGCAGCGATTCCAACTAATTTCGGTTTGCGGAAAACACATTAATCACACTATTAAAAAGATAAGATTGCAAAAATATTTTGTTCGATTTGCTTGTTTTTTTCGTTGATTTCATTTTTTCTAATTTTTTGTTGTTACTCATGGCTGTTTGGGACCGGCTGCGACGGTGTCCTGTCAACAGTGCCCAGTGAACGATGATAAGTTTTATATTTAGCCATCGGCTCTCATATATACAATATATACATACAAACTAACAAAAACAAAACAAAGGTTGAGCAATGTTGCGTAGCTAGTTTGTAGTTGTTGCTGGAGGTTGCTGGAGTCCACATGGGTGGGCAATCGTGTTGGACACGACGACACTGCGCCGCTGATCTCCGTTCGCTGTTTGGTGCTTACTGCTCCCTCTCTCTCTCGCTCTCTCTCTTTGACTAGAAAACTATATCAGCTCGCCGTGCTCGTTCACTTTGATGACTCGAACGCGCTCGTGCCGCTTCGCCAGCAGCGTTTCGATGTCCAGGCTGGTGTCGCAGTTGGCAAACAGGCCCAGATTGTCCTTAATAAGGTGGTCGACGGCACAGCCATCGCACTGGAGTATGACCACGCCACTGTAGTATGCCTCTTCGCTGATGGTCTTCGTGTTGCGCGTATTGCACAGCTTGCACAGGTAGACTATCTCCATGCGGCGTTGCATGCGGCGGAATCGTTTCAATGTCGTCGGCGACAAGGAACCTGATGCCTTTGCTGCATTACCATTGTTGGCGGCAATGTCGAATGGCTTTGCCGTAAACCGACAGGCGTCAAGTATGGAGCGCGGTATGGATAGCGGGGCTGTCCGTTGGGCGTCGTTAAGCGCTCTGTCCGCATCCGTATCGGGTAGCGGGACAGCTGCTGGCTGTTGTGTTGCATTAATGATCGCGTTCTGTCCATTCTGGCGAAGGTAGTTTAGCGTGCGCGAGGTAAATATATTGCGCAATGCATTCATTTTACATCGACATAATAACGCTAATGATGTACGGATGGGTTTAATACGATACGAACGCAACTACAGCAGCCGGACTACACGGGTAAACCAATACAATGTTACTAAAACGTTGACAAGCAGCTCAAAACTCCTAACTTTACTACGCAGGTAGCTCCAATGAAAGCAACGATAACAGCGGTACACGGTGACTGGCAATTAGTTATCGATGTATGGCAACCCTTTACTCAAACGATACATCGTGCTTTAATTGCCTGGTATTTTATTGCTGCAGATGATGAAATCACTAAGTAATGAACATATAGAGTACTCAAACAGCGAAAAGTACTTGCCCACTTGCAATAACTTTTAACATCTGAAAATTTGTGCATTTATAATTGTTTGAGTAGATAGATTAAATATTCATATTTCTATTCTTATTTGTATATCAAATTTATAATATCGAAAAAAAGTTATGCAACAACTATAATTTTTTTGTTTATGTTTGTACTAATTTTGACAAAATTTATGAGCCAAAACTAAAAAACTCGGAATACATCAATATGTATTTACTAAATAAAATGATGCCATAAGTCAAGGCCGCTGTTCGCTACTTCTGGATTGCTCACCAAAGAGAGCCGATCGCTCACTCGTGAAACACTTCGGGCCGGGGGGTCATAATAATCCGAAGACCACTGGGCAAGTACTTTTCGCTGTTTGAGTACTCTATATGTTCATTGCTTAGTGATGAAATTCAGAATTGAGTTTAGGCAATAATATGGATTGTTGCCAATTTCGCTATTTTTAAATCAGATGTTGCTATTTTGGATAAACTTTTTTTTTAAATAAAAATTTATGATATATGTTTATTAATATTAAAATGGTAATTGTTCCATCCGTTTATCATTGATTAGATTTAAATATATACAATAAAATAGTTAAGTGTATGCGAACGTCGAGCGCGCTAGTCAGTAGATAAATGCTGTAACTAGATAAACCGTTACACAATTACACTAACAATACCTAAGGACAATGATTTCTGCCGCCTTTTGTTGTTTCACTCTAAAAAACTAAAGCAGCCGAGCAGCGAGGTGCTAAGAACTATTGTGACTGAGATGCCCTCAATATGTGACCAACATACCAGGGCTGCGAAGTACCCCTCACAAAAAGAAGATAGATTAGGGAGAAAAAAATGGGGAGCAAACTGATAGACAAGAGAAAAATAGACAAAAAATTGGACAATAGGGTTTTTATTAAAAAAAAGGCTAATATATCATGAATGAAAATGATATCAAATATTTTCGTCTTGTTTGCTCAAGTTCTATGAAGCAGCAATCTCCCTTAATTTTCTGATCAAACGACAGTCACATATAAAAAATACATATGTATTTTATGCAGTTTCCATAAATACCGAAAATACTATCGATAGTTGTTACCCACTGGAAATACCCATACCCAAAACACGAATGCCTGAGCCTACGCGCGTTTTTTTCAAAGTATGCTGTAAAAATAATATAAAATATTGTACACTTGCATTATCTATAAACAAAACTAGATTAAAATTTAAATTGAGTCCCAATCAAATATAATCAACGGACTTAAAGTTTTCTGTTGCCTAAACACGCGAGATGGCGCGCAATGCTTGCGACGTGCAACGGGACTTTGCGCTGAGCAGCGGCTTGCGCTCCGAAATAATTTGGGACTCGTAGGTTTTCTTTGTATAAAAATAATAAAATACATATGCATACACATACACGTACGTACATTTATATATATGTATGCATATTGCAGACTAGCACCGGAACAAGGCGATGTTCTAAAGCAAAAGATCGAGAATTTAATTGTGGACGGCGATGGGAAAAACTCCAATGCGTTAGCAAAAGCAGCGCCAAGAGCTGTTTAAAAACGTTTGGCGACAAAGGAAATACACAAACCGCACTCTGCTCTCAGCGATTATCTATGTGCTAGTCACCACAGAGAAGAAACCCGATTTGGCTCTGCAATCCACTAGCTACAGCTGTCATCCCGTGATTCGAACGCGAAAATGCATAAACGGAGATGGCAGAAACAGTGAGGGATGCTGCATGATGTTCATCGATGAGCATGGACGTGTCTATAACAATTGGGAGCATTATGTGCAGAAGAATACGCTGCCCAAGGGCATAATGGTTGCGCCAAGCCAGGGTGTCTATACATTCGGCGGAATCGACGGGCATGAGGTACAACTAATGGTTAACTGGACGCCATCGACAAGAATTAAAAAGAAGATACTCAATGCCGGCGACGGCTTGGCAACAGTTGGCGGCCTGGTGGCCACTGTACCCGTTGCTGCTACCTTGGCGGTGCCAGTGGGAGGCGCTGTTCTGATGGCAGCTACCGTTGTTGGCGTCTCCACGGCTGCCTATAGTGCTGTTCGCTCGGCCGGTCGTCTCATAGATCGTCGCAGTCACAGCCAGACAAATTCGCTGCGCAATCGCGAGGCACGCAGCAGCTGGCTGGGTGTGGCTGGAGGAGTTGTCGGCCTGGGAGCCACTGGTGCCACCAAGGCGCTGACTGCTATCAGTTCCAGAGCAAGTGTGGTCTCCCAGCTGGCCGTCAAAGGTATTAATGTTTCGTCCATCGTTCTCTCCGGCACTGGCGTCGTCAATGGCCTATATGACGTGTACCTCAAGATAAGCGACGATGGTGCGTTGTCCAGCTACGATGTGCTCCAGGTTGCCTCTAGCCTGCTAATATTCACGCATTCCGTCAACAATCTGCGCATTGCATCCAAGGTAACAAATGCTCCCAGCCTGCGTCGCGCTGTACGCCAGCAGACCCGCAAGTCCTTCCATCGCATCTCACAGGAATCGGCCAAGCTTCACAGTAAACACATCGGGCAAAGGTTCGACATCGTGCGCACCCTCAACGACATTCCCCTCAAGGAGACACTTCTCAGTTTGCACACGTTGCACGCACATTTGGTCCAGGGCGCCAGTGTTGTGAGAGCTGCAAATGCTGCCAGGATGCTGCCCAGTTTCCTTACCTTTGGCGCAGGTGGCGAGATGCGTCTAGACCCGGAGAAGCTGGCTACCCAGTTCGGTGGCAAGTTTGTCGAACATATTAGCAACTTTGGCAGCTTTGTCGATGTAGTCGATGGCATGACCAAATACTACAGCGACAAAGCTGGACAGAAACTAATGGAGATGACGCGCAGCTTTGTCGAGCAGAGCGTAGACAGTATTGATCGCAACCTGAACACATTTGTGTCTACAGAGCTGGTGCTTTACCGCGTCTTGATGCACTGCGTCGGAAAGTATCAGAATTGTACTGAAGACGTGCTCGAGAGTTCTCGTCAACAGGTCCTCGGGGTCGTTGGCAAATACTTTGAGTCATTGCAGCCGCAACCAGGCGAGGAGCAGAGCTCACAAAAGCGCAAGTGCGCCATATGTCACGGTACCTATTATATCAGTGATTTGTAATCAATTACTTTTTATACGTAGTGTTTATAAGGAAGTTTCTGACTGAATTGTATTGTGATCTTGTCCATTGATACATTGATTCCTCAAAAGTGAAAACCAACTGTGGTACTTTAACAAGAGACCAAGAGACCGTAAATAATAGTTATTTTCAGTCACGAACAAAATGCCCTTTTTTTTTTAACAAACTATCCATTTTTAAAAAGAAACTATTTATTATTTTTGAACAAATCACATAAAATGAAAATCAATCATTATTAAAGAGTTGTTTTCGCTCAAAATAAAACTCAGTTATGATTTTGGATTTTGATAGTGCCGATTGTTTATGTGAACTGTAATTTTAAAACAAATTTTACATTTAAAATAAATCTTAATGATATTGTTATGGTTTTAGAAAAACGTTAAACAAACATATAACAACTGATACATCCAATTAAATATCTGCCTTGATCATTAAAACATGAATTTTAAATATAATACAAAGCATTTTTGGATTGTTGATTAGCAATAACTGGTTTCATAGGGAAACTGACATAAAAGTTTATTTAAGAAATAATATGAAAAAGGCAAGAGGGCATGTACTATGTATAGTATACAAATTATAAGCATAGGATATGAACATTGTATATAAACAGTTCGCAACAAGAAGATTTGCAGATCATAATACGCTAAACATAAATGTTATATATTTTAATTAAACCAGTAAGAAAAGCAACAGTCGCGCGGCACGCGACAGTGGGATACCCTCCGACCTATGTTCCGGTGTAGTTTAATTTATTAAATTCATACACAGAAACATATGCACATGCTTAAAAATTAATCCCGACAGATGGCGCTCGCGCTTCGCACTCGCACTTCGCACTTGGTTTTATGCTCATACTTTTTTAAATAACTTCTGTGTTTATTGTCCGATCGGATTGTAATTTGGAGAATACGTAGATATTTCAGTCAGCTTAGTATATGTTAAAGTCAGAAAGATTTGTCTTTTATGCAGTGCTTACAAATTGAGTTAAATTATTGATTTGCGGGGGCGGTGGGCGTGGCACTCAACATTTTAAATAAACTTGATCAGCCTATAGTATACAGGAATCTTCCTGCCAAATTTGGTAACTTTAGCTTTTATAATAGCTGAGACTGTGCGTTCACACAGCCAGACAGACAGAGAGATCTCGAGCCAGCCACTAAGATGATAAAAAATAAAGGTCGCCAAAACTCTATAATATTTGAATTAATTATATTTTGTGTGTGTACAACGCAGCTTTCCTTGGACTCACTTGAACGTACTTACTCTGGTGAGTCTGCTCCTTTTGGGAATCCACCAGGGCCCAAATTATCCTGCCGACTGCCGTCGTCCTGCTCCTGCACCACGGCTGACTGGTACAATGCCAGCAGCCGTCCCTTTCTACCGGTCCGCCAGAGGTAACCCGACGGCAATTCCAGTGGGGTATCCTGCATTTTGATCAGCAGGCCAAATCTGCAGCGGCAGCAGCCACAGACTTGCAGCCGCCACAGACTTGCAGCCGTCCGTCTTCGCAGCCTGTAGGCCACATCTTTGCCTGCAGGCTTTATATTTTCCTGCCTGGTAGCATCGCCATAAAGTCCGGGTAAGCTGCAAGAAAGCAAATATGTCCAATCAGTTATAATTCTGTAGATTTAATTTGTCATTAGTAATAAGTTTTGCGTTAGTTTCGTTTTTAGGCCATGGATTACAAAAAAAAAAGGAGGCTTCTCCGTCCCCATAAACTATATATATTCTGAATCAGTATCAACAGCCGAGTCGATTGAGCCATACCTGGATCTCAGAAACTATAAGAGCTAGAATCAACAAATTGTGTGACAACATACGTATATATTGCAGTGTCTCAAAGTTTTTTTTTTAAATTTGAACACGCCCCTTCCCGCCTCTGGAAATCAGTAATAACTATTTAAAAACTACAATATTAACTCAACAACCAAAGTTGTATATCTTAATTTCATTTAAATCGGACTATAAATAAGTGAAAAGTATCCCAGTCGTTCTAGGGGTGTCGATAAGCCATACATAAACTACTTATTCGACTACTCTTTACATGGGTAGTTACCCTATTCACTCTTTAGTAAACGAACACCGAACCACTAAGTGTCAATCGACTTTTAACGCCTACTTTTCGTCGCTTTCTGGTGTAAGTTTAGCAATATTTAAACAACATACCCGACTACTCCCTACAGGGGTAGTTACCCTAGTCACCCTAGGGTAAGCGAACGCAGAACCACCTAAGTATCAACGAAGTTGAACGCCTACTTTTAGTCGCTTTTTCGTGTTCAATTTCTAACTATATTTTCGATAATGTTCATTTTTGTCTTAGTTGGCTTTGACAATTACAAAAACAATTGTCATGCTGAAATTGTTTTGCTTTGTTAATGATAACATAATTTTAGACAAATGTTAAGAATTCACTGGTTTGCCAATTGGAATTTATTTTGGCTAATCTATTCTGAAGAACTGTGAAGAATTTCTTAGCCAATTAATAGGCGAATTGAAAAAGAAACTGGAAGAAGCTGGAAATAAGTCTGACGAAAAGTGTATCAAAATGGAACTTAGAGCCAAAGATTGTGATAAAGCAGCCAGAGCTAACAAAACTGAAAGTGGGAAGTTATTAACAGACGATGACTTCAAAAATAGAAAATATGGATAATCTGGCTGTTTCGAACGACAGACGTTGGATGGCGCTGACGATATATCACACACAGCACACACCTCCTCTGGCAGCGCCATCTGCCGGCAGTGTATAACTTCTTGCTGAATTTTAAAATAACTAGTGAAAAGTTCTCAGTGAAAACCTAACCTCATTTATTTCTATTATTAAAAATACTAACGCTACAGTCAGGTGCTGACTGTATAAGGCCATGGATTATCATATTATACCGTAATAAAAATTTTAACGGTATGGAATCGCCGCCCGAATATTATTAGAATAAAATAAATAAAAAAATAAAATAAAATAATAAATAATGAATAAATGAAAATTCGCACCCGCCTCAACCGGGAGTTGAACACACGCACTCTCTCACAGCCGTCCGCCACTCTAACCACTCGGCCATTGCCTCACTCCTTGGCCTATTGGCAAAGCTGCATTGTCAACCAATTTTGTTACCATACAATGCAAATAAAAAGTTTAAAATGCTGTGTGTCTGACGCGGTATGGAATCGCCGCCCGAATATTATTAGAATAAAATAAATTTAAATGAAATTTTCACATAACGCCCGTGGCAAAGTATTTGTCATGTAAGATATACAACTTTGGTTGTTGAGCTAATATTGTAGTTTTTAAATAGTTATTACTGATTTACGGAGGCGGGAAGGGGCGTGTCCAAATTTTAAAAAAACTTTGAGACACTGCAATATATACGTATGTTGTCGCAAAATTTGTTGATTCTAGCTCTTATAGTTTCTGAGATCCAGGTGTTCATACAGACAGACAGACGGACAGACAGACATGGCTCAATCGACTCGGCTACTGATACTGATTCAGAATATATATAGTTTATGGGGTCGGAGATGCCTCCTTCTGCCTGTTACGCACAATTCCGTTCCTACAAACACAATAGACCATGAATTTTTTTAAAATCCATGGCCTAAAAAACAATATTTAATATATAAATCATTATTTTAATGCATTTTATCTATGGGTATTCTTTCCACCCACCTATTCATGGGTATATAGATAAGTACTCTAGTGATGGGTACTCTTTTGACCGACCTATTCACGGGTAACTTCTGTACTACTATAGTAGGTACTTCTTTCTCTAGACCATTCATGGGTACTTACATAAGTACTCTAATCAGAGGTAGTCAATCGTAGTAGCTACATAACTACTCCAATCATGGGTACCCTATTCTCTACTTACTGGTAAACGATGTGGTGGCGATTGACCCTATTTGCGGACATTTCATACAAAACACGAAATGAAAAAATACATTGCTTAGGGTGTGTAAAGTAAGTAGGGGTAGTCCCTTAGTAAGTA
>JAEIFI010000747.1:0-42131 GCA_018901815.1 Zaprionus lachaisei | reverse complement strand
ATTAAACCAAATATAAAAATATCGAGCAAAAAGATGAAAAAACCCGAAAGTAAATCGGATGTATTGCGGATTTTAGGTCTTCTGAAATACCTATCTAGATACATTCCAAATTTGTAAAAGAAATCAGCCAATTTACGTAACTTAACCAAGAATAATGTACAGTTTGTTTGGACTGCAGAACACGATAGAGAGTTCGAAAACTTATTAGGAACTGTAACTGCAGACCCAGTATTGGTAATTTATGATCCCAAGCTACCAGTAGTTGTTCAAACAGACGCATCAAAGGATGGATTGGGTTGTGTAATAATCCAAAACGGGCACCCAGTAGCATTTGCTTCGAGCACTCTGAGTTGCAGTGAGCAAAAATGGTGTCAACTAGAAAAACAATTACTAGCGGTTGTGTTAGCCTGTCAGCATTTTCATTTCTTTTTATACGGACGAGAGTTTACTGTTGAAAGTAATCACAAACCATTAGAGACTTTAGTTTTGAGGGATATAGATGATGTTACTATGCGGCTTCAGCGTATGTTCATGTCTCTACTGAAATATCCAAAAATAAACATTGTATATAAGCCGGGAAAGGAAATGTTAGTTGCAGACTGTCTATCACGAGCTCAATTATCAGACATTTCCGAGATTGAAGGTTTATCTGGAGTCATCCATTCAGTTATTAAATCAATTTGTGTAACACAAGACAACTATGATATTTATCGTCGGAGCCTAGAGGAAGATGAAAAATATAATCGCATTGCTTCTTTTGTTGAGAAAGGGTGGCCGGGATATCATCATCTTGATGATTTGTAAAATCGGAATTACATTTTGAAAATGGTTTATTATTCTGGAATCACACAGTAGTTATACCATCAAAAATGCAAAACAAAGTGAGGAAATGGTTACGTGAGCCCCATCTAGGAATAGACAAAACCCTCGCGCGCGAAGAATGCTCTATTATTGGCCAGGCATGAATAATCGAATTAAAGAAATGGTAGAATCCTGCAGTGTATGTGAGAAATTTCGACGCAGTAATCAGAAATAACCGTTGGTGCAAGATAAGTTACCAAGTTATCCGTTTCAAGTAACAGCCATGGATTTATTTGAATTTGCAAATCGCGACTATATTGCTTTAATTGACTCGTACTCAAACTTTGTAGCAACCGAAAAATTACAAAAGAAAACATCGGGACATATAATAAAAGTTTTGAAATCAATATTTGATAGAATTGGCTACCCTACCATTATAAGAAGTGATAACAGTCCATTTGGGTCAGCAGAATTTAAACATTTTTCTTGTAAATATAATGTTGAACTAAAATTCTCAAGTCCAAGATACCCACAAAGCAATGGTTTAGCGGAAAAGGGCGTAGCTATTGTCAATAATATATTAAAACGGTGCTATGAAGCGAATGATGTTGAAAGTTTTCAATACAGAATATTAGAATATAAGACCACACCACTTGGTAGAAATGAAACTTACACCGGCAGAATTGTTTATCGGTAGACTTGTTAAGACTAAACTCCCCATATCAGAGTCACTGTTAAAAAGGAATAGTTTAAGTGAAGAAGACATTCAAAATTAATTAAAAATAAAAAAGAAAAAAGAAAAGCAAAAGTATTATTACGACCGCAATGCAAAGTCACTAGTCGAATTGAACATGGGTGATTTGGTTATATTTAAAAAAAATTCAAATGTATGGCATTATGGAAAAATTGATTCAGAAGATCAGTATTTTACTGCATCTAGTTCAGATAATGATACTGAAAATCCAAACGTATACTATCAAACAAGAAGTGGTCGATATAGTCTGGTCCACCCGCTAATTAATTTTAATAAAAATTAATTTATAAAAAAAAAAAAAGCATGTAAGGAGTTAGTTAAGTTAAGCAGCAATGTTAGATTTACGTAGTTTATAACACTAGATATTAAGTCGGCAAGGCAGTTGATCATCAACCACAAACGTGTACGGATGCCCTTAAATAAATTTATTGTTAATTTAAAAACCATCGTTTTATTAATGAGCACCCGCTCATTACAAGTCCCCCCTTCAAATATCGAGTGATCTTGGCCGACAGTTTGAATCCGCAGTTTTTCGGGGTGAATGCGCATCTTAGGCATAAAACACTTACGAACTATAGCTTACCACCCACAAGCCAACGGGTTGGTCAAGCGCTGGCATCGGACACTCAAAGCGGCAATTAAGTATCATGAAAGCAATGACTGGAGCGCAACGTTGCCCCTCGTTCTCCTGGGCCTGCGAGCTTGGAAGGAGGACTTGCAAGATAGTCCGGCAGAAATGCTTTTTGGCTCCCAACTGCGCATCCCGGCGAATTTGTAACCCCCAGTAAAAACGATGACAGCGAATCAGAATTTATAATGCTCCTACGACGTAAAATGCAATCCTTGGCTAAATTATACACGGCCGGACATGGTGCGTACGAAGTTTTTTTACAACCAGCATTGCAAGAAGCGTCACATGTATTTGTACGCGTGGATCGAGTGAGAGCCCCATTAGAACCACCTTATGAAGGCCCGTTTTCTGTTTTGGACAGACAAGATAAATTCTTCAAACTGCGAATGGGACATAGAGAGGTGAACGTGTCTATTGACAGACTAAAACCAGCATTTTTAGAATCACCATCGTCATAGCGACTCGATAAAAGCCCTATCGATAAGTGACGAAGCATCACTATTAGATGTAGAAAAGACGCCATTATACATACGCTGTCGACTTTTGCATTTCTGCTTCTTGTTAATAAAATAAAGTTATCTATTAATTATAAACGCATCTTGTTTATATTATTTAACTCCGATAAATCTTTAAATAAAATATAAAAGCAAATATTATTTTTAATTATTTGACGCAATTAGGAACAACGTTAACAATAAAATGTACGACATTTGTGTGGCAGCTTAGTTTATATTGCAGGTGAAATACACCTTTCAAATATATTTTACTTATTTACAGAGACTCAAAGGGGCAAAATATTGCAAATCCATTTAACTGTGTGCAATACATATCATCTGTCCAAAGTGATCGTTATTGAATAAATACTAGTTTTAATTTTAGAAATAAGACACTGACAATTTATGTCAATCAAAGTTAGACATAATATTCATTTATAAAATTCTAGTACAAGAACAAGCGGATAATACAAGAATTGTAAAGACATTTTTAATGCGGCTTTTTAGTTTACTTAACTTACAGAATGTGTTTGAATTCGGAGCACATACGTTTTGGTTCCAAATTTGTATAAAATCGGTTAATAAATTTTAAATTTTTTTCAATTTTCAATTTAGTAGGCTCTGTTTTGTTTGACAATAATAAGGGTACTTAAACAACAACTTATAATATTATTTTCATTTTCAATTCGACCAGCATCTAAATTGTAGCAAAAAATTTACAAAAAATATTTTTCAATTTTCTAAAAAGTTGTGGCAATATTTTTTGTTTCTAAATAAATATGTGTTCTCCATGCGGTCCGTGTAGCCCATGTGATCCTTGCTGTGGTCCTTTTGAGTGCTCACCAAAGTGTTACAATGCCGCACAATTGGAAGCCTTGCCACAGTGTGCACCCCGCATACCGCCACCATTTCCAAAGTGCATAACTGTGCAGCAGCCTCCACGCCTAATATGCAAAAAGCGGGTTGTTTTTACTGAAAAGATAGTACCGGAGCCCATGGTTGTTAATCGCTGTAGACAAATTACAGTGCCGAAGGTTGTAGATACAACTAGAGTTATCAAGGTTCCAAAACTGATATGGGTTTCACAAATGGTTCGCGAGCCACGAGTCATATATTATCCATCTATGATACCGGATCCCTATAGTCGTCTGCTATCCTAAACGTGTTTGTGAGCCCAGAGAAGTCTGTCAATCCATACTATGTCAACCCAAGCCGCAAACAATTGATATACCACCTCCACGGGAATATTGCTGTTACCCTAATGGGCCAATAAATTATAAGCCCAGCGCCGCTTGTCCACCATGCCCAATCGGACCGTGCGCTCCAGGTGGCGCATGTTGCCCGCTACCTTGTTTTTCCACCAACCAGTATCCAGTTTGTGAGACTCGATGTGGGCCGTGTGGTCCCTGTGGTCCTTCTGGTCCTTGTGGACCGTGTGGTCCCTGTGGACCAGGACGTTGTGGGCCCTGTGGACCAGGACGTTGTGGACCATGTGGACCTTGCGGTGGACCTTGCGCTGTACCCAACTGTGGACCGTGTGGCTTAACAATGCCATCAGGTCCTTATATTCCCGCGCCATGTGGTCCGTGTGGAACTGGATGTGGACCATTAGCAAACGGACCTTGTGGACCATGTGGACCTTGTGGGCCTTGCTCTCCGGCTTGTCCCTATGAATCACCCGAGAGTGGACCTTGTTACCCTTGTGCACCTACACCGTGGAATACTCATTGCGGCCCAGTTGGGCCATGTGGACCCCAAGTTTCATGCGGACCTTGTGGCCCTTGTTAAACGAAGTCATATATACATATTTAAAATCACTATAGATAAGTGCGTTGTATTATAACAACACTTGTAACAATACTCCAATTCGAAAATGTCTTTAAAATAAATGGATGCATCACTGTTCGCAATGAATTCTGAGTATTGAAAGGATTGCGAATGATAAAACAGGCAACGATTGGCAAAAAGTATAAGAAATAAAAATCAATTTCGTTATCCGATAGGATTGTAGATTAAAATATAACAGATTTCAAAAGCAAACTTTAACGGAAAGAAAGGCTACATTTGGCATACTGCAGGTTCGATATGAGTTGTGCCCAGAAATACAATTACATTTTTAAATTGCGTTTGTGTGGTGTAAGCAAGGTACAATGTCGGTTACGTTTTCTGAACGAAAAGATAAGGCACAGCCCGAACAGCAATTAGGCAGATTCATTTCCTATGCGCTATGTGTGGGGGCTGAGGGTTTTATACACTTGCCGGTTCTTTTCTTGTCAGAAAGTTCCAATACTTACATATAATGTTTGCAGAATTATGGACATTTAATAATTTGATTTCTCTTTGCAACTAAATATGGTAGTTATTTCTAAAATCAGAACTGGTCTTCACACAAAAACCGTAATTTGTATGATTCTGCTTATGGATGTATAAGTATGTAATAGTGGTCCAATGAAATTGTAAAGAAATAGTCCCCATTAATACACACTTTTTAGGCCATGGATTTTAAAAAAATGCATGGTCTATTGTGTTTGTCGGAACGGAATTGTGCGTAACAGGCAGAAGGAGGCATCTCCGACCCCATAAACTATATATATTCTGAATCAGTATCAGTAGCCGAGTCGATTGAGCCATGTCTGTCTGTCCGTCTGTCCGTCTGTCTGTCTGTATGAACACCTGGATCTCAGAAAGTATAAGAGCTAGAGTCATCAAATTTTGCGACAACATACATTGCATATATTGCAGTGTCTCAAAGTTTTTTAACATTCGGACACACCCCTTCCCACCTCCGTAAATCAGTAATAACTATTTAAAAACTAGAATATTAGCTCAACAACCAAAGTTGTATATCTTACATGACAAATACTTTGCCGCGGGCGTTATGTGAAAATTTGATTTAAATCGGACTATTAATAAGTGAGATATGATACGAATTAAACTCACTTTGAACATACATATTGTAGTAGGCTGGTAGAGGGTCAGACTGTACATCGATACTTATATAACACAATAACTATGTTAAGCGTATGTATACCGATACTTATATTACATGATGACTATGTTAAGCCTACATGTATATCGATACTTATATAACACGATATCTATGTTAAGCCTATGTTAAAGGAATGTAAAACTAACTTTAAGACGCGGAGGGTCATTCTGTTTGAGTGAGTGAAATAAAGAGGAAGTACTGCAACGTGGTGAGTGATTTAATTTGCCTTCCACAAATTCAGAAGTGGTCAAACCTACAAAATGGACCAGGCTGATCTCAGCAAATTTACAGTCACCCAATTAAAAGGTGGCTTTCGGCGTTGGGTTTACCAACCCAAGGTGTTAAAGCCGAATTAATGGCTCGTCTAGGGCAAATATCGCCTGAACAACGAGGCCAAGTTCCAGAGGAAGAAGATCAGCCCGCCACCGATCCTGAAATAACAACACAATCGTCACAGGAAGACGTTTCCGAGAATATTCTAGATCGAAATGAACTTCTCAGAATCATCACGCAACTGAGGGCAGCGCTTATTACGCAGCAAAACGCTTTGCAACGGGCAGAAGCGCGTGGCGCAATACAACAGCAACAATTAGAAGAGACATGCGTCGCCACACACATACAGCAACAAGAAGACACATGCGCCGACACACATATACAACAAGAGCAGACCGTTGGCAACCGTTACAATTTAGGCAGCCCTGCAAGCCCAATTGAAAATTTACCGGGTGGTAACGTTGACAATGCGAACAACTCAACGATCGCTGTCGGAAACGGATTAGGTGGCAACCCTAACGGCAACCAGGAAGAGACGCCATTTATCAGGGCTGGATCAACAGTTTCACTATCTTATGCCAGAGATGCTGCAATCGATTTCGAAGGGAATATTTGCGCACGCAACTGGGTGGATCATCTCAAAAACATAGGCCAACTTTATAATTTAAATGATGACTGCCTACGAATGTTGTTCGTTACCAAACTAAAAGGTGATGCACAGCGTTGGCTGCACGCCAACCCAACTCGGATGCTAGCTTCTTTCGAAAGGCTGGGTGAGCAACTGATCTTAGCATTTGGAGAAACAACATCCAAATTAGAGCTGCGTCGGAAGTTTGAGCAACGCAAATGGCAAGGAAATGAGCGTTTTACTGTGTATTTTGAAGAAAAAAGAATGATGTCCCAATCCGTCAACATGGACATGGAGGAACTGCTCGAACATCTCATTGAGGGAATTCCATCGGCGAGCTTACGCGATCAAGCCCGCATCCAAAGATTCGCCAATCCGGAGCAAATGCAGCTAGCATTTGCCAATGTACGCCTTCCACAACAAGCCGAAGGCTACACACCAAAGAAGTCAACGTCGGAGGAGACGAAAGTCAACAACATGCGCTGCAGGAACTGCAACTCCAAGGGGCATTTTGCCAAAGACTGCCGCAAGCCAGTAAGGGCACCTGGATCTTGTTTCTCTTGTGGAGAAATGGGCCATTTTGTCAGAGAATGCCGTCTAAGAAAAAGCAACAACAGCAGCAACGTCAACAATTATGTAAGAATGTTAAAAATTTTCTTTGTCCCTTTCACTAATTTATCCGTTTCCGCAGAGTGTCTCATTGATTCGGGGAGCGCGATCTCATTCATTAAACAGTCAAAAATTCTATTTGAAGTATCATTAAAAACTGTTGACCAAGTGTATCATGGGCTTAATAAGAGCCAACTTAAAATATTTGGAAAAACTTTCTGTTTCATTTCCAAAGAAAAAATAAAAATTCAATTTGAGATGGTTGTCGTCGCTAATGAATCAATGAGACACGATGTTGTCCTGGCACGGGATTTTATGAATCAATATGGTTTAAGCATGAATTTAGACAGCGTTGGCATTAATGAAAATATGAACAATATGATTAAAGTATCTGGGGAAAATAATCAACAACTAGCAACTGCCGTAGGAGTTAATTGCGATCCCAGCGAAACTGTTACAGAAAATAAGATTGTTAAGGAAAAACTGTTAGAAAATTCGAATATTACAGAAAATGAAACTTTTAGGAACCAATCTTTAGAAAATGAAATTGTTAACAAAAAATTTTTAGAAAATGAAACTATTAAGGAAAAGCTAGAAGAATGCGAGGCAATTGATGGAAAAGTGTTGTTAAATGAAATTACTAATGTAAATGAAGTGGAAAATAGAAATATTAATAAGCCTCAGAGCAATGAGCCATTCATTTATGAGAAGTCAATAAACAGGCAGATAGAAAAATTCCAATCGCATTTAGGAAACAATCAATGTTTTGGTGAGATACAGCATAATGAAAAAAATAGAACTTTGCGCAGACAATTTTGAAAATGAAATGTTGAACATTAACGTGGTTGATAATCAGTTTTTAGACTACAACTGTGGGTGTGATGTAACTTATGAAACAAAATGTGAATTTGTTAAAATGTTCGAAGAATCATATGTTAACGCGAAAAGACCAGATACCCCATTTACCAGATGTGAAATGAAAATCAGTTTAGAGAAATCCAAACCATTCAGTTGCTCGCCTAGGCGACTTTCATTTAGTGAAAAAAAGCAGCTTCAAAAACTATTAGACGAATATTTAGACAAAGGCATAATTAGAAACAGGGACTCAGAATATGCTTCTCCCATTGTGCTGGTAAAGAAAAAAACAGGAGATTTGCGTTTATGTATAGACTACAGAAAATTAAACAAAGTTTTAATAAAGGACAATTATCCGTTGCCTTTAATAAATGACCTTCTAGACAAGTTAGTGAATAAAAGTGTGTTCTCAAAGCTTGATTTTCACGTATTCGTTGGCGATGATTCAGTTAAATACACATCATTTGTGACTCCATTAGGGCAATTTGAATTTTTAAGGAGCAAAGAGAGCAGGACTGTTTCTTGAACCTGAAGAAAAAACTGATAGAAGCACCCGTTTTAGCTATTTATAACCATAAAGATGAGGTTGAATTGCATTGCGATGCAAGTGCTTTGGGTTTTGGTGCGGTTTTAATGCAAAGGAAAGAAGACGGAAAACTCCATCCCGTATTCTATTTTTCAAAGCGAAGTACAGAGACTGAGGCAAAGTATCACAGCTAGACTAGAAACTTTGGCGATTATTTACGCCCTGCGCAGATTTCGAATCTATTTACAAGGGAGACATTTCAAAATACTAACCGATTGCAATTCTTTAACGATTACATTAAACAGAGTCGAGTTAAATCCTAGAATCGCCCGATGGGCACTTGAACTTCAAAATTATGATTACGAACTGATTCATAGATCTGGAACAAAAATGCAACACGTAGATGCTGTGAGCAGATGCAATATTTTGGTTGTAGAAACAACTAGTTTTGAAGATAATCTTTTAATCTGCCAATCAAAAGATTTAAAAATACAGAAAATTAAGGAAGAATTAGAAAAAAATCAGCACAAACATTTTGAGATGCGAAATGGCATTGTATACAGAAAAACAAATGACGATCGTTTATTATTTTTTGTCCCTGAGGATATGAAAATCACGTTTTGCACAAATACCATAATGAACTTGGTCACATTGGCAGGGATAAGATGATAGATGCTATTTCGAGGAGTTTTTGTTTTAAAAACATCAAGGAAAAATGCAAAAATCACATTGAGAATTGTCTAAAATGTGTAGCATTTTCTCCAAACTCTGGAAAATCGGAAGGTTTCTTACATAGCATTCCTAAAGGTGATAAGCCGTTTGAATTATTGCACATTGACCATTACGGACCAGTAGCGGCAGGAAGAGCGAATAACCACATATTTCTAATAGTAGGTTTTATGAAATTCGTTAGATTATATACAACAAAAACAACAAGCACAAAAAAGTTCTAAAAGCATTATCCAATTATTTTAGGGCGTATAGCAAACCAAAATGTATAGTTTCAGATAGAGGTAGTTGTTTCACATCTCACGAATTCACACAATTTTTAACAGAAACAAACATTAAACATCTAAAAATTGCAACAGGTTCTCCGCAAGCAAATGGACAAGTGGAACGCATAAACAGGACCATAGCGCCAATGATAGCAAAGTTAACTGAGCCTGAAAATGGTGTACAGTGGGATAATGTAATCGAACAAGTAGAATATGCACTTAATAACACCGTACACCGAACTATTAAACAGATTCCTAGTAAAATGCTTTTTGGTGTAGAGCAGAAAGGTCAAATTATTGATGAACTCAGGGAGAAATTAGAAGAAGTTAACGACACAGTTCAGGTTGAAAATGTAGATGAAATTAGAAAAAAGGCAATGGAGAATCAAAATCGAGCACAGGCGTATAACGAAACATATTACGATAAAAAAAAAAGAAAAAGCCAAGGGATTACAGTAAAGGAGACTACGTAATGGTGAAAAATTTTGACAGTACTGCGGGAGTTGCTAGGAAGTTGATCCCAAAGAACAAAGGCCCGTACGTAATTGCTAAAATACTTCGTAACGACAGATTCATCCGTATCCGTACAAGGGTGTATGGAGTGCTCAAAACGTCAGACCTTGGATAGGAAAACGAAAAAATTCTTAAATAATACCTAATTATTGTTATTTGATAAGTTTACCATAGAAATGAACATATTGTTACAACATAAATATTTAGCTCATAAGAAACCAGGATCAGGGAATCCTTATCGTCAGGATGGCAGAATTGTAGTAGGCTGGTAGAGGTTCACACTGTACATCGATACTTATATAACACAATAACTATGTTAAGCCTATGTATACCGATACTTATATTACACGATGACTATGTTAAGCCTATGTATCTTTGCACTGACTCATTTTTGTTATGTTTTCAAAGGTTTGTTGTTTGCCGAGGATGTCCGAAGATCTTGCACTGCGACAACGCGACAAACTTCATCGGAGCGAGTCGCCACTTCGACGATCTGCGACGGAAGATCGAGGAGCAAGAGGACGCAATTCGCGAATTCGCATCAAGAAGCGGATGTGACTTTGCGTTCACACCGCCTCGAGCACCACACATGGGAGGGCTCTGGGAGGCAAGTGTCAAAACTCAAAACCCGCAAACTCCTACGAGCGGTGGGCAGCGCGCAGCTAACAGCGGAGGAGCTGCAAACAGTCCTCGTCGGCGTCAATCAGCCAGGACCCCAGCGACGGACAGACCCTAACCCCAGGGCACCTGCTGACAGGCGGGTCGCTACTCGCGCCACCAGCACTCCGGACCACGGACCAGACGGTTCTCAATTGCTTGCGGCGATGACGACTTGTCTCGTCAGTAAGGCAACTGTTCTGGCAGCGATGGTCCCGCGAATATGTCCTTGGGCTTCAAATCCTGGGCAAGTGGCAGCAGCAGCAGCCCAACATCAAAGAGGGCACTCTCGTTGTCGTCGCAGAAGACAATCTTCCTCCGCAACAATGGCTCCTCGGCAGGATCGTGGCAACTCACGCAGGGCAGGACGGCATGGTGAGGGTCGTCGACCTTAGGACCAGCGAAGGTTGAATTTTCAGACGGGCCATTCATAAACCGGCTACATTACTTGAAGCCTTACAGACCTTCAACGGGGCCGGTGTTAAATTAAGTTTGAAGTTCAGTGTAAGCGCAATAAAGTTCTCTCTTCGTTGTTTTGAATTCGCCCCGTTTCGCCGCCGTAGTTAAGTTAGGGCTAAGCAATGGAGCAATGGTAAAATATATTTTGAAACGAACGCACGTATCTTTCTCGATTTCGGCCATAATTACAGCCACCCAAAGTTTTCGGTTAATAAGTTAATTAGATAAACTAATCTTATTTTTCAATGTGCTAATCACATCCTTCGTGGACAGCTCTGTTCCGAAGACCCTAAAGGTCAACCGTATAAATCCTTGATGGAACGAGGAACTGGCTGCACAAAGAATGAAGGTTAAAAGCCTATTCAACAAGGCCAGATTTAACCGTGTTAGTTGGTACATCTATTGGGACGCTCTCACTAATTATAACAAGAACATTAGACGTGCTAAACGCGATACGTGGCGCAGCTACTGTGGTAACATCGAAACGCTCCCAGGGGCAGCGAGACTCCACAAAGTATTGGCTAAAAGGTCGTCTAATGGGATAGGGCTTCTTAAAAGAGCAGATTGCTCATACACTCAAGATCGAAGGGAAGTACTTGACCTTCTACTACAAGTTCACTTCCCACGTTCGGTGGCGAACCCAGATCTATCCAGTTACGATGGCGCCACCTTTTCACCGGACTCACGTGGGTCCAGTCTATCAGGAACCATCTTCGACCCTGAAGAGGTCAAATGGGCTGTTGATTCATTCGCTCCCGTCAAAGCCCCAGGGGGCGATCAAGTCTTTACAGCCCTTCTACAAAGCAGCCTGGATCACATTCTCGATCCACTGGTCGGCCTTCTTAGAGCTAGTCTCACTTGGGGTTATATACCCATATCTTGGAGGAGAGTCAATGTGGTATTCATTCCCAAACAAGGGAATCGTCCCCCTGATCAGCCAAAGTCATATCGGCCGATCAGTCTTACCTCCTTTCTGCTTAAGACAGCAGAAAGGCTCGTAGACCAGCACATTCGGTGCTCTCTGCAGAAAACTTATCCTCTGCATATATAGCCGGAAGATCGACGGAGGTCGCTCTCCACAAGGTAATGGGTAAAATCGAACGAGCCCTAGTATCCAAGAACATTGCTCTATGCTCTTTTCTTGATATTGAGGGTGCTTTCGATAATACCGGTTACGGGTCTATTTCTGCTGCGCTGGAGCGCAGAAATATCGCCCGTCCCCTAATCCGATATTTTGATGCTATGCTCAAACACCGGACTATTTGAGTTATTATATTAGTGCAAAATGCAATAATCGTTCCCTTAACTAAGCGCTATTCCACTGACATAGGTCTTTATAAAAGACTAAACTGGAACTCCCACCGATGGTAAGACCCATCATCACCTACGCTGCTATTGTGTGGTGGTCAAAGGTTACGCAGGTCACTGCCATCAACAAATGCAATAAATTGCATAGGCTTCTTTGTCTTTCTTTGACGGGTGCACTTCGCGCCTGTCCCACAGTAGCAATGGAATCAATCTTGAATCTGACTCCGCTGCTATGAACCTTCTAGCTACCGAATCAGGGCATGCTAGACTAATCAAAGATATTCCTGGCTTAGAGATCTGCACTAAGTCAGATCATTATAGGTACAAAAGATCATTCTGGTCGCAATCAAATAATAATAATAATATGTAGCAACTGAACTTACTTTCCTCGCAACATCTTTATAACACTATCCACTTAAAATCTTTATAATTATTTTATTGTTAAAATACGCCAGCAACTACACTTATTAAACATACACCGTTGAGTAATAATGTCCAGGATTACCACCAATCAACGTCAATAACATCTAAGAAGTGCCGCTTTTCATCTATAAATCTTTCATCCCCACTAACACCCAATAATAATAACATGGGCTCAGTTTTACTAAAATGGGTATTAAATATAAATTTTCAACTTTGGAAAAAATAATACTAATAATAGTAGTACGAGTATATATATATTCTTGATCAGGATCACTAGCCGAATCAATTGAGCCATATCTGTATGTCTGTCCGTATGCTTGTTCGAACTTCAAGATCGTAGCATTTTAAATGTTGTGTGTTACGCGCATTGTGCCCGCAAATTAACTGTTGGTCTCACATTTTTTAGAAAGATGAAAAACAAATGATATAAATAAATATTTGTATTATCATGAAAATAACCAAATATAGCTAGATCGGCTATTTCGCCCATTGTGCGACGTAAACTTTTTTCATTTCTTAACATTGGGAGGGGTATATTCTTATTTTTAAGCTAAGGTTTCTCGATAAGTTTAAATGTCCAGCGATTGGACTAATTCTAGTTTCATATTATATACATGATCTAGGAATATACAATATCATTAAATTTTTCACCACTTTATATAACTAGCATAGGAATTGGGTGGGGTACGTGCAAGGGTATTTAATATTGAGCGTGTCGAAGAAAAATTTTCGTTCATATTTCACAACAGAATTTTTGGACCAAAATTGTAAAGCACTTCTATCCTAAAGCGTTCATTGTGATAACTTTATGGAATTAAGTAGCAAATTATATTTATTCATGTATCACTTAATTCTATAGTTTTAATCTTTATAATTGTAATTCTTTAGGTGCGTCGCTTTCTTAATGGTGGCTTCTAACTCGATTGCAGCTGGTCTGTCATCGACTTAACTATCGATTGGCGGAACTTGTTCACGATATATCGTGACTGCCACAACTTTAAGCGTAGTTATTAGGACTTTTATTAGTAGTGCAAACATTTGTTAGCCTCAGTGTCTATCAGTAGCAGGTCCCCAATGATAATTGTTGAAACAACCAAGTTCATCATTGTGAAATAATATTCTTGAAATAAATAAAGTAGTCGCCTCAACCAATTCCCTATATATAAAATCAACATAATATAACATAATTAATCGTTAAATGTTTATTTAAACCTCTTACATCTATACAATAAAGAATTTAGAAGTCTTACAGATTTTTTGAATAATCTCTAGAAAAATTCTAAAACGATATATCTAAAAATAAATAATCATTGACAAGAAATTCATGTGTTTTTGAACAAACAAATATAATATAAAACACATTCAAAGCTACATTTATTAGAACACCGGAAAAAAATTAAAATAACTAGTTTTATAAAGACATGGATCCTGAACGTAATGTTAAACGATTGCGCAAACTGTTTGGCGTCTCTCATACTATACTTAAGCGAGCTGCACGCCGACCGAGCATCAGTGAGCAAGAAAGTGAAGATCAGCAACGCAAACGATTCGGGGCACTTCGGGAAATGCGACAGCAAAGAATATCTAGTATCGGCGCCAACCAACGATATGTTTTAGAAATCTGTGCGGATATGTTAGGTTTGGAAACAGAAGAAGTTGTAATGGGTATCGTTGATGAAAATCTTTATGTTGACAATTTAAATAGTATATTTGAAGAAAAAGGCCCAATGGCTATAATGCTTAGCAATGCATCCATGGTAGGCTATCCAGTGGATTCTGGTCGTTATCAAGACAAATTAAGACATACTGAAGTACATCGTACTGTATGTTTAACTTCTGGTACTGTAAGACTATTAGGAAAGTGGATGGTGGTATATCGTCAACAAAATGAGAAGACTATTGATAATCGTACTGTCAGTGACGATGTTGCCTTGTTTATGATAAATGCTGATGGGCCAGATTCATGTTTAAATGTAGTAAAGATATTTGTGGAACAGATATTGAAACCGTCAATAGAAGCTATCACAGATTTTGGGTTGGCAGAAAAGGAACAATTACAAAAGTTTTTTCACATATTAAATATGTATAATACTTTCCTTAAATCTTCGGATGCAATTGTATCATCGCGTGTAAATTTTGAAGTTTCGCATGGTCTTTTTAAAGGATTCTTATTGGCTCGATGGCAAATAGACGCAAGTTCAAAAATTGTTAGCCGTGTGAGGTTAGTTGAACGATATTTTGAAAAATGGTTACGACAAATCCAAGGAATACTTGTTGAAGGAAAACAAATTCAACGTGACCCTCCTGATGTTGGTCCGTTACATATGCTAGTTAATTGGCGTCAAATGTTAGCTAAATTAACTTCTATAACAGAGTTTGTTACATCAAGAGCTTTTAATAATCATAAAGACTGTTTGACCCTTTCACGTTCTTCTAAGCTTTTTAAACGTAAGTATCAATAAAAAAAACTTTCATTAAATACATAAATAATACTATAATCTAAAAATCAAACATATAAAGCGCTGGGACAAAATTGATAATCAGGTAACACTAGCGTTAAATGAAGCGAAGGATAATGTTCGATTTATTTCATCATTACAGAAGTTTTGGGATCCACTTTATCGGTAACATAATTTTGTTTTTTAAATTGATTCTATTAAAGCACTCTATTCTGCAGCTCTTCACCTGATGACATTATAAGTAGCTTACCCGGACTTATGGTAGCTATTCGTAATGTTTGCAAAACTGCCCATTACTTTAATACTTCCGTCAACTTGACGGGACTAATGGTTAAAATCAGTAACCAGCTTACCATTACTAGTAAAAATTATATTACTGATAATGAACATCAAAGCCTTTGGCAAATTTCTTCAGTTGAAATTATTGAAAAAATTGAAAAATGCAGAGATGTAATGGATCATTTCAAAAATATATATATGAATACAGTTGAAGATATGAAGAACAGCAATGAAAAACCATGGATTGTTTCTTCCGTATATATATTTACGTGTTTAGAAAAATTTTTAAATCGGTTAGAAAAGATAAAATGTATTGCCAATACGGAAATAATCTATTCAATTTTGGATCGGATATTAATAAGTGGGATGGAAAAATTTAATGCTATGATAAAATCCGCTCGTATAACAATAAGTAGCAAGTTATACGATCCCTTAAACTATCGTATTGAAACATTTGACGTGGATTATGAAAAATTTGTAAAGGAAGTGGAAGTTGCAGAAGTGGGAATGCAACAGTTTTTAAAATTTCTAACAACGGATTGTCCAACCGCAGAATCGATGATGTTAGTTTTAAAACGATTTGAAGCATTGAACTTAGAATGTTTATGTCTAGATCGTCGATATTTTAGGGTTTCAGAAATGTTGGAAAAAGAAATGCTGTTGCTTAAAGATGTGTATAATGAAGAGCGTGGTAACCCATTTATACCACGAAATTTACCTCCAGTGGCCGGTCGAATAGTTTGGATTCGATCTATTTTTAAAAAAATTGATTTACCAATGCAGGCACTTAAGTTGCGACATTGTGTCCTTGCACATAAAAAGGCACAACGGACAGTCAGATACTATAATTACATGAATGGTATAGTTTGTCATTATGAAATGGCTTACCATAAGGCCTGGTTTGATTATGTTGAAGAAGTACGTTGTGCCTTAAATGCACCAATTTTGACAATTAATAAAGATGAAGCTCAATATTCTCTTAATTTGGATCGATCCATTTTACAACTAATATCCGAGACTGAGTGGATGTGGAAACTACATTTGGAGGTTCCTAATATGGCATCAACTGTAGCTTATTGCAAGGAACGTATCTTTAATCCGTTTACTCTACTCAAACTAACATTAGAGCGCTTAGATAGGCTGCGTTTATCATTGACTCCAGTGTTTGTTAATATAATGCGCTTTAGATTACAAGAAATATCTGTAATCTTAAAACCATCGCTATCATCTGTAACATGGATATCAAAAAACTTGGAAGATTATGTTGACAAAGTTTGTTTGGTAAGTCCCGTTTGAATGTAAATTTAATTCTAATACCCTTGCGGAATTATATAATTTTTTGGTTGATTTGACAATCCACTTTCAATCAATCTAGAATCATCATCAATAGGGAATTTCAACAACAAACTAGTTAGAGAGTTAATAAACGGAACAGAACATTTTCTGAATTAATGTATGCAACGCATCATGAAGAGATGTGTAACGCTATATAGTTTGTACTCTTAATCATAGTTAACAAGGAGGTCTATCCGTGTGATTTGTGGTATCCGTGTCCTTCATAATCAACAATTTTAAATTTATTTTTGCCGATCACTGTATAAAACTGACAACGTTTTTTTTTCTTTCTTTTCAGAAAATTCTAGAAATAGAAATATTTTTTGGTTTGATATTAGACATTGAAGAGCTACGAGTTTTGCAAGAAATATATAATATCTCAGAATTCTTATATATATATATTCCAAATGAACCAGTTGCATCGTACATGTTCGTTGAGGAAAGCAATAAACTAAGGGCTAAAATTGGTATGTTCAATTACTTAACAATACTATTACTTAACAATACTATATACTAAATTTTAACACTTGGAACAACACGAATTACTCTGAAAGATATTGGTATATGGAATAAAGTAGCAAATTATATTTATTTATGTATTTAACTTAATTCTATAGTTTTTAATCTTTATACATAATTGTGTGTAGCTTCTTTAGGTGCGTAGCTTTGTTAATGGTGCCTTCTAACTGGATTGCAGCTGGTTTGTCATCGACTTAACTATCGATTGGCGGAAATTGTTCGCGATGTATCGTGACTGCCACAGTTACTAAATATTTTATTGCTTCAGAGTCGCTTTCGGTGAACTTATTACATAATAGTTTGGTCCATAGTTTTGCGTTAAAGGTTATCTTATACTTTTATTTTTGTAATTACGATAAGCTCGGCGTGTTTTAATTTATATTTCGATACGCTTGGAGTAGTTTTAGAAATTCGAAAATAATTTCAAAAAGTAGTTAAAATTTGAGGTTAGGCTAAATAATTAAAAAAATTGTCAACTTACCATTTAAATTCAAACTAATCGCTTTAAATCGAGTGTGGGAAATTTGAAAGAGACTTGGTATTTATTGGGTGGTGTTAAGTTAAGAACTGGTTGACAAATTATTTTTCGGGTCACAAAGTCTTTAAGTTCTCCAGAAATTTGTTCATTAAATAATTAAGCTTCTTATCGTTAATGGGTAATCTATGAATCTTTTACAGAGTGAAGATCGGCCACCTCTTTCGCTTGTCCTCAAGTGATTATGTATTATAATTGTAGTACTGCATTTTCAATGTTAACTATGAGTATATTATATTAAAAAGTATTGTGTAAATTAAAGCTAAAAAATTTAAGAGAATTATTAGTATGTTTCTTAAAATAGTGTTGTTCTTATTGTTTACAAAAACCATTTTATTAATTTATGTGTGACATTGGTTTGACTTTGGTTACGTTGTGTTCAGTAAATATTTATTTTGTGTATTGTTGAATATTATATATTGTAATTTTTATTAATTCTGCTGTATAGTTGAAAATTTTAATAGTTTTATTATTTTTGATATAAATATCTGGACTGTTACAACTGTGATAAAGTTTTTCTGTACCATATTCTAAGTTATTAGAATTTTTGGTTTAATGTATTGAAAGTAATATTGTTTCCTATATTTTTAATAAAACAAATTGATAATTCGTGTTTTATTATTTAGAACGTGGTTGTTGTGTAAGAATAATTTGTCTTCAATAGTTTCGTTAATAATATGACCGTTATTTTCAGGGTAAGGTGCAATAAGGAAAGTTGGTTGATCAATTGTATTCTTAGGAATGTGGGACATTAAGTATATTTTAATAGAAGCTATGTTCTAAAAGGCGGAAGTTTTTCTGTTTATGAGATTTTTTAATTAACATTGCCAACATTTTCGTGTTTTAGTAGTTTGGAATTAAAATTTTCCTAGTCGTGTCAATTGTGAAATATTGCTAATGCAACGCTAACTTTTGTTCTTTTTTCAGAAAATTGGAGGCGGTGTTAATAATTGTACTATGTTTTGTAATCGAGTTAAATTTGTTGTTCAATATTTTGCATATTGACAGTCCTAGTTTTCTTTCGTTTTGAGAAGTGAATGCCATTCATTTCTCTTTTAATTTTTTCAGACAAATAATCTTTTTGTGTAAGGTTTTTAATTCCTGACATTGTTTAATTAGACTATTAATTATGAGACAGTTATGCACAAAGATGATGGAGATTTCTATTAATCCAGATTCGAAGATAAATCATTGGTTGTTTTCAATTAGGTTGATTTCAATCGTTCGTGCTGTAGCTATAAGCTATTATATATACTATTTACCCAAAACAAAGGGTTTCTGATCGCTTAAAATATCAAAGAGGACTCCATATAAATATGGTTGCCCAATAAATTGCTAGTAATACCTTTTCAATGGTACTATAATTTTGAACATAATAGTTTAATCTTTTGTTTCCGAATGTTATTGATTTATTTTAATGGGATAACACGGCTCCTATGGAAATTGTTCGTCAGTAGTGACTTGAAATGTTTTTGTGAAGTAAAGGAAAATCTTAATTGGGTCGTTCATTATGAGTGTTTTATAGTTTTCAAAAGATTTGTTATGCTCTTTGTTTTTTGTGGCTATTTTAGCTTTTTTTAGAAGTATTGTCAGAGGTGTTGCTATTTGTACTGAAATGAACTTGCGGAAATATCCGCAAAATCCTAAGAAAGATTTGATTTCTTTGAAAATTTAAAGAATAGAATAGATGATCACGTGTTCTATATATACAAGGCAATGCTTGTTAATGACATCTCTTAGGACGTAATTCATGTCACTTTGTTTTTTTAAGCCAAAGGGCTAGTGTACTCAAAGTGACCATGCTTGGGTCGAGAACGTCGTTTATGTATAGACTTAAGGTGCATTTCAATTTGTTGAAAGCCCTTTGCTAAGTCAATCGTCAAATGTAAGAATTGTGTCCATTTTAGAGATTTGAAATTTATTATTAATTGTTATTTTGTTAAAATTTCGATAGTCCACGAGCAGCCTGAATTCCGGTTTGCCAGAGGCGTCTTTCTTTTTCGGGATAATCCATAAAAGACTGCAGTAGGAAGAGTCGTTTTCCGCGTATAATGCCTAGGTGTAACATTTCCGCAAATTGCTTCTTAACTTTTGCCTCGTAGGCCAAAGGATATGAGCATTGTCTTTTGTAAACTGTCGTTGTCAATGTTGTTCTTGAAGGCATAGTTTCCTTTGGATGTGTTTACGGGTACACTGATTTATGCAACCGCCTTACTTCTAATTTGAATTAAAAGCAACTATTGTGCTTTAAATTCGGTCGAGAGGCCACTTGAGCGGAGGCACGTTTTCTTCCTTCAACAACACGATGTCTCAAGGATGAATGTTTGGCTTGCGAGAGTGCCATTTGCTGCGCTCCTGTAGCGCAGAGAGGTACGAGATACTCCATTTCTGCCAGAAAGTCTGCTGCATGTGGCAGACACGCTGCCAGCGACTGAGGCGATCCATGCTGAGGTGAGTCAGGCTCGGCTCATCGATGTTCGCATTCGCTTTGCCCCAAAGGAAGTGACGGTGTGAGGATGTCTAGGTCACTTGGATTTTCTGAAATGGAATATAGAGGCCTTGAGTTCAACATAGCTGAGATTTGACAAATGAGCGTGCGAAGCTCATGAAATGTGAGGGTTGAGTTGCCAACGATGCGGTAAAAGTGGTGCTTCGCTGCCTTTACAGCAGCTTCCCATAACCCGCAAAATGCGGAGATCGTGGTGGAATAAAGTGCCGTGGGCAAGGGAGTCGCTGACAATTTGCTGGCGCTGAGGTTCACTGATGAAGAGATCCTTAAGCTCAGCTAGCTCGTTTCGAGCGCCGACAAAATTTGTTGCGTTGTCCGTCCAAATGTCGCGTGGCTTTCCTCGAAGACTGATGAAACCTTTTAGAGCAGCGATGAAAGAAGGTGTCGACAGGTCCTCCAAGCTCTAGAATTGCATGCTTTTGTTGAGAAGCAAATGAATATTGCTATATAGCATTTTGTAGGCGCACGATTTCTCACTTCTGATTTGGAGAAGAAGGGCCCACAAAAATCTATGCCGGTTACATAAAACGTAGGGCTGGGTGTTACGCGGGCTGCTGGTAGTGGAGCCATTATTTGCTGCAGTGTGGTAGGTCGAGCGTGAAAGCAACGAATGCATTTGGTGACAACACTAGAGACGGCTTTTAGCCCTCCTATGGGCCAGTAGCGTTGCCTTATGTTTGCAAGTAGGCATTGCGGACCACCGTGAAGAAATTTAACGTGGTAATGTATGATTATTGACCGCGTCACAGGATGCTGTTTGGGCAATAAGATTGGATGCTTGGCCTCGTACTCCAAATATGAGTTATGAAGCCTTCCTCCAACTTGCATAAGACCTATAGAGTCCATGAATGGTTGCAAAGATTTCAGCGGACTCCTTCCAGGCAGCGACTTGCTCTCTCTGGATGCTTCGAATCATGAGATGGGTACCCGATTTAATTTCTTGCATTGGAATAGAGCCCCTTTGCTTTGGAGAGTCTCTATTCACAAATCGATGTACATACGCAAATATTCGCTGCAGCTTTGCAAAGGAGTTGTGAAACTTGCACATAGCACATCTATTATACAACCACCTAGACCTAACACACCAAAAACGTGTGAGTCCCATGTGGGATTTTTAAATCGAATTTATGTTTTGAACGTGGGAATGTCGTGTGTAACCGTAATTTAAATTGCGCACTGCTCAATATTGCAAGTGTTGTTGGATTGGGAGAGCAGCATTATTGCATTCCTGGCTACCATGCGGTAGTGCATGAATGTTAGAGTACATCGAGCAACTGCTCCGCCTTGTCCTCAACACACAATTGACTTCAATGAGATCGTTAATGTTTTGACTGTTAATGTTTTTTACAGACAGGGACTTTTCCGGAAATCTGGAAAGACAAGGGAACACATACCAAAGGTAATAAATTAATATGAGAAGCTAGTCAGTACAGACCACTCTGTATGATTCACACCATGGACCGCTCCTGTGAAATATAGTATATGATGGGGTACTACGCCTTTCACTAAGTGATGATGTTTAAATCATCGTTATATGCCGATGATATTTCCGTCATCATAGTTGAAAAGCACCTGACGGAGGTGAAAGACAAAAGCACCGATGTCACGTAAGGGATAAAGCAGTGGTTGACTGGGCATGGGTTAAGACTAGGAGGGCAAAAAACTGGGGGCGCACTATTTCCTACTTCTGATTTGGAGAAGAAGGGCCCGCAAAAATCTATGCCGGTTACATAAAACGTAGAGCTGGGTGTTATGCGGTCTGCTGGTAGTGAGTCGAGCGTGAAAGCAACGAATGTATTTGTTGACAACACTAGATACGGCTTTTAACCCTTCTATGGGCCAGTAGCGTTGCCTTATGTTTGCAAGTAAGCATTGCGGATCAGCGTGAAGAAACTTAACTTGGTAATGCATGATTATTGAGCGCATCACAGGATGCTGTTTGGGCAATAAGATTAGATGCTTGGCCTCGTACTCCAAATATGAGTTATGCAGCCTTCCTCCAACTCGCATAAGACCTATAGAGTCCATGAATGGTTGCAAAGATTTCAGCGATTTCCTTCCAGGCAGCGACTTGCTCTCTCTGAGTTCTTTGTAGTCTTCGACAAAGTGAATCTTCTGGATGCTTCGAATCATGAGATGGGTACCCGATTTAATTTCCTGCAGTGTGATAGAGCCCCTTTGCTTTGGAGAGTCTCTGTTCAGTTGCGAAGTGACATGATGCCACATCATGCCCCTCGGTAGGTCCTGGATTTGCGTTACCCGATTTGCTACAAACACATTGTAGTTGGATGGGGAGTCGCGCAACCATGCTAACGCTATTGTTGAATCTGTCCAGCAATGATATTCACACTTGAATGAAATGTCTTTAGCGACGATTGATATGAGCTCCGATAGGATTAGTGCAGAAGAGAGTTCAAGTTTAGGAATTGTTAATGTTTTTAACGGAGCTACTCTCGACTTTGAGCATAGCAAATGCGTTGAATAGTCTCCATCAACTTCAGATCTCACGTAGATGCATGCTCCATACGCTGCTATACTGGCGTCGCACAAACCGTGGATTTCATATTTTCCATGATGAAGCGCGGAAACTTAAGGCTGTGAACAAAGGATAACTGCAATGTTATTTATGAACACTTTCATCCTTGTAATGATAGGAGAGATGAGTCCCAATGGGTCGTAGAATTTTGCTAGTGTGGATAATACGCTGCGCTTTGTAGTTGGTCCGTTAGGGATAATGTCGGTGAAATTGAAAAACAGGAAGTCAGATGCGGGGTCCCAGGCTAAACCGAGCGCCTTGGCAATACGTGTGCCGTCGTGAAACTGCACAAGCTTTTCGCAATCAGTTTCACCCTTAAGATGCGGGAGACTCATTCGAACTACTTCCTTATTGGAAGTAATCCTCTGGCGAGCAACTGCTTGACTTGCTGTCGAATTTCCGTCGCTTCCTTAATGGACTCACCACCTGAGATCAAGTCGTCCACGTAGAAATCTTTTCGGACGATCCTTGCGGCAAGCGGAAATGACGGTTCCTCATCGTAGGTCAGCTGATGCATGGCGAGAATTGCGAGAAACGCTGCAGGCTTTGTTCCATACGTAAATGTATTCAGGGTGTACACGTTTATTGATTCGTTGGGATTGTTGCGCCACAGAATGCATTAAAGGTGTTGATGGCTGGTGGCGAAATACGCACGCAACAATACATCTTGGAAATATCTCCACACATATCAACCTTGAAGAAACGAAATCTGATCAGTATGTTATAAGGCGTACATTGAATGGATGGCCCAGCAAATAGAAGGGCATTAAGAGTTGTAGTTTTTGCTGATCCGTCAAAAACTACGCTCAACTTTGTGGATGTGCTGTCCGGGTTTTCTACCGAGGCAAATAAAAACACGGTCCATCATGATGGCTGGAGGCTAATGACATGTGTCGTGTCCGAGGTCGATGTATTCCTGAAGAAATGCTGAATACTGCTCTTTCAGCTGTCGATTCCTTTGGAGTCTAGACTCGAGAGACTTGAAGCGCCTCAAAGCCCGATGGAATGAATCTCCAAGGGCATCCAGATCCTCCTCTGCTGGTAAGCGCACTGAGTATTATCCAGTCTACAGACGCGTGTAGCCTTTCAAGAATAAGTTTTCACAAATCATGTCTTCCTCCTCCGGCCGAAAATGCTGCGCTGTATTTCCGATCAAGTGATTGAGCAGCGAGATCGACTGCTGCGTTCGACGACAGAGAAGCTTCACCTATTCCGGAAATTGAAACTGTTGATTTTCGTGTGACCAGTTGCAATTGGTTGGCCAGTCGACTGGTGACGAAGTTCAGTTGTGATGCTGAATCGAGCAAGGCACGACATGATATAAAAGTACCCGCTCAGTTTTTGATGTTTATGATGGCTGTGGGCAACAATACGTAGTCAGCTGACTGATTTTCTGTGGGCTCAGGTGCGAAGTTCGAGCCAGTTGTGATTAGCGTTTGCTGCCACTGAATTGTTCCATGCTGACAATTGGAAGCATATGAAGTCGAGGGGATTTGGCCTGTTGGCAGTGTCTGCAATGTCCAGCTCGACATTGCTGTAAGGCATGACCATTACGAAGGCAGTTGAAACATAGATGCATAGATGCTTAGCTTAGCAAAACGAGGACATTTAGGTAGGTAGTGATCCTTTGAGTCGCATAAAAGGCACGCGTTTCCGTTGCTGCTAGAGGCTACAAATGAATTTCGACCATTCTTCTTGTGCGGATCCTGTTGGCTGGCTGATTGCAGTATAACGCCTTCCATGTTTTCCCGTTTTCGACATCTGCGCTCGATAAAGGACGCCATATTTGACCATTTCGGGATCTTCTCAGATTCCAGAGCCTCTTCCCATTTCTCCTGTGAGTTTGCGTCTAGCTTGCAACTTAGTATGTTAATAAGTAGGCCATCTGCGATCTGCTCACTTATTGCTATTGTACCGAGAGCCCGAAGGTGAGCGTTTACGTTATCGCTAAGCGCACGTAGGCTCTATGCAGATAATTTTTCAACAGCTGGCAAGCCAAAGATCGAGCGTATGTGCCCCTGAAATTGAAGCAACTTCTTATCAAAGCGTCTTATAAGTAGTTCCATTGCCTTTTCGTAGTTTGCTTCAGAGGGCTCCAATGACTTGATGGTGTCAATTGCAGCACCTTCCAGACAAGAACGCAGGTGCTGTAGCTTTTCAATCTTACTTAGATCCTCATTGCTACCAACAACATCGCATAGAACTCGGGCCAATCTTCATATTTTCCATTAAATGTTGCCAGTTGCATCTCCGGTAGTCGAGACCTGCGACTGAAAGTTTGATTCACAGTGAGACTAGCTCTAAGAAGGGTGTTGATTGTTTGGAGGTCTGATTGTAGTTTCGGGTGTCATTTTGACGGCCGTGAAGTAAGTCTGTTCTAAATTTATCATAGAAATTTCTATTTTGATCATATTGCTGTTGTCTGCTCAGAGGAGTTTGTTTACAAGAGGGTTGACTGACTTTGTTAATATTTTGGATCTGCGTGGGATTTGTTCAAAGAATAGAGGGGCAAATGATTTGTTGGCTGGGCTGACTGTTTTTGTTGTAAATAATGATATTAGTGTTTGAGTTTACTGAGTTTGAGTTTAGTTTTGGCTGACTATCGGATCTTTTAGAAATTGGATCTTTATAAAGGATGGTGTTTTTAGTTGTAGTTGTCATAGATTGTGTGTAAACCGTTGATTTATTTAGGTAATTTTCGAATGGTCACTTATTAATGATTACAGTTTACTTACAAGTAGAGGTAGTTGTTGCAACTATAATAGTAGGTTTTCTTTAAATGGTGCGCAACCGTCTTAGTAATTCTTTTAAGGGCATTTGCTTCTTGAATTTCGTAATAAATATATATTATATAGTATATTACCAGTTGAGACACTTTTTTGCAAGCTGTGACGACTTGCAACGCGATTGCTCCAACTATGCATGCTGTCTGTCGAGCAAAGTTTGTAGGGTAGAGGTTGGAAAGGTTATCTATAAGTATCATGAATGAGCTCGAACTGCTGGGGCTCCAGAGAATTGCGGTACTTGCAATATTTGCCGAAGTAGTTGAGAGAGACTTTCGGCTGCCAACGGCATTTAAGTTTTATTTATTTATTTTTAAAACGATTGTTAATATTGTTATTTAAATTATGTTATGGGGGCGGTCGCACATTTTGACTAAGAGTGCTACTGTTTCTTGTTCACACGCTGCTTCAGTATGTCAGTCTTAATCCTTATATGAACTGCACTTTTTAAAACTTGTTGGTTGTGTTATAGTAGCACCTTTTGATTAAGCGGGCTACTGTTGTTATTATTCACAGACTGCTTAAGTATTTTAAGACTTATGTCTTAATTACACTTCATGAAGTGGGCCACAAATTACATCTTTAAATTAACACAGATCAAATAGGCTCTTGTGCGGATACCGATTAAAGTCACTTTAAACGAACCGATTCACTTTGTTGCGTTAAGTTAGAGTCATTCGACAATCAGAAAAGGTTACTTGGTCGTTTAATTTTTTTTTTTTTTTTTTTGTACCCGGCTACGCCAATTAATTTTTCAGATTATAGATTTAATAAAGAAAATATTAATTTATATTTTTTATTATCTTTTTTGGGTGGTGATATTTAACAAGTTAAGTTATTTAAGTTAAGAACTGGTTGACAAAAGTAGTTTTTCGGGTCAGCAAACCTTCAGGTTTTATAGAGCTTAGCTTATTAGATAATTAAGGTTTTTATAGAAAGCTTTTCTCTCGGGGAAATTTTACATATGAAGATTTTGAAGAGTGAAGCTTTGCAAAAGATCGGTTTAACCAAAAACGAAATGAGTGAATGAGTATGAGAGCTACTATAGTGAAGCATTTCGATTTTTTGGATTCGTCTCTTATGTTCCAGCGAGAGAAGCAGAGCATTTTCAGTGTAGTGCATAAAGGCGTCCCTCCGAATGAAATAAAATTCCTTGTCTAAATTTTGTACATTATTCCGGCAACCCAGTGTAACCGTTTTAATATACTCTGCTTTGCCCAAATTTAAGCCGTTTTTTTTTTTTCGGGCGGCCTGACATATAAAATGTTTGTCACACTGTAAATAAAAACAAACAATCCAAACAATGCCTATGGCCAACTTTGAGTTTCTAGTGCTGTGGTCTTCGAGAACAGTGGACCGGGCTCAATAACCCGTCATGTATGGAGTTTGTGAAAATTTGTTTTAAATCTATTAAAACTATGTATTGTATTGTATTGTATTGTTGTCTTGAAAGTATCTTGTAGTTGACCATTGTTATTTTTTTTTGGTTTGTTTTAATTCACAGTATGAGCAATATTTTATATGTCGATGATTGATAGTGAGACACCATTATTCATTTTAATAACTTATACTAATCTACTAAAAAAATAAAAAAAAATACATTTAACTTCAACTAAATAGTTATTATTCTAACTACTTAAACTTACTTTTTATTAAATTACAAAAAAATCAATTGTAAAATTTTAATTTTAATTTTAAAAATTTCTTAGACGACTGACGTTAGTCGAACGGCATATTACGGCATATTTCTATACCCTTGCAGATTTTTATACCCTCTGATTGTTATAATACTAGTATATTCAATATTATCTCTCACATTAAATGGCATTCGAACTTGATTTTTAAAATAAGAACTTGTCTTAATACAAAGACCTTCATTTCATGTTATTTAAACTTTATTGGGTCGGAAATGTCTCCTAAAATTAATATCTCCTCTGCAAGGGTATTCAATAGTCGAACACTACATGCGGGCTCTTACTGTGTGTATAAGTCTATGAATTTTCATTATATGTGTTATATAGAATAAAAAAAGATTTTTAACGCATGTAACACGAGTTAACCACCGTCTGTAGGAGTTGAACCTAGGAATACTGGTTTAGTAATGCGACACGTAGTTAACGCCGCATTTTTTCAATGCTCGGCTAAATTGCTTTATGATGAAATATGTTCTAGTAGATGGTACGGCATACTTTAAAATATTGAGTATCTTCGTTCTCTACTATCCTATTTCTAAAACTTCACAAAAAAGTCCAAAATAGAATCTATATCACGTGTGTTACACAACTGATGTAGTTGGCTTTATATAATATTACAGCTGATTCACAATATAAATTCTTTAAAGGGTCGGAGATGCCTTCTTCTATTTCTTCTTCTTCTAGTATTTTTTTAATAATCATGGCCCAAAAATAAAAATAAATAACTACTATTTACTTGCTTTTTTACTTATTTTAAATCTTTAATATGCATTTTTTGTTAAACTTTTACAGAGCGTATACTTGAAAAGAAATCTACATGTATGGAACGAGCAGTTATCGATATTATAAATATGTTTATTAATTTACTTGAATTTGATCCCATGGATTCTAAAGGACGTCGAGTATTTCAACTGCCTCCTGATAAACTAAATGATTCAAATTGGCGTAATGAAGGTACAATGCCTATTGATAAATGGGATTTTATTGTATTCAGTAAAATTAGCCGAACTATCTATTTGGCGCCAGATGATCAGCTTAAATCCTTGCAATTTCGGAATTATGAAAATATACGATATGAGCATCACCATTTAAGAAATGATTGCATGGATCTCTTTTCTTATTACAATTCAAAAATTATTTTAGCGTTGGTAGCTGGGTCTAAGCGCTCTTTAGATTTTGTGCGCCAGAATATACTCAGGTAAGAATTAAAAGTTGTACAACATTTTAAAGTAGAAACGCGAGAAACAGTCGAGCACATTGGACAGAGGGATACCGTTCGACCACTGTTGCCGGAAAGTGTATAAAACTTCCTTGAACTGTACCCTAATTGTATGATACAATCTTTACCCTTTAATATATCTATTTTCACCGCTCCAATTCGCTATTTATTATGTACATATGTATATAAACATAAACAACCATAAAAACCCATTCACATTTCTCTGACACTAAAATCATCCACTGTTTTCTGCAATATTAAAAAATTGTCATATCACTATACTCGAATAAATTAGCCACGCGGATGTAGACACTCAGCTATGCCACACACATATAAACAGAGAACATAGACTTTATATATCTGATCGTACCGATAATAGTTAGATATTATGGTGCAGATTTGAATGTGATTGAATATATTCAATATTATGTCTCAATTTGATTGGCCCTGATAAGGTAAGATATTTCTAAAATCAACTCTGGTCTTCATTTAAAAACAATTATTTCGGTCGATTGTTCCTATGGTAGCTATATATGATAGTGGACCGATTTTGTATTTCATATGCATATTTTATAAGATATGCAACTAAGTTCTCGCTGCTTTTTTGATAAAAATTAAATTTTGTTTTAAAAAAATAACTATTACAACAACTTTTTACCATGTTTCTGGCAGAGCTCGAATACGTTGACGTTAAAAGTCTTCGTTTTATGAAGTTATCCGCGAATCTACCCATTTTATAATGTCTTCATACTTCATGGAACTGCTGATTCGCCAAGCCATGTGCCATCGAACGTGTATCCGAGATTTTTCATGCAGTCACTTTATCGTGCTGTTGCTCATATTATGGCCAGTTTTAGCGCAGTGCCGGGCTTCATCGCATTAATTCAGTTCGACACCGTTCCCCAGTGATGGTTCTAAGAACTCACTTTTTATTGAGTTGTTAAAACTATCAAAACCATCACACCAAATCTGGTTGTGAATCCATTTCAATGTCTTCGATATATTCGGTAAATTGTTCAATGCTAAATATTAAAATATCAATTTTTGGTTCTTTTTTCAAAAAATTGGAGAATAGTTGTTGAGAAACTTAAAGAATTGGACAAATGCGAATTTCTATAAAAGCTAAGCAATTTACTAGGTCATATTATAAATCAAGAAGTGGCAAATTGATGTATGTACGTGTTAAAATTTGCCTGCCCTCAGGCGGATACACTATAGGGTTTATATTATTATCGTTTGCTGTTACGTCATCGTTTATAATATTTGGTGTTTCGGTAGGAGTGGGAACTTGTTTTTTTGAATTTAATTATAATTTTCTTAGGTATACTCTTATATTTGTAGATAAAATATAATAATATTATTATAATTAATACAATTATTGACGTTATTAATACTGTTTGAACAGTATTTTTTGTTTTTGTTTCAAAAATTTCTTTTGCTTGAATGTATTGTAATGTATCTAGTTTTGTTACGTTATTGTTCACATAAACTGTTTGTTTGTGTAATCAAGTATTGTATTACATATTAAAATATCGTCGATTTGAATTGAACAATTATAAGCTTTAATTAAATTATCTCCCTTCTATTATTATTTCCTGATTTATACAATTTTGGTTAAGTATGGTTTTTAATAATTTCCATGTTAATAAAATATTAGGTTCGACATAACTGATTTCTGTATTTTTGTGGGTTTTTGTGTATCTACATTCTGTATTTGCTTGATTGAGAATACCTGTTATACATTTGTTAAGTACTGCTTTTTTTGAAGATGCTAAAAAGTTTTATTGTCTTGAACAAAATATTTGTCGCTTATATTTTCCATTAGGATATTTCTGTTGCTATCGGGATATGGTACTATTGTGAAAATTGGTGTTTTTATAATATCTTTCGGGAGATGGGAAATTAAAAGAATTTCATTTGTGTCAGTTTTTAACCAAGTTGAAGTTTTAATATTTAGAACTTTTTCGGAGTTTATATTTGATAAATAGTCATGTTTTAATAATTTGGGGTTAAATATGGCAAGTCTCGTCACCTGCATTCCTAGTTCAATATCTTCTATATACTCTATAAACTGTTGTAAGTTGAATAGCAAAATGTTAAGTCTCAGAAATAAGGACTTCCTTCAGATTATTCCATGTGTTAGCTGCGCTCAGTTGGGACACTCGCTGAGCCTCACTTCCGATTTGCATCTCGATGGCACTGAATATGATGTGTCCTTGCTGGGCATCAGTTGTTGGGTAGAGGTCACGGATAAACTCTATTCGTCTTATGAATGAGCTTAATTCCGATGTGATACCAGTGAATGTTGGTATTTGTCTTATCTGTCCGAGGGCTTGGTTCAGATGGTTGTTGGTTGATGGTTGTTCAGATTGTTGTTGCTGACGCTAGATTTGAACTTCGGTATGCTTGCGTAAATTAGGTCTGCTTAAGTATAAATGTATGTTCAAAGTGAGTTTAATTCGTATCATATCTCACTTATTGATAGTCCGATTTAAATAAAATTTTCACGTAACGCCCGCGGCAAAGTATTTGTCATGTAAGATATACAACTTTGGTTGTTGAGCTAATATTGTAGTTTTTATATAGTTATTACTGATTTACGGAGGCGGGAAGGGGCGTGTCCAAATTTAAAAAAAACTTTTAGACACTGCAATATATACGTATGTTGTCGCAAAATTTGATGACTCTAGCTCTAATAGTTTCTGAGATGCAGGTGTTCAAACAGACAGACAGACGGTCAGACAGACAGAGGGACAGACAGACATGGCTCAATCGACTCGGCTACTGATACTGATTCAGAATATATATAGTTTATGAGGTCGGAGATGCCTCCTTCTGCCTGTTACCCACATTTCCGTTCCGACAAACACAATAGACCATACATTTTTTTAAAATCCATGGCCTAATTAAAGTTTTTTCTACAGAATGCGGTATTCGTTCCAATGGTTTCCACATTAACACGATAAAGATTATAAAAACAACCAAAAAAAAGAAAAAAAGTGAACCACGAAATGTGATAAAACAAGATAACGACAAGTGACAAAGTGGCAGTGATGTGATAGTGGAGGTGAGAATGCCGCTACAAACCTGTAGCGGGAGCAACATTCTGTACGGGCGTAAAAAGTCGCATATAATAAAACAAAAAACCACTCGCCGCCCCGTTAATGCCGTCTCCGTCCAGGAGCCGGGCACATTTTAAGCGGGCGCAAAATGTCTACTTTAAAGATAAAAAATTTTGGGGTCCTACGAGTCGACTTGAGTTGTTCTCTGCAACCCCAATGTTCCCCAAAAAATGAATTTCTGCTCTACGTTCAGTCAAAGGTAGATTCTATCTATATTTGGTCTTATATATAAAGAAAATAAATGATAAAATAAAATAATATAATATAAAATATAATATAAATAATATAATATAAAATAAAATATAATATAATTACTTAATAAAGTATATTATATTATACTAATACTTAGTATAAATTAAATGAAACATAATAATAAAATAAACAACACAATATATTTTAGTTATAAAATAAATAACTATTATAGAATGTATGGTATGTATTTATAATATTAATTTACAAGATATTATTATGAAATAATTATAAATTATATATCTAAACTTGCAACATTAACTAAAACACCACTATGGTGACTATATATGGTCTCATACGTGCGCGCATTGGCCCTTCCTTCTGAAATATTTGACATCGCCCAATCAATATGAGTATTCAAATTGGTTGTAGACGATGTCAAATCTAAGAGAGACTCATATTCTAAGCTTCCTAAAAAGCTAAAAATTCTACTACTACACCCTCTGAGAGATCGCAAGCACATGTTAAAATCTCCTAAAACCATGGAATGACTACCTAAAAATGGAAACCTCAAAAGTAAGTTCTCAAATTCTTCTTCGAACTTTGGCAATGGATATGCTGGAGTCTTATAGATTATAAGGAACCCTGTTCACTTATATTTTAATACGACATACTCAAAAACTGCTGAAGATTAATTATTGGGATCACTATAAAATCGACCTGTAAAAAAAGACTAACATTCTCAATAGTTCATTTTTTATGAAAATATTGTAAGAATGCGTCTTTTTGGTCGGGTTCTGTTGGCTACTGACTCACAATCTAGTCGTACAACTTGTGTAAAGCCAGGTATTTCAAATATTTCATTTGAGAAAATGGACGCTTCTACGAAACAAAGAAGACTTGCACGGAGCATTAGTTGATCAGAGCGAATGTCGCTAATATGACAATGCAAACTTTCGGTATTATGGAAGAGTGCACAATTGGTAAACCAATTGTCTTTGAATAGACAGTCATACTGAGAATTTAAGAGTTTTTCGCTTAATATTCTAATTGCTCTAATTGCTTCTTGCTCGACTGGTGACTGGGAGTCTGATTTTGGGGGCAAGAAACCCCCCAACAATGAAAAGGCCTGCAGCATTTGTAGCTCTACTGCAAGCAACATACAACGCCTCACGACTCATACGAGAAGTTGTGTGGACCACTACTTTGCCGTAAGTTGCTCCTTGAGTTTTGTGGATTATTAGACCTTCCGCAGGTACAACTGGGAATTGGTTACGATCAATTGAAATTTGCTGATTGGAATGGAATTGAAAACTTTTTAACGATTTGAAAATTGGCGTCCAAGAACTCTCTGAGGGATGCGGGCACTTGGGCCGCGCATTTATTCCTACACTATCATCTAAAAATTGTATCCAAAGAGTTTGAGGAGAGTTGGATGTATTAAATCCTATATCCATAAGAATGCCTGAAGCTCCATTAACTAAACCATCAGCCGTGTCAATATTGACCGTAACCATGTATTTGGCAGTGGATTTTAAAATTAAAGAAGTTGATAGACCTTGAGTTTTGAAGGTCTTGAAACTTTTGACTGCCTCCAGGTGTCTATTTTTCACTTCAGTGCTAAGATGTGAAGCTTTAATAGAATCAAGAGCTGTTGAAATATATTGGACAGTTGATATTGAGTTTAATTTTGCAGTATTAAAAATGTAGGTGTCCTCTTTTCTATAAAACAAATGAATTGCATCATTTGGCAATTCGCTGGCTGGAGAAACTCTGGAATGAAGTAAGGAAATGTCGTCAGATGACTGTGTCCAGATGCCATATTATTTAAAGCTACAGCAAAGGCCTGATCATTTCGTTGCCGCATAATCTTAGTAAGTTCAAAGAACTTAAAACAATCCCATAGAGAAGATCCGTATATTGCACTATACGGATCATGGGAATCAGAAGTGGATTTGAAAATCCAACGATCTCCAACAAGACTAACCTGTTTGAGATCGCTGAAAACAATAAGAGAGATCCCTCCGAATGGTATGTCTCTGTTATCGAAAATCTGTTTAAGATGGCTATCTAAATGTGAAAACATTTTTGCTCCGACCATTGATATTTCATCAATAATCAAAAGCTTAAGATCAATAAATCTTTAACGGAGGGTATTTAATAAGTCAGGGCCCAAGTTTTTAAATGCGGTCCCAGATTGGGAAAACATGGAATGAAGGGTAGAACCCCCTATTCCGAAAGCTGCATTCTCTGTGGGAGCACACAAAAGAATTTTGGCAGTTGATGGATCGCATCCAGGCCTCCGATTATACAACTGGGACAGGGACTGAAAAATGACTGAAATAAGCCGACTTTTGCCGACACCGGCTTCACCACCCACAGACTCATAAAATACCTTGTTATGTTGCGACTTATGCAAAACATGGATAAAATAGGTTTTCTGCTTAATATTAAGCGACTGAAAAATTCTGGACAAATTTGTTGGCCGATATTAGTGGCGGAAGTTTAACTACGCAAATAGTTTCTTCTGAATCAAGATTTTGATCACCATTGCCATTCACATTTAAAACATTTAGTTAGAACTTATTCCTGGTAAACCTAACACTCTAAACTCATCATCTTCCTGACCTGCTTCACCTGTCCTATCCTCAATGTTGATTTCCATTTTCATGGCCCTTCAAAGCCCGTCTTCTAAATCTTCTAATATATTATATTTCTTAAAATTATTCCTAACTAAATCCTCATTTTCGCTATATACACCCTCACAATTTCTGTCAATTAATTCTACATGTTCGTCCCTACAAGGCAAATAGAGCATTAAAAGCTCCCTAAAATAGTTGGGCCTATCTCTATTTATATTAAAACTCCTAAATCGAATAATTTTTGGCTTTGTTCGTTCCCTAACAAAACCACTGCCATCTAGAAGAGGAAGAGGCCCACCATCTATGACTTCATTGACATGAACATCATCATTGTCAGAATCCTGACGAGTTGCTCTGGTCTATTTAGAAAATGTATGGACGGACGTATGTGTGAATATATGTGTGGACGTTAAACGTAATATTCAATCAATCTGACTACTAATATGTCCGTTGAATCGGGGGCCATATTTAGAAGTTGCTCTCTTGGTTTGAGCATTTTGACCCTATGCTGTCGCCTAGACAGCAATAGGCCGCTTCCTGAGCATAAATCTCAGTGCCAGAAATAAATTTATTACCAATATATTGCAACTTTTGTCTGACTATGAAATTTCTATTATATAGCTGCAGCAAGCATAAGGGTCCAAAATGAATTGAATATCAATATTGGCCCTTTGCATTCCGAGAATATGTTTATTGAATGCATTTGTACAAATGGCATTCTTCTGTTCAGAAAAATTTGTGGCTTTTTTAAGCCAGATCTAAGAGCATATACATATTCCGCGTAAGTAAGGTTCACTTGAGTCTGAGATAAAAAATTTTCTAAAATGACCAAGTGACTGATAGTTTCAGAATCGAATGTGAGGTTTAATACACTCTGTATTTTTAGGCCATGGATTTTAAAAAATTCATGGACTATTGTGTTTGTCGGAACGGAATTGTGCGTAACAGGCAGAAGGAGGCATCTCCGACCCCATAAACTATATATATTCTGAATCAGTATCAGTAGCCGAGTCGATTGAGCCATGTCTGTCTGTCCGTCTGTCCGTCTGTCTGTCTGTATGAACACCTGGATCTCAGAAAGTATAAGAGTTAAAGTCATCAAATTTTGCGACAACATACGTATATATTGCAGTGTCTCAAAGTTTTTTTAAAATTTGGACACGCCCCATCCCGCCTCCGTAAATCAGTAATAACTATTTAAAAACTACAATATTAGCTCAACAACCAAAGTTGTATATCTTACATGACATATACTTTGCCACGGGCGTTATGTGAAAATTTCATTTAAATCTGACTATTAATAAGTGAGATATGATACGAAACACTTTGAACATACATTTATACTTAAGCAGACCTAATTTACGCAAGCATACCGAAGTTCAAATCTAGCGTCAGACACAGCATTTTAAACTTTTTATTTGCATTGTATGTTAACAAAATTGGTTGACAATGCAGCTTTGCCGATAGGCCAAGGAGTGAGGCAATGGCCGAGTGGTTAGAGTGGCGGACGGCTGTGAGAGAGTGCGTGTGTTCAACTCCCGGTTGAGGCGGGTACAAATTTTCATTAATTAATTACTTTTTATTTTATTTTATTTATTTTATTCTAATAATATTCGGGCGGCGATTCCATACCGCGTCAGACACACAGCATTTTAAACTTTTTATTTGCATTGTGTGGTAACAAAATTGGTTGACAATGCAGCTTTGCCGATGGGTCATGGAGTGAGGCAATGGCCGAGTGGTTAGAGTGGCGGACGGCTGTGAGAGAGTGCGTGTGTTCAACTCCCGGTTGAGGCGGGTGCGGATTTTCATTTATTAATTATTTATTATATTATTTTATTTTTTTTATTTATTTTATTCTAATAATAATAATATTCGGGCGGCGATTCCATACCGTTAAAATTTTTATTACGGTATAATATGATAATCCATGGCCTTATACAGTCAGCACCTGACTGTAGCGTTAGTATTTTTATTTATTAATTACTTATTTTATTTTATTTATTTTATTCTAATAATATTCGGGCGGCGATTCCATACCGCGTCAGACACACAGCATTTTAAACTTTTTAATTGCATTGTATGGTAACAAAATTGGTTGACAATGCAGCTTTGCCGATAGCTCAAGAAGTGAGGCAATGGCCGAGTGGTTAGAGTGGCGAACGGCTGTGAGATAGTGCGCGTGTGTTCAACTCCCGGTTGAGGCGGGTGCGAATTTTCATTTATTAATTATTTATTATATTATTTTATTTTTTTTATTTATTTTATTCTAATAATATTCGGGCGGCGATTCCATACCGTTAAAATTTTTATTACGGTATAATATGACTGTAGCGTTAGTATTTTTTTTTTAAATTTTCTCGATGAAGGGAATAATTATCAGTCTCTTCGGGAAGAGGCTTTAGAATTTCAGTTCGGGGCATTGGAAAATATGGAATATTTTTATTCCTACACTATCATCTAAAAATTGTATCCAAAGAGTTTGAGGAGAGTTGGATGTATTAAATCCTATATCCATAAGAATGCCTGAAGCTCCATTAACTAAACCATCAGCCGTGTCAATATTGACCGTAACCATGTATTTGGCAGTGGATTTTAAAATTAAAGAAGTTGATAGACCTTGAGTTTTGAAGGTCTTGAAACTTTTGACTGCCTCCAGGTGTCTATTTTTCACTTCAGTGCTAAGATGTGAAGCTTTAATAGAATCAAGAGCTGTTGAAATATATTGGACAGTTGATATTGAGTTTAATTTTGCAGTATTAAAAATGTAGGTGTCCTCTTTTCTATAAAACAAATGAATTGCATCATTTGGCAATTCGCTGGCTGGAGAAACTCTGGAATGAAGTAAGGAAATGTCGTCAGATGACTGTGTCCAGATGCCATATTATTTAAAGCTACAGCAAAGGCCTGATCATTTCGTTGCCGCATAATCTTAGTAAGTTCAAAGAACTTAAAACAATCCCATAGAGAAGATCCGTATATTGCACTATACGGATCATGGGAATCAGAAGTGGATTTGAAAATCCAACGATCTCCAACAAGACTAACCTGTTTGAGATCGCTGAAAACAATAAGAGAGATCCCTCCGAATGGTATGTCTCTGTTATCGAAAATCTGTTTAAGATGGCTATCTAAATGTGAAAACATTTTTGCTCCGACCATTGATATTTCATCAATAATCAAAAGCTTAAGATCAATAAATCTTTAACGGAGGGTATTTAATAAGTCAGGGCCCAAGTTTTTAAATGCGGTCCCAGATTGGGAAAAACATGGAATGAAGGGTAGAACCCCCTATTCCGAAAGCTGCATTCTCTGTGGGAGCACACAAAAGAATTTTGGCAGTTGATGGATCGCATCCAGGCCTCCGATTATACAACTGGGACAGGGACTGAAAAATGACTGAAATAAGCCGACTTTTGCCGACACCGGCTTCACCACCCACAGACTCATAAAATACCTTGTTATGTTGCGACTTATGCAAAACATGGATAAAATAGGTTTTCTGCTTAATATTAAGCGACTGAAAAATTCTGGACAAATTTGTTGGCCGATATTAGTGGCGGAAGTTTAACTACGCAAATAGTTTCTTCTGAATCAAGATTTTGATCACCATTGCCATTCACATTTAAAACATTTAGTTAGAACTTATTCCTGGTAAACCTAACACTCTAAACTCATCATCTTCCTGACCTGCTTCACCTGTCCTATCCTCAATGTTGATTTCCATTTTCATGGCCCTTCAAAGCCCGTCTTCTAAATCTTCTAATATATTATATTTCTTAAAATTATTCCTAACTAAATCCTCATTTTCGCTATATACACCCTCACAATTTCTGTCAATTAATTCTACATGTTCGTCCCTACAAGGCAAATAGAGCATTAAAAGCTCCCTAAAATAGTTGGGCCTATCTCTATTTATATTAAAACTCCTAAATCGAATAATTTTTGGCTTTGTTCGTTCCCTAACAAAACCACTGCCATCTAGAAGAGGAAGAGGCCCACCATCTATGACTTCATTGACATGAACATCATCATTGTCAGAATCCTGACGAGTTGCTCTGGTCTATTTAGAAAATGTATGGACGGACGTATGTGTGAATATATGTGTGGACGTTAAACGTAATATTCAATCAATCTGACTACTAATATGTCCGTTGAATCGGGGGCCATATTTAGAAGTTGCTCTCTTGGTTTGAGCATTTTGACCCTATGCTGTCGCCTAGACAGCAATAGGCCGCTTCCTGAGCATAAATCTCAGTGCCAGAAATAAATTTATTACCAATATATTGCAACTTTTGTCTGACTATGAAATTTCTATTATATAGCTGCAGCAAGCATAAGGGTCCAAAATGAATTGAATATCAATATTGGCCCTTTGCATTCCGAGAATATGTTTATTGAATGCATTTGTACAAATGGCATTCTTCTGTTCAGAAAAATTTGTGGCTTTTTTAAGCCAGATCTAAGAGCATATACATATTCCGCGTAAGTAAGGTTCACTTGAGTCTGAGATAAAAAATTTTCTAAAATGACCAAGTGACTGATAGTTTCAGAATCGAATGTGAGGTTTAATACACTCTGTATTTTTAGGCCATGGATTTTAAAAAATTCATGGACTATTGTGTTTGTCGGAACGGAATTGTGCGTAACAGGCAGAAGGAGGCATCTCCGACCCCATAAACTATATATATTCTGAATCAGTATCAGTAGCCGAGTCGATTGAGCCATGTCTGTCTGTCCGTCTGTCCGTCTGTCTGTCTGTATGAACACCTGGATCTCAGAAAGTATAAGAGCTAAAGTCATCAAATTTTGCGACAACATACGTATATATTGCAGTGTCTCAAAGTTTTTTTAAAATTTGGACACGCCCCCATCCCGCCTCCGTAAATCAGTAATAACTATTTAAAAACTACAATATTAGCTCAACAACCAAAGTTGTATATCTTACATGACAAATACTTTGCCACGGGCGTTATGTGAAAATTTCATTTAAATCGGACTATTAATAAGTGAGATATGATACGAATTAAACTCACTTTGAACATACATTTATACTTAAGCAGACCTAATTTACGCAAGCATACCGAAGTTCAAATCTAGCGTCAGACACACAGCATTTTAAACTTTTTATTTGCATTGTATGTTAACAAAATTGGTTGACAATGCAGCTTTGCCGATAGGCCAAGGAGTGAGGCAATGGCCGAGTGGTTAGAGTGGCGGACGGCTGTGAGAGAGTGCGTGTGTTCAACTCCCGGTTGAGGCGGGTACAAATTTTCATTAATTAATTACTTTTTATTTTATTTTATTTATTTTATTCTAATAATATTCGGGCGGCGATTCCATACCGCGTCAGACACACAGCATTTTAAACTTTTTATTTGCATTGTGTGGTAACAAAATTGGTTGACAATGCAGCTTTGCCGATGGGTCAGGGTGAGGCAATGGCCGAGTGGTTAGAGTGGCGGACGGCTGTGAGAGAGTGCGTGTGTTCAACTCCCGGTTGAGGCGGGTGCGGATTTTCATTTATTAATTATTTATTATATTATTTTATTTTTTTTATTTATTTTATTCTAATAATAATAATATTCGGGCGGCGATTCCATACCGTTAAAATTTTTATTACGGTATAATATGATAATCCATGGCCTTATACAGTCAGCACCTGACTGTAGCGTTAGTATTTTTATTTATTAATTACTTATTTTATTTTATTTATTTTATTCTAATAATATTCGGGCGGCGATTCCATACCGCGTCAGACACACAGCATTTTAAACTTTTTAATTGCATTGTATGGTAACAAAATTGGTTGACAATGCAGCTTTGCCGATAGCTCAAGAAGTGAGGCAATGGCCGAGTGGTTAGAGTGGCGAACGGCTGTGAGAGAGTGCGCGTGTGTTCAACTCCGGTTGAGGCGGGTGCGAATTTTCATTTATTAATTATTTATTATATTATTTTATTTTTTTTATTTATTTTATTCTAATAATATTCGGGCGGCGATTCCATACCGTTAAAATTTTTTATTACGGTATAATATGACTGTAGCGTTAGTATTTTTTTTTTAAATTTTCTCGATGAAGGGAATAATTATCAGTCTCTTCGGGAAGAGGCTTTAGAATTTCAGTTCGGGGCATTGGAAAATATGGAATACCAAAGCGACAATAGGAGTTTCCTCCCAATTCACATGCCAACGTCCGTGCTTGTGCTTTTCATATGCTATGAATGGAGCGAGGTCTGAATTGCTCTGAAATTCGATAACTGGAGGAATTGAAGATTCATTCTCAAAGTCCACTTTTGGGGTGTCTTTCAGGCAAAACATTCCGTGGATATGAGGTGAACCTCTTTGTTGAAACTCAACTCTCCAGTAGTACAACACAACGTTGTGTCTTCCAAAAACACCCCCTTCTTTTTTCAAAACTTTAAACAATTGCCTCCAACGATTGTCAAAATATCTTAAAATTACCTAGTCGGTACGAATCAGTCAGTCGAACCTTGTCGTTTGAAGTCAACCCAAGTTCCTCCTCTTCCGTAACTTCTTTCTTGTCCACAGCTCTTTTGAGTATAACAAGGAGTTCCCCCCACCTACTTTCAGCAGCAGACAATGTAATAAAGAAGGTTAGCAGGCCGAATTGATCGGATCATTGCCATGATCTTCTTTTTTTGCTTTTTCAATGAGCAGGAGACGTTCAATAAAACTACCTACTTTAAGAACTCTATAAGCGTCATCATGACGTATTAAACTATCAATTTGTTCCCTCACTTAAGGCGGTAGAGGCAAAGTAATAGCTCAAGATGAGCTATGCTTTATTAAACATATGGAAGTATTATTCCTTATTTGAAGGAGCTCTAACTTTTTTGTAATTAAAGAACAACTTATCAGTTCTACAACATCTCCTACAAAATTCCAAGTTCAGATCTAACTACGGTTGTAAAAGTCTGACAAGTCTTGCGTTTGATGCCTGAATAAATCGTTGGAAACGCTAGTTTCTCTGAATAAGCATCTTCGCCAGGAGCAATTATGATTCTTTGCATCGCAACATTCGCTACCTGCTTATTTTCGAGCAAAGTTTCTTGACCCCCGAATTGAGCTCCTCAATTTCAATATCTGTCTGTCTCTGTCTGTCTCTGTCTGTCTCTGTCTGTCTCTGTCTGTCTGTCTGTCTGTCTCTGTCTGTCTGTCTCTGTCTGTCTCTGTCTCTGTCTGTCTTTGTCTCTCTCTGTCCCTGTCTCTGTCTCTGTCTGTCTCTGTCTCTGTCAGTCTCTGTTTCTGTCTCTGTCTGTCTCTGTCTGTGTCTGTCTGTCTGTCTGTCTCTGTCTCTGTCTCTGTCTGTCTCTGTCTGTCTCTGTCTGTCTCTGTCTGTCTCTGTTGTCTCTGTCTCTGTGTCTCTGTCTGTC
>JAEIFI010000745.1:15000-24822 GCA_018901815.1 Zaprionus lachaisei | reverse complement strand
GACAAAGAGACAGACAAAGACAAAGACAAGAGACAAGACAAGACAGACAACAGACAAAGAGACAAAGACAAAGACAAGAGACAAAGACAAGACAAAGACAAGACAAAGACAAAGACAAAGACAAGACAAAGACAAGACAAGAGACAAGACAAAGACAAAGACAAGACAAGAGACAAGAGACAAAGACAAGAGACAAGACAAGACAAGAGACAAAGACAAGAGACAAGAGACAAGAGACAAAGACAAGAGACAAGAGACAAGACAGACAAAGACAAAGACAAGACAAGACAAGAGACAAAGACAAGAGACAAGAGACAAGAGACAAGAGACAAGACAAAGACAAGAGACAACAAAGACAAAGACAAGAGACAAAGACAAAGACAAAGACAAAGACAAAGACAAGACAAGAGACAAGACAAGACAAGACAAGACAAAGACAAAGACAAAGACAAAGACACAAGACAAGAACAGACAAGACAAGACAAGACAAGACAACACAAAGACAAGACGAGACAAGACAGACAGACAAAGACAAGAGACAAGAGACAAGACAAGACAACAGACAAGAGACAAGAGACAAGAGACAAGAGACAAGAGACAAGAGACAAGACACAAGACAAGACAAGAGACAAGACAAAGACAAGACAAGAGACAAGAGACAAGAGACAAGACAAAGACAAAGACAAGACAAGACAAGACAAGACACAGACACAAGAGACAAGACACAACAAGACAAGAGACAAGAGACAAAGACAAGAGACAAGACAGACAAGACAAAGACAACAGAGACAAGAGACAAGACAGACAAGAGACAAGAGACAAGACAGACAAGAGACAAAGACAAAGACAAGAGACAAGACAGACAAGAGACAGACAAGACAGACAAGAGACAAAGACAAGAGACAAGACAAAGACAAGAGACAAGACAAGACAAGACAACACAGAGACAAGAGACAGACAAGAGACAAGACAACAGACAAAGACAAGACAGACAAGAGACAAGACAAGAGACACAAAGACAACAGACAAGACAAGACAAAGACAAGAGACAAGAGACAAGAGACAAGAGACAAGAGACAAGAGACAAGAGACAAGAGACAAGACAGACAAGAGACAACAGACAAGAGACAACAGACAACAGACAAAGACAAGAGACAAGAGACAAGACAGACAAAGACAAGAGACAAGACAAGAGACAACAGACAAGAGACAAGACACAAGACAAGAGACAAGAGACAAAGACAAGACAGACACAAGACAAGACAAGACAAGAGACAAGAGACAACAGACAAGACAGACAAAGACAACAGACAAGACAGACAACAGACAAGACAACAAGAGACAACAGACAAGAGACAAGAGACAAGACAACAGACAAAGAGACAACAGACACAGACAGAGACAAGAGACAAGACAACAGACAACAGAGAGACACAGACAACAGACAAGACAACAGACACAGACAACAGACAAGACAGACAAGAGACAAGAGACAAGAGACAAGAGACAAGAGACAACAGACAAGAGACAAGAGACAAGAGACAAGAGACAAGAGACAAGACAAGAGACAACAGACAAGACAAGAGACAAGAGACAAGAGACAAGACAAGACAAGACAAGAGACAAGACAGACAACAGACAACAGACAACAGACAAGAGACAAGAGACAAAGACAAGAGACAAGAGACAAGACAACAGACAACAGACAAGAGACAAGAGACAAGAGACAAGACAGACAAGAGACAAAGACAAGACAAGAGACAAGAGACAAAGACAACACAAGACAGACAAGAGACAAGAGACAAGAGACAAGAGACAAGAGACAAGAGACAAGAGACAAGAGACAAGAGACAAGAGACAAGAGACAAAGACAAGAGACAAGAGACAAGACAAAGACAAGAGACAAGAGACAAAGACAAGAGACAACAGACAAGACAAGAGACAAGACAGACAAGAGACAAGAGACAAGAGACAAGAGACAAGAGACAAAGAGACAAGAGACAAGAGACAAGACAAGACAAGAGACAAGACAAAGACAAGACAACAGACAAGAGACAAGAGACAACAGACAAGAGACAGAGACAAGAGACAAGAGACAACAGACAAAGACAAGAGACAAGAGACAAAGACAAGAGACAAGACAAAGACAAGACACAGACAACAGACAAGACAAGAGACAACAGACAAGAGACAAGAGACAAGACAAAGAGACAAGAGACAAGAGACAAGAGACAACAGACAAGAGACAAGAGACAAGAGACAAGACAAGAGACAAGACAAAGACAAGAGACAAAGACAAAGACAGAAGACAAGAGACAACAGACAAGAGACAAGAGACAAGACAGACAAAGACAAGACAAGACAAGAGACAAGACAAGAGACAAAGACAAGAGACAAGAGACAAGAGACAAGAGACAAGAGACAACAGACAACAGACAAGACAGACAAAGACAACAAGACAAAGACAAGAGACAAGAGACAAGAGACAAGAGACAAGAGACAAGAGACAAGAGACAAGACACAAGAGACAAGACACAAGACAAAGACAAGAGACAAAGACAGAGACAAGACAGACAAGAGACAAGAGACAAGAGACAAGAGACAAGACAAGAGACAAGAGACAAGAGACAGAGACAAAGACAAGACAAGACAAGAGACAAGAGACAAGAAGACAAGACAAGAGACAAGAGACAAGAGACAAGAGACAAGAGACAACAGACAACAGACAAAGACAAGAGACAAGAGACAAGAGACAAGACACAAGAGACAAGACAAAGACAAGACAAGAGACAAGACAAGAGACAACAAGAGACAAGAGACAAGACAAGAGACAAGACAAGAGACAAGAGACAACAGACAAGAGACAACAGACAAGAGACAAGAGACAAGAGACAAGACAAGAGACAAGAGACAAGAGACAAGAGACAAGAGACAAGAGACAAGAGACAAGAGACAAGAGACAAGAGACAAGAGACAAGAGACAACAGACAAGAGACAAGAGACAAGAGACAAGAGACAACAGACAAACAAAGACAAGAGACAAGACAGACAACAAGACAAGACAAGAGACAAGAGACAACAAGACAACAAAGACAACAAGACAAGAGACAAGAGACAAGAGACAAGAGACAAGAGACAAGACACAGACAGACACAAGACAAGAGACAACAGACAAGAGACAAGAGACAGACAAAGACAAGAGACAACAGACAAGAGACAAGAGACAAGACAACAGACAAGAGACAAGAGACAAGAGACAAGAGACAAAGACAAAGACAACAAGACAAGAGACAAGAGACAAGACAACAGACAAAGACAACAGACAAGACAAGACAGAGACAAGAGACAAGACAAGACAAGACAAGAGACAAGAGACAAGAGACAAAGAGACAACAGACAACAGACAAGAAGACAAAGACAAAGAGACAAGACAAGACAAAGACAAGACAAGACAACAGACAAGACAAGACAAAGACAAGAGACAAGAGACAAGAGACAGACAAGACAAAGACAACAAGAGACAAAGACAAGAGACAAGAGACAACAGACAAGACAACAGACAAGAGACAAAGACAAGACAAGACAAAGAGACAACAGACAACAGACAAGAGACAAGAGACAAGACACAGACAAGAGACAAGAGAGACAAAGACAACAGACAAGACAAGACACAACAGACAAGACAAAGACAAGACAGACAAGAGACAAAGACAAGACAAGAGACAAGACAACAGACAAAGACAAGAGACAAGACACAGACAGACAAAGACAACAAGACAAGACAACAGACAAAGACAACAGACAAGAGACAAGAGACAACAGACAACAGACAAGAGACAAGACAAGAGACAAGAGACAAGACAGACAAGAGACAAGAGACAAGAGACAAGAGACAACAGACAAGAGACAAGAGACAAAGACAAGAGACAAGACAAGACAGACAAGACAAAGACAGAGACAAAGACAAGAGAGACAAGAGACAAGAGACAAGAGACAAGAGACAAGAGACAGACAAAGACACAACAGACAAGAGACAAGAGACAACAGACAACAGACAACAGACAAAGACAAGACAAAGACAACAGACAAGACAAAGACAAAGACAACAGACAAAGAGACAAGAGACAACAGACAAGAGACAAGAGACAAGACAAGAGACAAGACAGACAAGACAGACAAGACACAGACAAGAGACAAGAGACAAGAGACAAGAGACAAGAGACAAGAGACAAGAGACAAGACAAGAGACAAGACAAAGACAACAGACAAGAGACAAGAGACAAAGACAAAGACAAGAGACAAAGACAAGAGACAAGACAAGACAAAGACAAGAGACAAGAGACAAGAGACAAGAGACAACAGACAACAGACAAGACAAGACAAAGACAAGAGACAAGAGACAACAGACAAGAGACAAGAGACAAGAGACAAGACAGACAAGAGACAAGAGACAAGAGACAAGAGACAGACAAAGACAACAGACAAGAGACAAGACAACAGACAAGAGACAAGAGACAAGAGACAAAGACAAACAAGAGACAAGAGACAAGACAACAGACAACAGACAAGAGACAAGAGACAACAGACAACAGACAACAGACAAGAGACAAGAGACAAGACAAGAGACAAGACAAAGACAAGAGACAAGAGACAACAGACAAGACAGACAAGAGACAACAGACAAGACAAAGACAAGACAACACAAGACAACAGACAACAGACAACAGACAACAGACAAAGAGACAAGAGACAAGACAACAGACAACAGACAAGACAAGACAAAGACAAGACACAAGAGACAAGAGAAGACAACAGACAAGAGACAACAGACAAGAGACAAGACAAGAGACAAGAGACAAGAGACAAGAGACAAGACACAGACAAGACAAGAGACAAGAGACAAGACAAGACAGACAAGAGACAAGACAAGACAAGAGACAACAGACAAGAGACAAGACAAGACAACAGACAAGAGACAAGAGACAAGACACAAGAGACAAGAGACAAGACAACAGACAGAGACAAGAGACAAGACAAGAGACAAGACAAGACAAAGAGACAAGAGACAAGAGACAAGAGACACAAGACAAGAGACAAGACAAGAGACAAGACAAAGACAAGAGACAACAGACAAAAGACAACAGACACAGACAAAGACAAGACACAAAGACACAGACAGACAAAGACAACAGACAACAGACAAGACAAGACAAGAGACAAGAGACAACAGACAACAGACAACAGACAAGAGACAAGACAAAGACAAGAGACAAGACAGACACAAGACAGAGAAGAGACAAGAGACAAGAGACAAGACAAGACAAGAGAAAGACAAGACAAGACAAGAGACAAGAGACAACAGACAACAGACAACAGACAAGACAGACAACAGACAAGAGACAAGAGACAAGAGACAGACAACAGACAAGACAGACAAGAGACAAGACAAGAGACAAGAGACAAGACAGACAACAGACAAGAGACAAGAGACAAGAGACAAGAGACAACAGACAACAGACAAAGACAAGAGACAACAGACAAGACAGAGACAAGACAACAGACAACAGACAACAGACAACAGACAACAGACAACAAGACAAGACAGACAACAGACAACAGACAAGACAGACAACAGACAACAGACAGACAACAGACAAGAGACAAGAGACAACAGAGACAAGACACAACAGACAAGAGACAACAGACAAGAGACAACAGACAAGAGACAAGAGACAAGAGACAAGACAGACAAGAGACAAGACACAGAGACAGACAAGAGACAAGAGACAGACAGACAACAGACAAGAGACAAGAGACAACAGACAACAGACAAGAGACAACAGACAAGAGACAAGAGACAAGACAGACAAGAGACAACAGACAACAGACAAGAGACAACAGACAACAGACAAGAGACAAGACAAAGACAACAGACAACAGACACAGACAAGACAAGAGACAAAAGACAACAGACAAAGACAAGACAGACACAGAGACAAGACAAGAGACAAGAGACAAAGAGACAACAGACAACAGACAAGAGACAACAGACAAGAGACAAGAGACAACAGACAACAGACAAGAGACAAGAGACAAGAGACAAAGACAAGAGACAAGAGACAAGACAGACAAGAGACAAGAGACAAGACAACAGACAAGAGACAGACAGACAACAGACAACAGACAAGAGACAAGACAGACAAGAGACAACAGACAAGACAGACAAGAGACAAGAGACAAGAGACAAAGACAAGAGACACAGACAACAGACAAGAGACAAGAGACAACAGACAACAGACAAGAGACAACAGACAAGAGACAAGAGACAAGACAAGACAACAGACAAAGAGACAAGACAACAGACAACAGACAACAGACAACAGACAACAGACAACAGACAACAGACAAGAGACAAGACAGACAAGAGACAACAGACAAGAGACAAGAGACAACAGACAAGACAGACAAGACAAGAGACAAGACAGACAGACAAGAGACAAGACAACAGAGACAACAGACAACAGACAACAGACAACAGACAACAGACAACAGACAACAGACAACAGACAACAGACAACAGACAAGACAGACAACAGACAACAGACAACAGACAAGAGACAGACAACAGACAACAGACAGAGACAAGAGACAACAGACAGACAAGACAACAGACAAGACAACAGACAAGACAACAGACAAGACAAAGAGACAACAGACAAGAGACAAGAGACAAGACAGACAAGAGACAAGAGACAAGAGACAAGAGACAAGAGACAAGACAACAGAGACAGACAACAGACAAGAGACAAGACAGAGACAAGAGACAAGACAGAGACAAGAGACAAGAGACAAGACAGACAAGAGACAAGAGACAAGAGACAAGAGACAAGAGACAACAGAGACAAGAGACAAGAGACAAGACAAGAGACAACAGACAAGAGACAAGACACAGACAGACAGACAACAGACAGAGACAGACAGACAAGACAAGAGACAACAGACAACAGACAAGACAAGAGACAACAGACAAGAGACAACAGACAAGACAAGAGACAACAGACAGACAGAGACAAGAGACAACAACAGACAAGAGACAAGAGACAAGACAGAGACAAGACAGACAACAGACAACAGACAACAGACAAGACAGACAAAGAGACAAGAGACAAGAGACAAGAGACAAGAGACAACAGACAAGAGACAAGACAGAGACAAGAGACAACAGACAAGAGACAACAGACAAGAGACAACAGACAACAGACAAGAGACAAGAGACAAGACAGACAAGACAACAAGACAAGACAGACAAGAGACAACAGACAACAGAGACAACAGACAACAGACAACAGACAAGAGACAACAGACAAGAGACAAGAGACAAGAGACAACAGACAACAGACAACAAGACAACAGACAACAGACAAAGACAACAGACAAGACAACAGACAACAGACAACAGACAACAGACAAAGACAAGACAACAGACAAGAGACAACAGAAGACAAAGACAACAGACAACAGACAACAGACAACAGACAACAGACAAGAGACAACAGACAACAGACAAGACAGACAAGACAGACAACAGACAACAGAGACAAGAGACAAGAGACAAGAGACAAGAGACAACAGACAACAGACAACAGACAAGAGACAACAGACAACAGACAAGAGACAACAGACAACAGACAACAGACAACAGACAAGAGACAAGAGACAAGAGACAAGAGACAACAGACAACAGACAAGAGACAAGAGACAACAGACAAGAGACAAGAGACAAGAGACAAGAGACAAGAGACAAGACAAGACAAGACAGACAAGAGACAAGAGACAACAGACAAGAGACAAGAGACAAGAGACAAAGACAAGAGACAAGACAACAGACAAGAGACAAGAGACAAGAGACAAGAGACAACAGACAACAGACAACAGACAACAGACAACAGACAACAGACAAGACAAGACAAGAGACAAGAGACAAGAGACAAGAGACAAGAGACAAGAGACAAGAGACAAGAGACAAGAGACAAGACAAAGACAACAGACAACAGACAAGAGACAACAGACAAGACAAGACAAGAGACAACAGACAAGAGACAGACAAGACAAGACAAGACAACAGACAGACACAAGACAAGAGACAGAGACAAGAGACAACAGACACAGACAGAGACAAGAGAGACAGAGACAAGACACAAGAGACAAGACACAAGAGACAACAGACAACAGACAGACAAGACAAGAGACAAGAGACAAGAGACAAGAGACAGAGACAAGAGACAACAGACAACAGACAACAGACAACAGACAACAGACAACAGACAACAGACAAGACAGACAAGACAGACACAAGACAACAGACAAGACAGAGACACAGACAAAGAGACAACAGACAAGAGAGACAGAGACAGACAAGAGACAAGAGACAAGACAAGACAGACACAGACACACAGACAGACAGACACAGACAACAGACAACAGACAAGAGACAAGACAGACAAGAGACAGACAGACACAGACAAGAGACAACAGACACAGAGACAAGAGACAACAGACAACAGACAACAGACACAGACAGACAACAGACAACAGACAACAGACAAGAGACAAGAGACAAGAGACAACAGACAGACAGACAGACAAGAGACAAAGACACAGACAAGACACAGACAGAGACAGACAACAGACAACAGACAACAGACAACAGACAGACACAGAGACAACAGACAAGAGACAAGACAACAGACAACAGACAACAGACAACAGACAGAGAGACAAGAGACAAGAGACAAGAGACAAGACAGACAGACAGACAGAGACAGAGACAACAGACAACAGACAACAGACAACACAGACAACAGACACAGACAAGACAAGAGACAAGAGACAGACAGACAACAGACAAGAGACAACAGACAAGAGACAACAGACAAGACAGACAAGAGACAAGAGACAAGAGACAGACAGACAACAGACAACAGACAACAGACAAGACAAGAGACAGACAGAGACAAGAGACACAGACAGACAGACAAGACAAGAGACAGACAGACAACAGACAAGAGACAACAGACAAGAGACAAGAGACAAGAGACAACAGACAAGAGACAAGAGACAAGAGACAAGAGACAAGAGACAAGAGACAACAGACAAGAGACAAGAGACAGACAGAGACAGACAGACAACAGACAGACAAGACAGACAAGACAGACAGACAGACAAGAGACAGACAGACAGACAGACAAGACAGACAGAAGAGACAACAGACAAGAGACAAGAGACAGACAGACAGACAGAGACAGACAGAGACAAGAGACAAGAGACAAGAGACAAGACAGACAAGAGACAGAGACAGACACAGACAGACAGACAACAGACAGAGACAGACAGAGACAGACAGACAAGAGACAAGAGACAACAGACAGAGACAGAGACAAGAGACAGACAGAGACAGACAGACAAGAGACAGACAGACAGACAGACAACAGACAGACAGACAAGAGACAAGAGACAGACAGACAAGACAGACAACAGACAGACAGACACAGACAAGACAGACAACAGACAAGAGACAGACAGACAAGAGACAGAGACAGACACAGACAGACAGACAAGACACAGACAGACAACAGACAACAGACAGAGACAGACAGAGACAGACAGAGACAGACAGACAACAGACAGACAGACAGAGAGACAGACACAGACAGACAACAGACAGAGACAGACAGACAGACAGACAAGAGACAGACAGAGACAGACAGAGACAGACAAGAGACAAGAGACAAGAGACAAGACAGACAAGAGACAAGAGACAGA
>JAEIFI010000745.1:0-12500 GCA_018901815.1 Zaprionus lachaisei | reverse complement strand
CAGACAGACAGACAGACACAGACAGACAGACAGAGACAGACAGACAACAGACAAGAGACAGACAGAGACAGACAGACAACAGACAGACAGACAAGAGACAGACAGACAACAGACAACAGACAAGAGACAAGAGACAGACAGACAAGACAAGACAGACAGACAACAGACAAGAGACAGACAGACAACAGACAGACAGACAAGAGACAGACAGACAACAGACAGACAGACAGACAGACAACAGACAGACAGAGACAGACAAGAGACAACAGACAGAGACAGACAAGAGACAAGACAGACAGACAGAGACAAGAGACAGACAGACAAGACAGACAACAGACAGACAGACAGACAGAGACAGACAGAGACAGACAACAGACAGACAGACAGACACAGACAGACAGACAGACAGACAGACAGACAGACAGACAAGAGACAGACAGACAACAGACAGAGACAGACAGACAACAGACAAGAGACAGACAGAGAGACAGACACAGCAGACAGAGACAGACAGAGACAGACAAGAGACAGACAGAGACAGACAAGAGACAGACAGAGACAAGAGACAAGAGAGACAAGAGACAAGAGACAGACAGACAAGACAGAGACAAGAGACAAGACACAGACAGACAAGAGACAAGAGACAAGAGACAGACAGACAACAGACAAGAGACAGACAAAGAGACAGACAGACAACAGACAAGAGACAGACAGAGACAGACAAGAGACAAGAGACAAGAGACAAGAGACAGAGACAGACAAGACAGACAGACAGACAGACACAGACAGAGACAGACAGACAGAGACAGAGACAGACAAGAGACAAGAGACACAGACACAGACAGAGACAGACAGACAACAGACAGACAACAGACAGACAGAGACAAGACAGAGACAGACAACAGACAGACAGACAGAGACAAGAGACAGAGACAGACAGACAAGAGACAAGAGACAAGACACAGACAGACAACAGACAGACAGACAACAGACAGACAGACACAGACAGACAGAGACAAAGACAACAGACAGACAGACACAAGAGACAAGAGACAAGAGACAGAGACAGACAAGAGACAGACAGACACAGAGACAGACAGACAACAGACAAGAGACAGACAGACAGACAGACAACAGACAGAGACAGACAACAGACAGACAGACAACAGACAAGAGACAACAGACAAGAGACAACAGACAAGACAGACAAGAGACAAGACACAGACAGACAGAGACAGACAAGAGACAAGACAGAGACAGACAAGACAGACAGAGACAGACAGACAACAGACAAGAGACAGAGACAGACAGACAACAGACAAGAGACAGACAAAGACAGACAAGAGACAAGAGACAGAGACAGAGACAGACAGACAGACACAGAGACAAGACAAGACAGACAGACAACAGACAACAGACAACAGACAACAGACAGACAGAGACAGACAAAGACAGACAGAGACAGACAGACACAGACAGAGACAGACAGAGACAACAGACAAGACAGACAACAGACAGACAGACAAGACAGACAGACAGACAGACAGACAGACAGACACAAGAGACAGACAGACAACAGACAACAGACAACAGACAACAGACAAGAGACAGACAAGAGACAGACAGACAAGAGACAAGACAGACAAGAGACAAGAGACAGACAGACAAGAGACAACAGACAGACAGACAACAGACAACAGACAAGAGACAACAGACAAGAGACAGACAAGAGACAAGAGACAACAGACAACAGACAACAGACAACAGACAACAGACAAGAGACAGACAGACAACAGACAACAGACAACAGACAACAGACAACAGACAACAGACAACAGACAACAGACAACAGACAAGACAACAGACAGACAGACAGAGACAGACAACAGACAACAGACAACAGACAACAGACAAGACAGACAGACAACAGACAAGAGACAGACAGACAAAGACAGACAGACAGACAACAGACAAGAGACAACAGACAAGAGACAGACAGACAAGAGACAAGAGACAAGAGACAAGAGACAAGAGACAGAGACAAAGAGACAAGAGACAGACAGAGACAGAGACAGACAGACAAGAGACAGACAGACAACAGACACAGACAACAGACAGACAAGACAGACAGACAGACACACAGACAACAGACAACAGACAACAGACAAGAGACAGACAGACAACAGACAAGAGACAAGAGACAGAGACAGACAACAGACAACAGACAACAGACAACAGACAACAGACAACAGACAACAGACAACAGACAACAGACAACAGACAAGAGACAAGAGACAGAGAGACAAGAGACAGACAGACAAGAGACAAGACAGACAACAGACAGACAGACAAGAGACAAGAGACAACAGACAAGAGACAAGAGAGAAGAGACAAGAGACAAGAGACAAGAGACAGACAGACAGACAGACAAGAGACAACAGACAAGAGACAAGAGACAACAGACAGACAGACAACAGACAAGAGACAGACAGACAGACAGACAAGACAGACAAGAGACAAGAGACAAGACAAGACACAGAGACAGAGACACAGACAACAGACAACAGACAGACAGACAGACAAGACAAGAGACAAGAGACAAGAGACAACAGACAAGAGACAAGACAACAGACAACAGACAACAGACAACAGACAAGAGACAACAGACAACAGACAACAGAGACAAGAGACAAGAGACAACAGACAAGAGACAAGAGACAGACAGACAACAGACAACAGACAACAGACAAGAGACAAGAGACAAGACAGACAGACAAGAGACAAGACAGACAACAGACAAGACAGACAGAGACAGACAGACAAGACAAGAGACAACAGACAAGAGACAAGAGACAAGAGACAACAGACAACAGACAACAGACAAGAGACAACAGACAAGACACAAGAGACAGACAGACAACAGACAACAGACAAGAGACAAGAGACAGAGAGAGACAAGAGACAAGAGACAAGAGACAGACAGACAACAGACAACAGACAAGAGACAAGAGACAAGAGACAAGAGACAAGAGACAAGAGACAAGAGACAAGAGACAAGAGACAAGAGACAAGAGACAACAGACAAGAGACAAGAGACAAGAGACAAGACAAGACAAGAGACAAGACAACAGACACAAGAGACAACAGACAAGAGACAAGACAAGAGACAGACAGACAAGAGACAACAGACAAGAGACAAGAGACAAGAGACAAGAGACAAGAGACAGACAAGACAGAGACAACAGACAAGAGACAGACAGACACAAGAGACAAGAGACAAGAGACAAGACAACAGACAAGACAGACAAGACAGACAAGAGACAACAGACAAGAGACAGACAACAGACAAGAGACAGACAGACAACAGACAGACAGACAAGAGACAAGAGACAAGAGACAAGAGACAACAGACAACAGACAACAGACAGACAGAGACAAGACAGACAAGAGACAAGAGACAACAGACAAGAGACAGACAGACAACAGACAACAGACAACAGACAAGAGACAGACAGACAGACAGACAAAGAGACAAGAGACAGACAGAGACAGACAGACAAGAGACAACAGACAACAGACAAGAGACAAGAGACAACAGACAAGAGACAGACAGACAAGACAAGAGACAACAGACAAGAGACAAGAGACAACAGACAAGAGACAAGAGACAGACAGACAAGAGAGACAACAGAGACAAGAGACAAGAGACAAGAGACAAGAGACAACAGACAAGAGACAAGAGACAACAGACAAAGAGACAGACAGACACAGACAGAGACAACAGACAAGAGACAAGAGACAAGAGACAGAGACAGACAAGAGACAACAGACAACAGACAAGACAGACAAGAGACAAGAGACAGACAGACAAGAGACAACAGACAAGAGACAAGACAACAGACAAGAGACAAGAGACAACAGACAAGAGACAAGAGACAACAGACAACAGACAAGACAGACAAGACAGACAAGAGACAAGAGACAACAGACAACAGACAACAGACAACAGAGACAAGAGACAAGAGACAAGAGACAAGAGACAAGAGACAAGAGACAAGAGACAGACAGACAAGAGACAACAGACAAGAGACAAGAGACAAGAGACAAGAGACAAGAGACAGACAGAGACAAGAGACAAGACAACAGACAACAGACAAGAGACAACAGACAGAGACAGACAGAGACAAGAGACAAGAGACAAGAGACAAGAGACAAGAGACAAGAGACAAGACAAGAGACAACAGACAAGAGACAACAGACAACAGACAGACAACAGACAGACAGACAACAGACAAGAGACAGACAGACAACAGACAACAGACAACAGACAAGAGACAACAGAGACAGACAGACAAGACAGAGACAACAGAGACAACAGACAAGAGACAGAGAGACAGACAGACAGACAGAGACAGACAACAGACAAGAGACAACAGACAACAGACAACAGACAACAGACAAGAGACAAGAGACAACAGACAAGAGACAAGACAGACAACAGACAACAGACAACAGACAAGAGACAACAGACAAGAGACAAGAGACAACAGACAGACAGACAAGAGACAAGACAGACAGACAACAGACAACAGACAACAGACAGAGACAGACAGAGACAAGAGACAACAGACAACAGACAAGAGACAAGAGACAAGACAGAGACAAGAGACAAGACAGACAAGACAGACAAGAGACAAGAGACAAGAGACAGACAGACAGACAACAGACAACAGAGACAAGAGAAGAGACAGACAAGAGACAAGAGACAACACAGAGACAACAGACAAGAGACAAGAGACAGACAAGAGAGACAACAGACAACAGACAAGAGACAACAGACAAGAGACAGACAGACAAGAGACAAGAGACAAGAGACAAGAGACAAGAGACAACAGACAAGAGACAAGAGACAAGACAGACAAGAGACAAGACAAGAGACAGAGACAACAGACAAGAGACAAGAGACAAGAGACAAGAGACAAGACACAGACAGAGACAAGAGACAAGAGACAAGAGACAACAGACAAGAGACAAGAGACAAGAGACAACAGACAAGAGACAGACAGACAAGAGACAAGAGACAGAGAGACAAGAGACAAGACAGAAGAGACAACAGACAAGAGACAAGAGACAACAGACAAGAGACAAGACAGACAAGAGACAACAGACAACAGACAACAGAGACAAGAGACAGAGACAGACAAGAGACAGACAGACAAGAGACAGACAGACACAAGAGACAGACAGACAACAGACAAGAGACAAGAGACAAGAGACAAGAGACAAGAGACAACAGACAACAGACAACAGACAAGAGACAAGACAGACAACAGACAACAGACAACAGACAGACAGACAACAGACAACAGACAACAGACAGACAAGAGACAAGAGACAACAGACAACAGACAACAGACAAGAGACAAGAGACAAGACAACAGACAACAGACAAGAGACAAGACACAACAGACAGACAAGAGACAACAAGACAAGAGACAACAGACAAGAGACAACAGACAAGAGACAACAGACAAGAGACAAGAGACAAGAGACAAGAGACAAGAGACAACAGACAAGAGACAAGACAGACAACAGACAAGAGACAAGAGACAAGAGACAAGAGACAACAGACAAGAGACAAGAGACAAGAGACAACAGACAAGAGACAAGAGACAAGAGACAACAGACAAGAGACAAGAGACAAGAGACAACAACAGACAAGACAACAGACAACAGACAACAGACAAGAGACAAGAGACAAGAGACAACAGACAACAGACAAGACAGACAACAGACAACAGACAAGACACAACAGACAAGAGACAGACAGACAACAGACAAGAGACAAGAGACAACAGACAACAGACAACAGACAGACAGACAAGACAGACAACAGACAAGAGACAACAGACAACAGACAACAGACAAGACACAAGAGACAAGACAGACAAGACAAGAGACAAGAGACAAGACAGACAAGAGACAAGACAACAGAGACAGACAGAGACAGACAGACAACAGACAAGAGACAAGAGACAAGAGACAAGAGACAACAGACAAGAGACAGACAGACAAGAGACAGACAGACAGACAGACAACAGACAACAGACAAGAGACAAGAGACAAGAGACAAGAGACAACAGACAAGAGACAAGAGACAAGACAGACAAGAGACAAGAGACAAGAGACAAGACACAAGAGACAAGAGACAGACAGACAACAGACAAGAGACAAGAGACAAGAGACAAGAGACAACAGACAAGACAGACAAGAGACAAGAGACAAGAGACAAGAGACAAGAGACAAGAGACAAGAGACAACAGACAAGAGACAAGAGACAAGAGACAAGAGACAAGAGACAAGAGACAAGAGACAAGACAACAGACACAGAGACAGACAAGAGACAAGAGACAAGAGACAAGAGACACAGACAACAGAGACAACAGACAAGAGACAACAGACAACAGACAAGAGACAACAGACAAGAGACAACAGACAGACAACAGACAACAGACAAGACAGACAAGAGACAACAGACAACAGACAAGAGACAACAGACAAGAGACAAGAGACAACAGAGACAAGAGACAAGACAGACAACAGACAACAGACAGACAGAGAAGACAGACAACAGACAACAGACAACACAAGACAAGAGACAACAGACAAGAGACAAGAGACAAGACAACAGACAACAGACAACAGACAACAGACAACAGACAAGAGACAACAGACAACAGACAACAGACAAGAGACAACAGACAACAGACAACAGACAACAGACAACAGACAGAGACAAGAGACAGACACAGACAGACAACAGACAAGACAGAGAGACAGACAGACAACAGACAAGACAGACAACAGACAAGAGACAAGAGACAAGAGACAAGAGACAACAGAGACAAGAGACAAGAGACAAGAGACAACAGACAAGAGACAAGACAAGACAAGAGACAAGAGACAACAGACAACAGACAAGAGACAACAGACAAGAGACAAGACAACAGAGACAACAGACAAGAGACAAGAGACAAGACACAAGACAACAGACAAGAGACAAGAGACAAGAGACAACAGACAAGAGACAAGAGACAACAGACAACAGACAAGAGACAACAGACAACAGACAAGACAGACAAGAGACAAGAGACAAGAGACAAGAGACAAGAGACAACAGACAAGAGACAACAGACAACAGACAACAGACAAGAGACAAGAGACAACAGACAACAGACAAGACAGACAACAGACAGACAGACAACAGACACAGACAAGACAACAGACAACAGACAAGAGACAACAGACAACAGACAAAGAGACAGACAGACAAGACAACAGACAAGAGACAACAGACAAGAGACAAGAGACAAGAGACAGACAGAGACAGACAAGAGACAAGAGACAAGAGACAAGAGACAAGAGACAAGAGACAAGAGACAACAGACAAGACAGACAAAGAGACAAGAGACAGACAACAGACAACAGACAAGAGACAACAGACAACAGACAACAGACAACAGACAAGAGACAACAGACAAGAGACAAGAGACAGACAGAGACAACAGACAAGAGACAAGAGACAACAGACAAGAGACAAGAGACAAGAGACAACAGACAAGAGACAAGAGACAAGAGACAAGAGACAAGAGACAAGAGACAACAGACAACAGACAAGAGACAACAGACAAGACAGACAAGAGACAACAGACAACAGACAAGACAAGAGACAAGAGACAAGAGACAACAGACAAGAGACAAGAGACAAGAGACAAGACAAGACAACAGACAACAGACAGAGACAAGAGACAACAGACAAGAGACAAGAGACAAGAGACAAGACAGACAGAGACAGACAAGAGACAAGAGACAAGAGACAAGAGACAACAGACAAGAGACAACAGACAAGAGACAAGAGACAACAGACAAGAGACAACAGACAGAGACAACAGACAAGAGACAACAGACAACAGACAACAGACAACAGACAAGAGACAACAGACAAGACAGACAAGAGACAAGACAGACACAGACAACAGACAACAGACAAGAGACAAGAGACAACAGACAACAGACAAAGAGACAAGACAGACAAGACAGACAAGAGACAAGAGACAAGAGACAACAGACAACAGACAACAGACAACAGACAAGAGACAAGAGACAAGAGACAAGAGACAAGAGACAAGAGACAAGAGACAAGAGACAAGAGACAACAGACAACAGACAAGACAAGACAAGAGACAGACAGACAACAGACAAGAGACAACAGACAAGAGACAAGAGACAAGAGACAACAGACAACAGACAACAGAGACAAGAGACAAGAGACAAGAGACAAGAGACAAGAGACAACAGACAAGAGACAAGACACAAGAGACAAGAGACAACAGACAAGAGACAAGAGACAAGAGACAAGAGACAAGAGACAAGAGACAAGAGACAAGAGACAACAGAGACAAGAGACAACAGACAAGACACAGACAAGAGACAACAGACAAGAGACAACAAAGACAACAGACAACAGACAACAGACAGACAACAGACAACAGACAAGAGACAAGAGACAAGAGACAAGAGACAACAGACAAGAGACAAGAGACAAGAGACAAGAGACAAGAGACAACAGACAAGAGACAACAGAGACAAGAGACAAGAGACAAGAGACAAGAGACAAGAGACAAGAGACAACAGACAAGAGACAAGAGACAACAGACAAGAGACAAGAGACAAGACAGACAAGACAGACAAGAGACAACAGACAAGAGACAAGAGACAAGAGACAAGAGACAAGACAGACAACAGACAAGAGACAAGACAGACAACAGACAACAGACAACAGACAACAGACAAGAGACAACAGACAAGAGACAACAGACAACAGACAACAGACAACAGACAACAGACAACAGACAACAGACAACAGACAACAGACAACAGACAACAGACAACAGACAACAGACAAGAGAGAAGAGACAAGAGACAAGAGACAAGAGACAACAGACAACAGACAACAGACAACAGACAACAGACAAGACAACAGACAACAGACAACAGACAACAGACAACAGACAGACAGACAGACAACAGACAACAGACAACAGACAACAGACAAGAGACAAGAGACAAGACAAGAGACAAGAGACAAGAGACAAGAGACAACAGACAACAGACAACAGACAACAGACAACAGACAACAGACAACAGACAACAGACAACAGACAAGAGACAAGAGACAACAGACAAGACAGACAAGAGACAAGAGACAAGACAGACAAGAGACAAGAGACAAGAGACAAGAGACAACAGACAAGACAGACAACAGACAAGAGACAACAGACAAGAGACAACAGACAACAGACAAGAGACAAGAGACAAGAGACAAGAGACAGACAAAGACAAGAGACAACAGACAAGAGACAAGAGACAAGAGACAAGAGACAAGAGACAAGAGACAAGAGACAAGACACAAGAGACAAGAGACAGACAGAGACAAGAGACAAGAGACAAGAGACAAGACAACAGACAAAGACAAGAGACAAGAGACAAGAGACAAGAGACAAGAGAGACAACAGACAAGAGACAAGAGACAAGAGACAACAGACAAGAGACAACAAGAGACAAGACAACAGACAAGAGACAACAGACAACAGACAAGAGACAACAGACAACAGACAAGAGACAACAGACAACAGACAACAGACAAGAGACAAGAGACAAGAGACAACAGACAAGAGACAACAGACAAGAGACAACAGACAAGAGACAGACAAAGAGACAGAGACAAGAGACAGACAGACAGAGAGACAACAGACAACAGACAACAGACAAGAGACAACAGACAACAGACAACAGACAAGAGACAAGAGACAACAGACAACAGACAAGAGACAAGAGACAAGAGACAACAGACAAGAGACAAGAGACAAGAGACAAGAGACAAGAGACAACAGACAAGAGACAAGAGACAACAGAGACAACAGACAACAGACAACAGACAACAGACAAGAGACAAGAGACAAACAGACAACAGACAAGAGACAACAGACAACAGACAACAGACAAGAGACAAGAGACAACAGACAAGAGACAGAGACAGACAAGACAGACAACAAGAGACAAGACAGACAGACAAGAGACAAGACAGACAACAGACAACAGACAAGACAGACAGACAGACAACAGACAAGAGACAGACAGAGACAAGAGACAAGAGACAAGACAGACAAGACAACAGACAAGAGACAAGAGACAAGAGACAAGAGACAAGAGACAAGAAGAGACAAGAGACAAGAGACAACAGACAAGAGACAACAGACAACAGACAACAGACAAGAGACAACAGACAACAGACAACAGACAACAGACAAGAGACAACAGACAACAGACAACAGACAACAGACAACAGACAAGACAGACAAGAGACAACAGACAACAGACAACAGACAGACAGACAAGAGACAGACAGACAACAGACAACAGACAACAGACAACAGACAACAGACAACAGACAACAAGAGACAACAGACAAGAGACAACAGACAACAGACAAGAGACAACAGACAGACAGACACAAGACAGACAAGAGACAACAGACAAGACACAAGAGACAAGAGACAAGAGACAAGAGACAAGAGACAACAGACAACAGACAAGAGACAAGAGACAAGAGACAAGAGACAACAGACAGACACAGACAAGAGACAAGAGACAACAGACAACAGACAACAGACAACAGACAACAGACAACAGACAACAGACAACAGACAAGAGACAACAGACAAGAGACAACAGACAAAAGACAAGACAGACAACAGACAACAGACAACAGACAAGAGACAAGAGACAACAGACAACAGACAAGAGACAAGAGACAAGAGACAACAGACAAGAGACAACAGACAAGAGACAAGAGACAACAGACAACAGACAACAGACAACAGACAAGAGACAACAGACAACAGACAACAGACAACAGACAGACAGACAAGAGACAACAGACAAGAGACAAGAGACAAGAGACAACAGACAAGAGACAAGAGACAAGAGACAAGAGACAAGAGACAACAGACAAGAGACAAGACAGACAACAGACAGAGACAACAGACAAGAGACAAGAGACAAGAGACAACAGACAACAGACAAGACAGACAACAGACAGACAGAGACAAGAGACAAGAGACAAGACAACAGACAACAGACACAAGAGACAACAGACAAAGAGACAACAGACAACAGACAACAGACAACAGACAACAGACAACAGACAACAGACAACAGACAACAGACAACAGACAAGAGACAAGAGACAACAGACAACAGACAAGAGACAAGAGACAAGAGACAAGAGACAAGAGACAACAGACAAGACAGACAACAGACAAGAGACAACAGACAAGAGACAAGAGACAAGAGACAAGAGACAACAGACAACAGACAAGAGACAAGAGACAAGAGACAACAGACAACAGACAAGAGACAAGAGACAAGAGACAACAGACAAGACAACAGACAACAGACAACAGACAAGAGACAAGAGACAAGAGACAACAGACAAGAGACAAGAGACAACAGACAACAGACACAGACAACAGACAACAGACAAGAGACAAGACAAGAGACAAGAGACAAGAGACAACAGACAAGAGACAAGAGACAAGAGACAAGAGACAAGACAGACAAGACAGACAAGACAAGAGACAAGACAAGAGACAAGACAACAGACAAGAGACAAGAGACAAGAGACAAGAGACAAGACACAAGAGACAACAGACAACAGACAACAGACAAGAGACAAGAGACAACAGACAACAGACAACAGACAAGAGACAACAGACAACAGACAACAGACAACAGACAACAGACAAGAGACAGAGACAGACAGACAAGAGACAACAGACAAGAGACAAGACAGACAAGAGACAACAGACAACAGACAAGAGACAACAGACACAGAGACAAGAGACAAGAGACAAGAGACAACAGACAAGAGACAAGAGACAACAGACAACAGACAACAGACAACAGACAAGAGACAACAGACAAGAGACAGACAGACAGACAGACAACAGACAAGAGACAACAGACAAGAGACAAGAGACAAGACAGACAACAGACAAGAGACAAGAGACAAGAGACAAGAGACAAGAGACAAGAGACAAGAGACAAGAGACAACAGACAAGAGACAAGAGACAGACAGACAAGAGACAAGACAGAGACAGACAGACAGACAGACACAGACAACAACAGACAAGACAGAGACAAGACACAACAGACAAGAGACAAGAGACAAGAGACAAGAGACAAGAGACAACAGACAAGAGACAGACAAACAAGAGACAACAGACAAAGAGACAAGAGACAGACAAAGAGACAACAGACAAGAGACAGACAGACAGAGAGACAGACAAGAGACAACAGACAAGAGACAACAGACAAGAGACAACAGACAACAGACAGACAGACAACAGACAAGAGACAACAGACAAACAAGAACAGA
>JAEIFI010000742.1:0-52287 GCA_018901815.1 Zaprionus lachaisei | reverse complement strand
CTATGTTGATATCATATTTCTCCATAGCCGCTGCACTAGTACATAGCGAAGACAACATACACTCTGCACCTACACTAAACTGAAAAGAAACCAAATTAATTGCCATTCATATGAACTGCAGCAACTCAAACAACTTACCATAGCATCTCTAGTAACTTCCTTCCTTTAGTCGACCTGTAAAACTAAAATTAATAACCAACAATATTGCACTCACCCATTGTTAACATGCACATCACTTCATCAAATTATTAAAATGCATTAACTCCTACAGCGCACACACGTTGCATGTACCCGCATATCTTGATTGTCCATCCCTGCTTTCATGTTTATGTTTACTCAACTATTCCTCATCATGCATACTCATGCCGTACAACCTTATAATAAAAGTAATAATTAAACGTTAGCACACATGCTTATATAGATATTTCACCGACAGTAATGCCAAATCCAACAAATCAACTAACTAATTATAAATATTTACTTACGCTAGCAGCTGTACAACTTATCTACCAATCGCAGCCCATTTCACATGTAAGATCAACTGCCCATTAACAGCGGACAATCAGCTGATCGCAACAGACCCGCCAAACGCAGCTCACTTCACGTCACACGTACTACATATAACTCCTTAACAGATAATCTAGCAGCTGCTTAAAGCAACTAACAGGGGCCTTCTAATAGCATTCTGTTATGACTATTAATAAACATCGCTTATTATTAAAATTCAAAAACCCCGCTACACCCCCTTTTTTGTTTTGTTTATGGTGGCCGCTAAAAACCTCGTAAATAAAGTGTGAACTAATAAGCATAGCACACATACTAATATATTTAACACTAAATAGAATAACTTAAACCAAAAATTCTAACAGACACTTAATAAATTCTCTTAATAATAATTCTTTTAATCAATAACAGGGGTTGCTAACAGCAAACTGTTGTGGCATACCTGCGCACTTCAGAGGCCTCCAACAACAGGTCTAAAAGCTGTTTAATACAATCACAGGAGATTCGCTAACAGCAGACTGTTATGTCTGATATTTCCCCTGCTGGGACTAATCCGAACAGCTGATCACACACCGCCAACTCAATACATGTCTAAATACCAAACAACCAACATTTGTTTTATCACACTTACAACTTTATTTATGCAAATTAGCTTGCCACTAACCCTTACATATTTGGTAACTAACTTCTGTATGCCATCTTCTCAAACAGAAGCATTTGTAAACCGGTCCTCATTGATAAATTGATTGCCGTGGCTCCTCAATTGTTTGCCGTGGGTTTCTCAACCACTTAAATAAGTTGTTGCGCTACATAGACCCCACATTGTTGACCAGTTTTCTTTCAAACGTACCAGACAGCAGCTTGCACATCTCCATCTAAATAAAAACACAATTGTCAACAGATAGACTCAATTGATCAATCCGCATAAATATAACTCACTTCATACACAATGTACTGCATGGTTCTGTGTCCACCTCACACACATTAAACTGCTTCAATCCATGCTAAACAAGAAAAAAGAAAAGAGATAATATATCATCACCACACTATACTAAATACAAAATATGCTCACTTGCTCAATGCCTCACACTATCCAATCAAACAAGAATGCATGCCATTAATTTGTTCCTCTTCAGCCCCTGCCCCTATTACAGCACTAAGCCAACAAGTGCTCTGCATTCACACAACTGTAAAGAAATTAAATTTAATCAATACTCACGAAAATATCAGCAACTTGATCCACTTACCATAGCACAGTCAGTAGTCTCTGTACATTAGCCGGCCTATTAAAATAAAATAAAAACAAACAAAATTAATAAAATATAGTTACCAAACGCAGCCCACTTCACACGCAACGATCAGCGGCACGCTAACAGCAATGATAACAGCTGTTCAATATATCGTACTAGTGCAGCGCACTTCATGTTACATGCAGATGTTCCTAACAGCGAACCTAACAGCCGCTAAACTCAATAACAGAGGGTTTGTTAGCAGTAGTCTGTTATAGCTGTTATAAACATACCCCTGCAGGTATAGGCCATTAGCAGTGAATTTCAACAGCTGCCAAATGCTATAATAGGGGGCTCGCTAACAGCAACCTATTATGATCTTATTAACCCACCACTATCTATACTCGAATATTAATAATTATTTAAATAATAATGGCCATCCTAATTCATAGATTAAAATCACAAAACCACTTATTACTACTACTGCAAATCTACCTAAAACATATTAAACACTGGCAGCCAAACTAGATAACTTCATAGCAGCCATCTCAAAAGTATGCAGCAAATTACATTATTTTCCTTACCCACCTCCACACTTCCGCTTCCCATATACTAGCTGACATCCCCAAGCTCAGCCTACGCACCCTACTATATAATTCCTAACCAGTTCTAGTTCCCCACCACCCTTACAGATGGACACTTCAGTCGCCAATTGTCAGCCTGGTAAGAAGATTACCCTGACCCCTACCTGGTACAAGGAAACTGTCCATAGCACGAAGCAAAATTCGGGCGCAGACATCATCCCATACCAAATGCATCTGCAGCTCACTCTAACAGGAAGGAAATGAATTATACACCAATATTACTATTAACACTTTGTTTACCATTAAGAACCACAAATGTTATAAATCTACACTCCATCACTTTATTGTTAAACTCTACAATCAACCAACGTTAACCGCAAATATGAAGCAGCACTCCCCATAGACGAAACTCCATCCACATCACGTTCACACGACATCACATCAATACTTGAGGCACCTTATGCTCGCCAGCCACCACCTGAAACACACACCAATATAAACAAAATAACAACACCACTCAATTATAACATATTCTAAGATCTACTAAAAATGTTAATTAAGATATTATTTAAGTTTGTCAATTATATTTACAAGTTGCCCGAATGGGTAATAGAAATAAATATTAAACTATTTAAAAAAAAATCCACTCCTAATATTATAACAATATACATTATTATAATCTACAAGCTACACAAAACAAAACTCTCACAAACAAGTACGTCTACAAAGGCCTTCAGCAACAATAACATTCCACACGCACACACACGAACACTGAAACCATCCAACACTTCATTCCTAATAATTAATAATGATAAGTGCAAAAAAATAATAAAACAAGCATCACACAAATAAATACGCCCACAAAGGTACACACCAACATTAACACTCCACGCACACTCACACGAACACTGAAAACATTCAACACACGCTCACGAACACTCCCATCAACCAAATAATAATAAAAACTAACATACAACAAACTAGTAAGATAATAATAATAAAAATTTAATACACAACTAAATAACCTATAAACTACGACAAAACTAAAACAAGCAATACACAAATAAATACGCCTCCAACAACAATAACATTCCACACATTTACACAGAAATTATTCGCCACACACTCACTAACATACTCAGCAATAAATATAAATTATTAAACAAACTTGAAAGCCATTAAAAACCACTTAACATTAAACAACTTATTAAGTATTAAAAGCAAAAATAAAAACCTAAAAAAAAGCAAATAATAACATCCTGCCAGCTCCTTTTAAATCAATTAAAATCCACACTAAACGCCTACTACAAACCAAATTGCTTGCTCCAGAATACCTGCTCCTCCAATAAGGAGCTCCACACACAGCACAAGCATACTTTCGGGGGCCACCTACGCTGTCCTGAAGTAACAATTCCTAACCTGTTCTGCCAGTCGCCCACCCATATGGCTGGCAGTCTGGACCACCTGTTGTCAGCTCGGTGCAAGGTGGACTTGTGGTATGGACACGCCCAAAGTTGTCAACTTCAAGGCAACTATACCCACTGCTCTCCCACACAAGAAGTCAATATTTCTGCCGACACCACGCCGCCATCAATCAACCACAGCCCACTCTAGATGCCAAATCCGTTTCACAGCCCCTGAGATAATAATTAAACTCTGTCTAATTTTTAATACTGAAATCTTTTGTATATTCATATAATGTAACTTTATCAATATAAGTTAAAATAAGCCTTAGGCAGCCACCACTAACAGCACAGTCCATCGATACAAAATTAAACTACCCCTATCTGTTTATACTCTATAGTTTCCATATAAAATTAAGTAATCATATAACAAATTGTTTGCCTTCCACATTGTTACTAGGTTAAGTAGTTCATAAGAAAAATTGTCAATCATATTTATATGTTGCCCCATGGGTAATATAAATAAATACCAAACTTATTACAAAAAAAAGTTCAGTGTTGAGCAAGAGCAGCAACCCCACCTCAGATCATTTGCCGCAGGCACATGTCTCCGGAACTGAACTGGCTAATAAGCAAATCATTGTCGACACCGAATTATTGTATGGTATAGAGTGGATTGAAGAAGCTCTAATAATTAACTGGGTGTCGAGCAGAAGCAGCACTTCCATTTCAAATCATTTGCTACCGGCGCATGTCTCCGAAACTGAAATGGCAAATAAGCAAATTTTTGTTGCCACCGATTTATCGTATGGGTATGAGTAATAAAAGTCCATCATTGACTAAGTGAATTAATTCTTCAATCAGCCACCCACCTCAAACCAAATATAACCTAGTCAATATCCAACCCACAAAATTAATTAACCATAATACATATTCTGCTCACTTAAAGGCTTCACCAAAGGAAAAAAAAAATTTTTTTCTCTCTTACGCATGCCAACCCCACGTACAATCGGCGGTAGAATCATCTCACCACAATCCTCCTAAAAAAAAAAAAATAAAACAGTAAAATAATAAACTCATCAACACAAACTACTGACCACTACCCGCACACACATTTCCACTACTTCAAATACTATATAACAGCCAAATAATTTATAAATTTTATACTTATATCACGAAAATCACAAACTAACACACACCAATAACAAATGTAAACAAGTGATGGTATTCTAACCGATGATCTATCGATATCAGTTAGCAACTTTCGCGGAACAATGGAATTGAACTCCCTAGTCAACTAAAATTAAAACTGATAATCTAACACAAATAAGCCAACTAAAATCGAAAATAAAAACATTAAAATTCACAGCAAAACAATACATACACATATTATGCAAAACCAGATAAAAATTAGATAAAAACGCTAACTAAAATCAAAACTAAAATATTAAAGTGCACAAAAAAATAACATTAATATTCATATCTATTAACTACTAATATCTAAAAACATATTTATATGATTATTTAACAAAACTAAATTTAACACATATAACAAAAACTACACCACTACATACTAAGCAAACATATGCCTGCGAACACGAGCTACTCCGCATAAAACTCTACATCTTACAAACATTCACGCCAAACTAATGACACTTGTCTCTGCAATAACAATCCATTCACACACCGCAATCAAGCACGAATTGAACACCCTAGCCAACGAAAATCAAAGCTACTTATTTTTCATAAATAAGCTAACTAAAATTGAAAATAAATAAAAAACATTCTGACACACAGCAAAAACAAAAGAAAAATATAAATTAAAATACTAAAATACGCAAAATTTAGCAAAATAAGATTCAATACATATAACACAAATACACCACTACATATTAAGCAACCATATTCCTGTAAACACGCTATACTAATAACACGCAACAACAATAACAATTCATTTATTTTTCCTACACACATCACACTCAAGCATAGGCTCGAATACTAACAGTAAAACAAGATAATTCAGCATAATAATAAATATCGCCCATAATTAATAAACATATAAACAATCCCTGATCACATCCACAAACACAGTAACCAAAACAATACAAATGCAAACATGACTTCCATATCATCCGAACCCAAACATATATGCACTCAGCAATATAAACAAATCTAAACATAATATAAAGAACAGCTAAAAGATACACATAGAAACTAGCCTGTGCTACCCCAGTTATACAATTTTACAACTATTCAACTAACATTCACCACCTTTAATAAGTTAAACACAAATACTCAAATTCAAACAAACAAAAGCCACTACTTCAAAAATAGCCAGACCCACGTCCAACACCCCTCGCTCCTCGCCTACTTTGCCAATTAACCAAACCCATAATTATCAAGTCAAGCTATCCCATATCCTCCACATAACTTTTACAACATTACAAAGCAATCAAATTAAATAAATAACTAGCAAAGCTATAAAATACGAAATATTAAATCTAGATCAGCATATAAATCAAACTTATGAAGTAAAGGTCATGCCACAGCCTAACAAACACAAAGCCCACGTACGCAACATCCAAACTCAATTACTCACACACTCAAAAGCAACATCACCCAACTTTACCATTCTGGTCACTGATCACTCACAGGCAGCCAATGAATCCCTTGGGAAACTCATTACCTAGCAATTTAACCTACCTACATTACTCGCAGTCAACAAAATAACAAAGCTAAATAATCTACTAATTAACCAGTAATAACATTTCATACACATGCAATCTCAACTATACCAATCCAGATTAAATAAATTATCAAACACTACAATTAAACTAATATGCAAAATACACCAACGAACTCATTGACTAACATCAACAATAGCATCAAATACACTCACACATATTATCCCACTACCCCAATACCCGGCATCCTCCAACAGCATGACTTCACTCAAAGCAGGCTGTTCTCGACTAGCCATACGCCTCCTTCAATATTCACCATCCATCAGCAATAAGACCAGTTATGCGCCGGCCATCTACGGCTCGTATCCCCAGCATCAGCAACACCTATAAAAAAAAAAAAACACTCCACAAAGAACCAACCCAAAATAGAATATGTTGATATCCAACTTATCTGACACATAATCCAGCCTTTATCTTCCAACGTCCATTGCCAGAAGACTATGAACAACACCTCTATGCGTCGACTCCCGGTCTATAATAAATAATAAACAAAACAAATTATTATAACGCATTTAACACAAATAAAAACCAACATGATCACATATGCACACATGCACACACCTAGTACGCTACCACTTGCTCACCACTTCACACCAAAAAAAAAAAAAAAAAAAACAACCTAGGGAAAACAATATTATCAAACGGACAATATTCTTTTTCTAATCAAGAACAAACTCACTTACCTGCTCTCATTCAACCACATAAATTCCAAACTCACAAACTTCCTTAAATCAGCTTAAATTTTCCTGTTGCATATGTGTGCAATAAGAGATGGAACATCCTAAAAAAAAAAAAAAACCTCCCTACCGATATACATCGATTAAGTCTAAGCGGAACACAATGAATGAAACAAAAATCGAAATTCAATTCAAACTAAAGCACATAACAGCCACAGTCGATTATTATAGTGAAATAATACTGAGAATCCCATTAAATCTGCCCTATTAATAACCTTTTCCCTGATATTTTATCAGCACACATAGATAAGCAAACAATTAACAGCAATCAAAATAAAAATGTTCATAATAAAACTAACATCATAAAGTCAAATATCTCTCTAACTGTCAAGCTAATTGCTAACAAAATACCTATAAACTTAAATGGCCTAATCACACGCTCGTAATTACTAAATTAACTAACACAACGATCAGGAGCGGCATCACCACGTCCTACACCTTATGAGGCCGACTCCATAAGAACCAAACAGATCTCGAAAAAACATCCAATCAACACCTAGAATAATTTAAACATAAATCAACTAGTTAATAAGTAAATCATAATTAAATTAAGGGCATCTAACGAACCAAACCAGCCAACTCAACCACCATTCTCAACAATCTACTAAAGCTAATGGGGAACCCAAAACCCGGCAAAAACGGACCCACGTCATCAACACTCCAATATACACACCACAGAAACACACACCGATAGCCAAACTTCCGCAGTGAGGATCCTAAGCGACAACCCTAATACACCACTTTAAAACATCCCGACATAAACAAACTAATACCTAATAGGTGCCTGGCAGGTCTCACAACACTCACACCACATTTAATCCATTAAATTAAATAACAAATCAAACTCAATAATCCAAAGTATTAAATACAAATAAAGTAAGCAAACCAAGAAAGCCAATAATATCTACTAATACACATGTAAATAAGCTACAAGCTACCATGAAACTGAAACAAGCAACACACAAATAAATATGACTACAAAGGCCCACATCAACAATAACATTCCACACACACACACATATGAATATCGAAAACATCCAATACACACTCACTTCATTCCTAATAATTAATTATAATAAATACAAATAAACAATATAAACTAAAATGCTATTAATATTAATCAATAATCTAAAAATTACCACAAAACTAAAGCAAGCTACACACTAAATAATACGCGTACAAACGCCCACAACAGCAATGCCATTCCACGAATGAACACTGTAAACACCCAACACACACTCACTCCACTCCTAATAACAATAAATAATATATACTATTATCTACAAACTACACAAAGCTCAAACTATTAACACGCAAACAAACAAGTCTACAAAGGCCTACAGCAACAATAACATTCCACACACACACACACTCATGAACACTGAAAATATCCAACACACACTCACTTCATTATTAATAACCAACTATAATAAATACAAATAAAAGTAATTAATAATCTACAAACTACCACAAAACTAAAACAAGATACACACTAATAAATACGCCTTCAAACGCCCACAACATCAATACCAATCCACGCATGAACACTGTAAACACCCAACACACACTCACCCCACTCCTAACAACAATAAATGATATACATTATTATTTACATACTACTTAAAACTTAAACTTTCAACACACAAGTCTACATAAGCCTACAGCAACAATAACATTCCACACACACACACATGAACACTGTAAACATCCAACACACACTCACTTCATTATTAATAAACAATTATAATAAATCCAAATAAATAAAATAATCTAGGGAGTTATTAATAGTAATTAATAATCTACAAACTGCCACAAAACTAAAACAAGATACACGCTAATAAATACGCCTACAAACGCCCACAACAACAATACCATTCCACGCATGAACACTTTAAACACCCAACACACACTCACTTCATTACTAATAATCAACTATAATAAATACAAATAAAAGTAATTAATAATCTACAAGCTACCACAAAACCAAAACAAGATACACACTAATAAATACGCCTACAAACGCCCACAACATCAATATCAATCCACGCATGAACACTGTAAACACCCAACACACACTCACCCCACTCCTAATAACAATAAATGATATACATTATTATTTACAAACTACACAAAACTTAAACTTTCAACACACAAACAAACAAGTCCACAAAAGCCTACAGCAACATTAACATTCCACACACACACACATGATCACTGAAAACATCCAACACACACTCACTTCATTATTAATAATCAATTATAATAAATACAAATAAATAAAATAATCTAGAGAATTATTAATAGTAATTAACAATCTACAAACTACCACAAAACTAAAACAAGATACACACTAATAAATACGCCTTCAAACGCCCACAACATCAATACCAATCCACGCATGAACACTGTAAACACCCAACACACACTCACCCCACTCCTAACAACAATAAATGATATACATTATTATTTACAAACTACTTAAAACTTAAACTTTCAACACACAAGTCTACATAAGCCTACAGCAACAATAACATTCCACACACACACACATGAACACTGTAAACATCCAACACACACTCACTTCATTATTAATAAACAATTATAATAAATCCAAATAAATAAAATAATCTAGGGAGTTATTAATAGTAATTAATAATCTACAAACTGCCACAAAACTAAAACAAGATACACGCTAATAAATACGCCTACAAACGCCCACAACAACAATACCATTCCACGCATGAACACTTTAAACACCCAACACACACTCACTTCATTACTAATAATCAACTATAATAAATACAAATAAAAGTAATTAATAATCTACAAGCTACCACAAAACCAAAACAAGATACACACTAATAAATACGCCTACAAACGCCCACAACATCAATATCAATCCACGCATGAACACTGTAAACACCCAACACACACTCACCCCACTCCTAATAACAATAAATGATATACATTATTATTTACAAACTACACAAAACTTAAACTTTCAACACACAAACAAACAAGTCCACAAAAGCCTACAGCAACATTAACATTCCACACACACACACATGATCACTGAAAACATCCAACACACACTCACTTCATTATTAATAATCAATTATAATAAATACAAATAAATAAAATAATCTAGAGAATTATTAATAGTAATTAACAATCTACAAACTACCACAAAACTAAAATAAGCTACACACTAATAAATACGCCTACAAACGCCCACAACAACAATATCATTCCACGCATGAACACTGTAAATACCAGACACACACTCACTCCTAATAACAATATTATTATCTACAAACTACACAAAACTCAAACTATTAACACGCAAACAAACAAGTCTACAAAGGCCTACAGCAACAATAACATTCCATACACACACATACATGAACACTGAAAACATCCAACACACACTCAATTCATTATTAATAATCAATTATAATAAACACAAATAAATAAAATAATATAGAGAGTTATTAATAGTAATTAACAATCTACAAACTACCACAAAACTAAAATAAGCTACACGCTAATAAATACCCCTCAATATCATTCCACGCATGAACACTGTAAACACCCGACACACACACTCACTCCACTCCTAATATTATAACAATATACATTATTATAATCTACAAGCTACACAAAACAAAACTCTCACAAACAAGTACGTCTACAAAGGCCTTCAGCAACAATAACATTCCACACGCACACACACGAACACTGAAACCATCCAACACTTCATTCCTAATAATTAATAATGATAAGTGCAAAAAAATAATAAAACAAGCATCACACAAATAAATACGCCCACAAAGGTACACACCAACATTAACACTCCACGCACACTCACACGAACACTGAAAACATTCAACACACGCTCACGAACACTCCCATCAACCAAATAATAATAAAAACTAACATACAACAAACTAGTAAGATAATAATAATAAAAATTTAATACACAACTAAATAACCTATAAACTACGACAAAACTAAAACAAGCAATACACAAATAAATACGCCTCCAACAACAATAACATTCCACACATTTACACAGAAATTATTCGCCACACACTCACTAACATACTCAGCAATAAATATAAATTATTAAACAAACTTGAAAGCCATTAAAAACCACTTAACATTAAACAACTTATTAAGTATTAAAAGCAAAAATAAAAACCTAAAAAAAGCAAATAATAACATCCTGCCAGCTCCTTTTAAATCAATTAAAATCCACACTAAACGCCTACTACAAACCAAATTGCTTGCTCCAGAATACCTGCTCCTCCAATAAGGAGCTCCACACACAGCACAAGCATACTTTCGGGGGGCCACCTACGCTGTCCTGAAGTAACAATTCCTAACCTGTTCTGCCAGTCGCCCACCCATATGGCTGGCAGTCTGGACCACCTGTTGTCAGCTCGGTGCAAGGTGGACTTGTGGTATGGACACGCCCAAAGTTGTCAACTTCAAGGCAACTATACCCACTGCTCTCCCACACAAGAAGTCAATATTTCTGCCGACACCACGCCGCCATCAATCAACCACAGCCCACTCTAGATGCCAAATCCGTTTCACAGCCCCTGAGATAATAATTAAACTCTGTCTAATTTTTAATACTGAAATCTTTTGTATATTCATATAATGTAACTTTATCAATATAAGTTAAAATAAGCCTTAGGCAGCCACCACTAACAGCACAGTCCATCGATACAAAATTAAACTACCCCCTATCTGTTTATACTCTATAGTTTCCATATAAAATTAAGTAATCATATAACAAATTGTTTGCCTTCCACATTGTTACTAGGTTAAGTAGTTCATAAGAAAATTGTCAATCATATTTATATGTTGCCCCATGGGTAGGAGGTATAAATAAATACCACATACAAAACATAAAAAAAAAAAAACTTTAAGATTCTTATGCATATTTTCTGACAAATAAACATTAAACTGAGCCTAAAACTGTAGATCGGACTGCATATATCTTGACAAAAATGAGTAAAAAACAGGAGGCAAACGAATCCCTAGCAGACGTCAACTCTGTGAGCGTTTCCAGTGACGTCTGTGTCGTTGACAACAGCTCCGACAATTCTGCCAAATCTATGGGGTGGCGCCACAGCCCCCCAGCTCAACGAAGCCCAACTACAGCCCTAGGGCTAACGTATCGCCCACACCAAGTGATGTCACTACCCCACCCACCCCAAATAGACCAATCACCCCCCCCCCCCAAAAACGCCACAACGGTGAAATAGAAACAGCCATAAACAAACTACGCCCAGTACACAAATATATGTTCAGCAAGCCTACCGGTATTTCTCCTAACACGAAGTTTACCACTGAGGAAACAAAATTTACTGCCAACTGCTCTACCCCTAAGCGTTCAAATGCCCATAACATAAACACTAGCCAGCGAAACCACATCCTAAACACCAAAAAAAATACCCAGCTTAATCAGCGTCTCTCACCAAACAATCCACACAATCATGTAACTCAAAAAAGCAACCGTTCAGGCTCACCACGCTCACAACTTGAACCAGAAATCTTAGAAAACATCGTGCTAAAAAGAGCGTCTACCCCACATTCCCTCGATCAACTAGATCAACACCCCCACCACCCTACCAACTCGCAAAACAACCAGCATCTCCTCCAACAATTAAACGAACAAAAACAAGCTGTACAGCAACAGCTCCAACTGATTGAACAGCAACTCAACAAAAGTACCCACCACCCTCAGCAGCCATTTCAGACAATTAATAACAAACCCCAGTGCACCCCGCCTATAACCCCTCGTCTACTCTCCCCATACCAGCCCCATCCTGCCGCCACCCAAGACTATCCCACTAAAAATACTACACAAAAGGAAACATTCGAGCGGCAGTTTGAAAACCATATAAAAACAGCCCGTAAATCGGCGCTAGTAGTCGAACCTCCCATCCTTCCCATAAGGAGCCCTGACTCACTAGCTTCCTACCCTGAACAGCAGCAACCACCCACTACACAACATCGAAAACAACCACAACTACAAAATGCCAACACCAAACCAAAATCCCCAACACCTAAAACATCACTCCCCATAGCTAATAGTAAAATTCCTTCCATATTTATCCCCCAAATCTCCTCGATAGATAGCATATTCAGCATTATTAAAACCTCTGCCAATCCCATCCACTACACCACAACCTGTGGTCGGGAGCGAGGACTCGAATCAAATGCTCTGATATTAATTCCTACACAGGACTCCTTGAGCTACTCCAAAACAATAAAATTCACCTACACACTCATCAGATGCCCCAAGACAGAGGAGTACGTGTGGTCATCAAAGGCCTGCACGCCACTACCCCAACTGAGACCATTCGCACACTTCTGTCTAATCTCGGGTACGCAACCAAATATATAAACGTTCTCAAAAACAAATTTACAGGAATTCCGCTAAACTCATTCGAAATAGAAATTGATGCCAAAACAATCCAAAACATTGAAGATCTGCTTAAAATAAATAGACTAGGGAGCCAAGAAGTGTTGCTTGAACGCCAGGCCTTACGTACAGAACCGGTCCAATGTCATCGCTGCCAAGCCTTTGGCCACAGCAAGAACTACTGCCGCAGAGCTTTCGTCTGCCTCAAATGCGCAGGATCCCACCCTACCGTGGAGTGTAAAAAGAAAGAAACTCACCAGGACTATGTGCCAATTGTGGCAATCAACACATAGCATCATTTAAAGGCTGCCCAACATATAAAGCAGAAAGATCAAAACTTTTAGCCAACAAACTAACCAACCTACCAATCACGCACGAAATAGCTGCTTCTAATACATATGTTCAAAGTCATCCACCCATCCCACCAACAGCCCACGAAATCCCGCCTGAGCTAATCCAGCCTCAATTATCCATTTTAAAACCTCCAAATCAAGCCCTTACTCCCCAGCCCCAAAGACTGCGAATGCGAGCTCCTATAAACAGCCCCAAACCTCCCTCCCAAACCAAGCCATTATCTGCCCCACTGGAGCCACTGAGATCCACACACATCTCCTTCGCAAAAAAACCTATAGCCAAACTGCGCTTGAGGCTAATTTTCAGCCAAAGCCACCAATGACTCTAAAGTCAAGCAAGCTACTCCTGCCTCGCATAGCACAGCTACCCCAAAAGCCCCCTCTCAGACCACCACAACAACAATATATACCGTCACAACATACAAATCACTCACAACAGATCGAGTACCTAAACATCAACTCAATCCCAAACAGTCAGACTACCATCCCGACTCAGCAACATGACCTTATGCAACTGCACAATGCCGTTTTAAACAACGCCCAGAGCATCACCTTATTAAGTGACAAAATCGACATTCTCTTCAAGAAGTTTAATGATCACTTCGGTCATATCCCTAATGACAAGATAAGCCCAGCCAATGTCAACTCAATCGACAACAAATAATAGCCTATCAATTAATTCAACATGCCCACCTAAGCGGCAAGATTGATACGCTCCTTAAAACAGTCAAAACCATTTTGACCTAACCCTAGCTTCCTGGCTACATCTTAGCCTGCAAATAACACGAAAATTCGCCTAATTCCCTACGAATAGCAGTAACAAGAATCTCCCCAAACATAAGCTACCTGATTCTCCCAAAAAAATATATATAAATAATAAAACCTATCAAACTAGAACACCTAATATCCCTAACTCTATACTTATAACTTAACTTACTCACTATTCACTTAAATAATAGCTTAATAAAGAATTATAATAGTATAGCAGCGTTTGATGAAGATCTCCGTCGCCAGCTCTTCTTTACGCAAAACCCACCGGCGTTACATTGTATTCTGCGTACCACAAACCCTGCAATACAAGAGAAACACACGTTAATTATAGTTAAACCAACTCAAGTATTCACTAAATAATAATAATAACTCGATTTACTAGTTCACCCCTCCATTCCGGCCAAATACATTAGCAGACTGTAAACTGAAAATAAACAAAAAAAAAAAAAACATACACCACATGTAATACAAATCAAAATCTATAGACTAATTTGGTTTAACTTAACTTATCTAAACTGAACATCCAGCCGTCACTCATCCTAACTCAAGCCCCACACAGGTCACAGCCAGTCCTCCTAAAAAGAAATAAAATTAAACACAAACATTCCTTCACAATATCGCACCTACTTACCTCTTAGTCCTGCCAGTTGCTACTGCCAGAGTTATCAGCCGCCGTGAGCACCTCGTCCGTCTTCCTTAAAATAGAATCCAATCAAAACACTAATATCAACTTAGCTATAAATAGTTAAATAACTTAATCTCTTATAAATCTCATACACTAGCTAATCAGCACAATTAAACGTCATATATCACACCATGTCCAATATGCACGCAACTAAAACACAAAAAATTAACACGTGCATACACACACACGCAACACAACCAACCATCCTTGCTATCACGCCTACTTACTGCCAAAATGCCTGCAGACGCACCGAATCTCAAAGTATTCCCGTTCAGCCGACGTCCACCTAAAATCAACACATACTTGATGCCGCTCCACTTCAACCGACGCCTGCTACACTGACGCAACTCTACGCATATGCAATCTTGCGTAATTGCGATACATTAATCAGCAACTAATGCACACGCATCCTGCCTCGGCCCTCGCACCTACGCATCCCCAGTCCCGCTCGCACCTATAAGCAACACAAAAAACAATCACCGTCAAATGGCTACATACAAATAAAACAGCACTGCTTACTTACATTGGAGAGATGTCATACGCCTTCCTGCACTACCCTTCCAAAACATCCGACGGTCACTCTTCCATCAAAACCTGTGAAGAAACACTTACATAAATACTTTCAACAATTGGATCTATTTACCACTACCATTCAAAATTACAAGTTCCCTCTGCCGCCATCTCCACAAAATCGACATCGCCCAACGCCGTCCTCCAGCCATCTGCAAAAAATTAAATCAAACATCAACATAATTAAAACCAACAAAACTAAATACAGTATCATCACTATCCTATTCACAAACTAATCCTGCACTGCTCCTGATTTAACATCTTCAATCCTGCTCGAAGCTGAAATAAAATAAATTGATCTCCATTAAAGCAACCCTACAAATATGTAAACATAAACTTACTCACCGCACAAGCACGCCAATAGACACCAACCACTTTGTCCAGTGCCAGTGGCCGCTCTTCTAATTGTCGCCAAACTCTGTCATAAAAAAGAAAAGCATAACTATTAATGCCCACCGGATAAATCAACTCGCCGACTAATATGCTCACCCTTACTATCGCCATCCAAAGTGCGCATGCTGCCAGAAAGGTCGCCCAGTCACCGCCACCTGCAAAAACAATAAAGAAGGAAACTTAAACACACATAATCAAAACCACAACACTTCAAATTAATATAATGCAAATTAACCAAAATACTACCTTATTGCTCGCTTTGCCTCAGTCCTGTTCGTCACTGTAACTGAACAAATACAAACAATTACAAAATACCCATCCAATCTCACAATATTGTACCTACTTACCTTGGAGTCATGCCACTTGCCACAAGAATAGCCGCAATAGCGATGCCCTTCGGAATATGCCTCTAAACCGCTAACCACCTGTAAACAATCAAAAAATAATAATTAACATAAATTCAATTAAAATAATATTAAACTATTTACATAAAATGATGCTGCCTCTCCTCAACTATCGCTTACTGCACTGATGCAACTCTGCGCCTATGCGATGCATCGATTGCCTACCGATGCGACGCAACATACAACCAGCCTACTAAAAGCTGACTGATACACTCAATATGTCGACCAAATGGCGTCAATTTCCAATACTGGCTGTTAACACTAGAATGCAACCCAAATACAAACAAAACAAACCATAAATAACACAATTATACCAACCGACAAATATAAAATTATATTAAATAATAATAATCCAGTACTAAATATAACACACAATATTAATATTAATTACATATTAAAGAACAATTAATGCACGCGCAGCCTACAATTGGCTGGCTGGTACAATCAACCAAGAAGCGGCGTCCTCCAGCACAGCCTGCCCGACCTCTGAAATATATCAATACAAATTTATTCAATAATCACACAAAAACACATAGGACACGCTAACTCACAATTAAGTCACGCCCGACGTCACTGTCCGCACCACTCGCCGCCACGGTCGCCCGCCTTTTGCTCAACAAAACCTGTAAATAAAACACAATTATAATCATCAACAACAAACTCAAGATCAAAACTACCAATCATCAAACCCTTTACTCACCTTCGTCATTGCCCTTCCTGCAAAATTGTCGTCTCCAGTCCTGCCTTGGCCATCGCACCCACGCATTCCCAGTCCTGCTCGCACCTATAAACAACACAAAAACAACTTCCGTCAAACAACTACATATAGAAACACATCAAGGCTTACTGCCCCTGGAGTGCTGCCACTCGCCTCTCAGCATTGTCTTGCCGCCAGGAACCGCTAGTCACTATTCCACCAAAACCTAAAAAGAAACACACACACAATCACCATCACCAATTGGATATTTGAAACACTATCGTGCAAACTTACACATTCCCATCGCCGTCATCTCCGCAAAGTCAACATCGCCCAACGCCGTCCTCCAGTCATCTGCAAAAAACAAATCAAACATTTACATAATTAAAACCAACATAACTAAATATAGATTTATAACTATCCTATTCACAAATTAATCCTGCATTGCTCCTGCTTCAATATCTTTAATCCTGTTCGCCAGCTGAAATAAAATAAATAAATCTTCACTAAAATACATTACAAATACGTAAACACGAGCTCACTTACCACACAATGCACGCCAATAGACACCATCCACACTGTCCGACGCCAGTGGCCGCACATCTAACTGTCTTCAAACTCTGCCATAAAGAAGAAATGCATAACTATTAATCTCCACCTGAAAAATCAACTCGCCGACTAATATGCTCACCTTGCTATCGCCATTCAAAATGCGCATGCTGCCAGAAACATCGTTCAGTCTCCGCCACCTGCAAAATACAAGCAAGAAGGAAATTAAATCACACATAAATATAGCTACAACACTCCAAATTAAAACAACGCAAATTAACCAAAATACTACCTTATTACTCGCTTTGCCTTATACGATTATACGAGGACTGAGGTCCTGTTCTTCACTGTAACTGAACAATTACAAACAATTTTAAAATAATCATTCAATCCCACAATAATGTACCCACCTTGGAGTCCTGCCACTTGCTACTGATAATGCCATTCCGCCGCTGCGAGCTGCTCATCCGCCTTCCTGAAAAAAAAAAAATATATATAATCCAGCACTATTATTAATATCAATCAAACCATAGCACAATCACTTATAAACATCACACACAAGCTAACCAACGCTAACTAATTCATAAACATTTCACCTTGCTTATTTTGCATGCCGCCGCCAATTCACCAACATTTGCATGCACATGTTCATACTCACACACATAACAACAAAGCAATCGTCCTACGACATCTCACTTGCCACAATAATGCCCGCAATAGCGTCGCCCTTCGGTGCATGCCCCTCAACTGTTAACCACCTGTAAACAAACAATAATTAACATAAACTATCAATGAAAATAATACAATACTACTTACATAAAATGATGCTGCTTCTTCACAAATATCGCTTACTACACTGATGCAACTCTGCGCCTACGCGATGCATCGATTACCTACCGATGCAACGCAGCATACAATCAGCCTACCAAAAGCTGACTGATACACTCAATATATCTACCAAATGGCCTCAATTTCCAATACTGGCTGACAAAGCTAGAATGCAACCCAATCAAATACAAAAACAAAGCATAAATAACACAATTTATAACAGCTGATAAATTTAAATTATATTAAACAATACTAATTCAACAACTAAATATAACATGCAATGTCAAATACATCTCAATTAACAATTAATGCACAAGCAGCCTACAATGTCCGCACCACTCGCCGTAACGGTCGCCTTTCCTTCAACAAAACCTATTAATAGAATACAATTATAATCATCAATAACAAACCCAAGCATAAAACTGCCAATCACCATGCCTCTTACTCACCTTTGCCGCCGCCTTTCCTGCAAAATCATCGTCTCCAGTCCTGCCCTGGCCATCACATCCACGCAATCCGAGTCCTGTCTCGCATCTATAATCAACACAACAACAATTCCCGTCAAATAACTAAATATAGAAATACAACAATGTTTACTTACCCTGGATTTCTGCCACTCGCCTCTCTGCATTGTCCTGCCGCCAAGAACCGCTAACCATTCTCCCATCAAAACCTAAGAATTAACACATATATTCAACAATTGGATCTACCTATCACCATCAGGCAAACTTACACACACTTATCGCAGCCATCTCCACAAAATCGACATCCTCCAACGCTGTCCACCAGTCACCTGCAAATAAAATAAAGATCATTAACATAATTAAAACCAACAAAACTAAACACAGTCTCATAACTATCCTATTCACAAATAAATCCTGCATTGCACCTGCTTTAACATCTTCATTCCGGTACGCCAGCTGAAATAAAATAAATTAATCTTCATTAAAACAACATTACAAATACGTTAACATAAGCCTACTCACCGCACATGCACGCCAACAGTCACTATCCACTCTGCCCACCGCCAGTAGCCGCTCTTCTGACTGCCACCAAATTCTGTTATAAAGAAGAAGTACATAAATTATAATCCCCACTTGAAAAACAACCCGCCGACTAAAACGCTCACCTTTGCTATCGCCATCCACATTGCGCAGCCTTCCAGAAACGTCCTTCAGCCGCCGCTCCTGCAAAAACAAGAAAAAAAAAAGAAATTAAAACACACATAAATATAACTTACAACACTCCAATTTAAAACAGCGAGAATTAACCAAAATACCAAAATGTCCTAATTACTCGCTTTGCCTGTTGCGATTCTTCAGTCCTGCTCGTCACTGAACCTGGACAAATACAAACAATGCCAAAATAGTCATGCAATTCCACAATATTGTACCTACTCACCCTAGAGTCCTGCCGCATGCTACTGCCAACGCCATCCGCCGAAGCGAGCTGCTCATCCGCCTTCCTGAAAAATAATCCAAATATAATTATTAATATCAATCAAACCATAACAAAATCACTTATAAATACCACATACTAGCCAAATAACGCTCACTAATTCATAAACATTTCACCCTGCTTATCTTGCATGCTGCCGCCAATTCATAACACAATGCATGCACATGTTCATACTCACACACACATAACACAGCAATCATCCTATGACATCACACCTGCCAACATAATAGCCGCAATAGCGTCGCCCTTCGGAGTATGCTCCTCAACCATTATACCACCTGTAAACAAACAAAAAAATTTATTAAAAAAATAATTAACATAAATTCAATTATAATAATACAAAACTATTTACATAAAATGACGCCGCTTCTCCTCAACTCCACTGATGCAACTCTGCGCCTATGCGATGCATCGATTACCAACCGATGCCTCGCAGCATACTAAAAGCTGACTGATGCATGTAATATATCGTCCAAGACGCTTCATTTTCCAATACTGGCTGCCAACACTAGAATGCAAATTTTCTAATGCAAATGAAATAAATAAACATATAACACAATAAATAACAAATAAACTAATAATAATAAATAAATAAAATAAATTCTCATATAATCTGATCCTGCTCCAATCGACCACTCCACCGATTCAACACTGCACCAATGAAATTATCGATAATAAGCTGCAATAAGCTGGCTGATACAACAACCGGCCCTGATCTGGCAAATCCCTTAACAGGCTGCCAACACTGAAAATCAACACTGAAAACCAACTCAAACTAATAAATTACAATCTAAGCTAAATAAAACAATAAACTAAAAAATAATAATTATGCACAATACCAGACACAAATCCATCAAAAGCCACATCACCCAGCAACCAAATGTAATCTGGCAACTCCCAGCACGCCAGCTGTAACACATGCCCCAAAATCCAGCCAGGTGGCAACGCAGCTCTCAGCTGTTGTTGCCTACAAACTGATCATACGCATGAAGCAGCTGCTTAAACTACACTGGCCAACAAAATTGCCAATGTTATATCTACTTAGATAATAATTAGAATTAGTCATTTAATGTCAAAACTACTTAAGGAAAGAAAATAATTAAATCAAAAAACAAAAAAAAAAAAAAATGTATATAAAAATATAATTGGCCAACACAAATAAAATTTACTAAAAAATGTTTAACTAATAAAAACCCAAAAAAATACACAATATATAACACACTAAAAAAAAATAATAAAAAAAAAGGCCACCACGAACATACAAATTACCCATAAATTCTACTAAATAAGTTAACTCTAAATTTTATGTATTATTATATCTATATACAACTTAACAATAGTAAACAACGGATGAATCCCACTGAATAACTGAGAAATTCGATTACGAATATCTGAAGCGAGAGCAGCAACTACTACGTCACGCGCATAGCAGACCCAAGCAGTCCAAATACTTCTGCTGCATACTTTTGACCTCACGGCTGTCCTGCCTTACCGCCTGCCTTGGCTACGGACCTGCGATCCTCTAATTCCTAATCGGTTCTAACGCCAGGATACCCATCAGCCACATGATGCTACTCACCAAGTCATCAGTTATGGTGCTATGTGGACCTGCCATTGATGCCATCTAACTTGCAATTGTCCCTGGCAAAACCACCGTCACCTTGCTGAGAAAACCATCTCTACTCAACATCACTCCAACATGTAAACTCTCTGCCCACTTAAGCCCAACAATCAAACTGCACCATCAACGCCAACATCAGATTGAACTCCTAGCACCGACTCCATACATTTAAAACCATAATCCAACACTGTAACATATTATTTATTCAATTCCTTTGTTTTCCACTCACTCACTGTTTACTTATTGTTAAATTCCATCATATTTTATTCTTTCCATTTCATTGTTATTAATATAATTTTTACTTTTAAGATAGGCTAACCACATTGTCACTAATATTTATAAGTTGCCCCATGGGTAATATAAATAAATATAAAATTATTAAAAAAAAAAAAAAAAAAACAACCACGAACATACAAATTACCCATAAATTCTACTAAATAAGTTAACTCTAAATTTTATGTATTATTATATCTATATACAACTTAACAATAGTAAACAACGGATGAATCCCACTGAATAACTGAGAAATTCGATTACGAATATCTGAAGCGAGAGCAGCAACTACTACGTCACGCGCATAGCAGACCCAAGCAGTCCAAATACTTCTGCTGCATACTTTTGACCTCACGGCTGTCCTGCCTTACCGCCTGCCTTGGCTACGGACCTGCGATCCTCTAATTCCTAATCGGTTCTAACGCCAGGATACCCATCAGCCACATGATGCTACTCACCAAGTCATCAGTTATGGTGCTATGTGGACCTGCCATTGATGCCATCTAACTTGCAATTGTCCCTGGCAAAACCACCGTCACCTTGCTGAGAAAACCATCTCTACTCAACATCACTCCAACATGTAAACTCTCTGCCCACTTAAGCCCAACAATCAAACTGCACCATCAACGCCAACACCAGATTGAACTCCTAGCACCGACTCCATACATTTAAAACCATAATCCAACACTGTAACATATTATTTATTCAATTCCTTTGTTTTCCACTCACTCACTGTTTACTTATTGTTAAATTCCATCATATTTTATTCTTTCCATTTCATTGTTATTAATATAATTTTTACTTTTAAGATAGGCTAACCACATTGTCACTAATATTTATAAGTTGCCCCATGGGTAATATAAATAAATATAAAATTATTAAAAAAAAATAAAAAATGTTTAACTAATAAAAACCCAAAAAAATACACAATATATAACACACTAAAAAAAATAATAAAAAAAGGCCACCACGAACATACAAATTACCCATAAATTCTACTAAATAAGTTAACTCTAAATTTTATGTATTATTATATCTATATACAACTTAGCAATAGTAAACAACGGATGAATCCCACTGAATAACTGAGAAATTCGATTACGAATATCTGAAGCGAGAGCAGCAACTACTACGTCACGCGCATAGCAGACCCAAGCAGTCCAAATACTTCTGCTGCATACTTTTGACCTCACGGCTGTCCTGCCTTACCGCCTGCCTTGGCTACGGACCTGCGATCCTCTAATTCCTAATCGGTTCTAACGCCAGGATACCCATCAGCCACATGATGCTACTCACCAAGTCATCAGTTATGGTGCTATGTGGACCTGCCATTGATGCCATCTAACTTGCAATTGGCCCTGGCAAAACCACCGTCACCTTGCTGAGAGTTGTGCCACGACCACGACACGTTCAAACTGGAATTGCCAATTCAAAGAGTAACAATTTCAAACAAAATTCCATGTTTGTAGTGTCTGGCTGCCCTGGTAAAACTCAGCAAATGACGTGTGAAGTGTTCGTAGCCAGAAAACAAGTTCATACCCTAGCCTGGGTCCTTGTTCGGTTCGGAGTTATTAAATTGCATCGTTGCCAGTGCCGTTGGCAGTGCAATCCCGTCGCGTGTTATCAGTGTCAGTGTGTGTGTAAAAGTGTTAGGAAATAGCAGTGCATTTCCCCCTTGGTGCGAGGAGTTCTCTTAGCTGTTTGTCAGTCGACTGCAATACCCTGCAGCTCAACTGGCTAAGCTGACTAGTAAATCATAATATCCTCCCTTAAGGTCCGGAAACTGCAACTTGCCTTCCTAAAAATACACTTTACATAAAAAAAGTGCAAACAAAAGTGAAAAGTGCAAATCACCTGCTAGTGGTCACACTGACGCGCAGTGAGGCTCCAAGCAGTGCTCACAATCAGAGCAACTCATAGCGCCAAGCAGTGCGCCACATATAAGCAGTGAACAGTGCCTGCCAACACCTCACTTGAAGTTGCACAAAGTCAATGCTGTTCACAGCGCCAATAATCACCAAACCTAATAAAAAAACCTAGTGCATCTATACAAACCAATTATATAACCAGTCTGCAGCTCGTGACTTGCCATATCAACACCAATAGTGAAGCCTTCCAACGCCCTTCGCTTAAGCAGTTCACACCACCAAGCTCACCTAAGCATCAGCAAGCAGTGTGCCACAGGCCAACAGCTTTCCAATCAGTGCAAGCAGTACAGCAGAGCATCAGCAAAGCAGCAGCAAGCAGCACACGTATCCTGCACTACCAACACTTCCCACACCTTTTTACCAGCAAGTACTAACTAGAACAGAAAATACAATAGTATAAAGCCAAAACTAACCAAAACAAAATTTGAAAAAAAATTGTTCATTAATACCAAAAACGGAAATATAGAGAAAAATATTTAAAGAAAAAAAACCAAAAATAAGAAAAAAAACACAAAAGAAAATTGAAACCAAAAAGTAATAAAATTAATAGTATATTATAGCAAAGAATAAAAGTAATTAAATAAAAGTATATTATAGTAAAGAATAAAAGTAATTAAATAAAAGTATATTATAGTAAAGAATAAAAGTAATTAAATAAAAGTATATTATAGTAAAGAATAAAGATTTGATTCTGTCTCTTATTGTCCTTAAGTATCTGTTAAAACGTAAGTAATTGTTCCGCTTAGTTTTACCTTGTTTAAAACAGTGTTTCGTGAACGTCTCTTATGTGCTGCAATTTACCGTAAAATCTGAAGTCTCTAATTTATGTTCTTAGCAGTAATTTATAAATCAGAAGACAAGATACCAGAATTTTACTGATGATCAATACAGTGTAACAAGAATCAATCACTGCCAATACAGAAATCATCTAAGCCTACCACTCAACTCAAATCATCAACATAAACAATACATGCCCTTACATAGCACGCAATCTACCATAAATTCAATCCCTATCTTGCCTTCCTACTTGTTCTCACGTCTCTTTATATATATACGTATACTTGTTCTGTGTAGTTTTACCTGTCTAAAACACTCTCCCCTTGAACGTCCAGTATTTACGTTACATGTTTTACATCTACACTTTAAGATTCTTATGCATATTTTCTGACAAATAAACATTAAACTGAGCCTAAAACTGTAGATCGGACTGCATATATCTTGACAAAAATGAGTAAAAAACAGGAGGCAAACGAATCCCTAGCAGACGTCAACTCTGTGAGCGTTTCCAGTGACGTCTGTGTCGTTGACAACAGCTCCGACAATTCTGCCAAATCTATGGGGTGGCGCCACAGCCCCCCAGCTCAACGAAGCCCAACTACAGCCCTAGGGCTAACGTATCGCCCACACCAAGTGATGTCACTACCCCACCCACCCCAAATAGACCAATCAGCGGACTCAAGCGTACTATACGTGCACCCTACCGCCCCCCCAGCCCAAAACGCCACAACGGTGAAATAGAAACAGCCATAAACAAACTACGCCCAGTACACAAATATATGTTCAGCAAGCCTACCGGTATTTCTCCTAACACGAAGTTTACCACTGAGGAAACAAAATTTACTGCCAACTGCTCTACCCCTAAGCGTTCAAATGCCCATAACATAAACACTAGCCAGCGAAACCACATCCTAAACACCAAAAAAAATACCCAGCTTAATCAGCGTCTCTCACCAAACAATCCACACAATCATGTAACTCAAAAAAGCAACCGTTCAGGCTCACCACGCTCACAACTTGAACCAGAAATCTTAGAAAACATCGTGCTAAAAAGAGCGTCTACCCCACATTCCCTCGATCAACTAGATCAACACCCCCACCACCCTACCAACTCGCAAAACAACCAGCATCTCCTCCAACAATTAAACGAACAAAAACAAGCTGTACAGCAACAGCTCCAACTGATTGAACAGCAACTCAACAAAAGTACCCACCACCCTCAGCAGCCATTTCAGACAATTAATAACAAACCCCAGTGCACCCCGCCTATAACCCCTCGTCTACTCTCCCCATACCAGCCCCATCCTGCCGCCACCCAAGACTATCCCACTAAAAATACTACACAAAAGGAAACATTCGAGCGGCAGTTTGAAAACCATATAAAAACAGCCCGTAAATCGGCGCTAGTAGTCGAACCTCCCATCCTTCCCATAAGGAGCCCTGACTCACTAGCTTCCTACCCTGAACAGCAGCAACCACCCACTACACAACATCGAAAACAACCACAACTACAAAATGCCAACACCAAACCAAAATCCCCAACACCTAAAACATCACTCCCCATAGCTAATAGTAAAATTCCTTCCATATTTATCCCCCAAATCTCCTCGATAGATAGCATATTCAGCATTATTAAAACCTCTGCCAATCCCATCCACTACACCACAACCTGTGGTCGGGAGCGAGGACTCCGAATCAAATGCTCTGATATTAATTCCTACACAGGACTCCTTGAGCTACTCCAAAACAATAAAATTCACCTACACACTCATCAGATGCCCCAAGACAGAGGAGTACGTGTGGTCATCAAAGGCCTGCACGCCACTACCCCAACTGAGACCATTCGCACACTTCTGTCTAATCTCGGGTACGCAACCAAATATATAAACGTTCTCAAAAACAAATTTACAGGAATTCCGCTAAACTCATTCGAAATAGAAATTGATGCCAAAACAATCCAAAACATTGAAGATCTGCTTAAAATAAATAGACTAGGGAGCCAAGAAGTGTTGCTTGAACGCCAGGCCTTACGTACAGAACCGGTCCAATGTCATCGCTGCCAAGCCTTTGGCCACAGCAAGAACTACTGCCGCAGAGCTTTCGTCTGCCTCAAATGCGCAGGATCCCACCCTACCGTGGAGTGTAAAAAAGAAAGAAACTCACCAGGACTATGTGCCAATTGTGGCAATCAACACATAGCATCATTTAAAGGCTGCCCAACATATAAAGCAGAAAGATCAAAACTTTTAGCCAACAAACTAACCAACCTACCAATCACGCACGAAATAGCTGCTTCTAATACATATGTTCAAAGTCATCCACCCATCCCACCAACAGCCCACGAAATCCCGCCTGAGCTAATCCAGCCTCAATTATCCATTTTAAAACCTCCAAATCAAGCCCTTACTCCCCAGCCCCAAAGACTGCGAATGCGAGCTCCTATAAACAGCCCCAAACCTCCCTCCCAAACCAAGCCATTATCTGCCCCACTGGAGCCACTGAGATCCACACACATCTCCTTCGCAAAAAAAACCTATAGCCAAACTGCGCTTGAGGCTAATTTTCAGCCAAAGCCACCAATGACTCTAAAGTCAAGCAAGCTACTCCTGCCTCGCATAGCACAGCTACCCCAAAAGCCCCCTCTCAGACCACCACAACAACAATATATACCGTCACAACATACAAATCACTCACAACAGATCGAGTACCTAAACATCAACTCAATCCCAAACAGTCAGACTACCATCCCGACTCAGCAACATGACCTTATGCAACTGCACAATGCCGTTTTAAACAACGCCCAGAGCATCACCTTATTAAGTGACAAAATCGACATTCTCTTCAAGAAGTTTAATGATCACTTCGGTCATATCCCTAATGACAAGATAAGCCCAGCCAATGTCAACTCAATCGACAACAAATAATAGCCTATCAATTAATTCAACATGCCCACCTAAGCGGCAAGATTGATACGCTCCTTAAAACAGTCAAAACCATTTTGACCTAACCCTAGCTTCCTGGCTACATCTTAGCCTGCAAATAACACGAAAATTCGCCTAATTCCCTACGAATAGCAGTAACAAGAATCTCCCCAAACATAAGCTACCTGATTCTCCCAAAAAAATATATATAAATAATAAAACCTATCAAACTAGAACACCTAATATCCCTAACTCTATACTTATAACTTAACTTACTCACTATTCACTTAAATAATAGCTTAATAAAGAATTATAATAGTATAGCAGCGTTTGATGAAGATCTCCGTCGCCAGCTCTTCTTTACGCAAAACCCACCGGCGTTACATTGTATTCTGCGTACCACAAACCCTGCAATACAAGAGAAACACACGTTAATTATAGTTAAACCAACTCAAGTATTCACTAAATAATAATAATAACTCGATTTACTAGTTCACCCCTCCATTCCGGCCAAATACATTAGCAGACTGTAAACTGAAAATAAACAAAAAAAAAAAAAAAACATACACCACATGTAATACAAATCAAAATCTATAGACTAATTTGGTTTAACTTAACTTATCTAAACTGAACATCCAGCCGTCACTCATCCTAACTCAAGCCCCACACAGGTCACAGCCAGTCCTCCTAAAAAGAAATAAAATTAAACACAAACATTCCTTCACAATATCGCACCTACTTACCTCTTAGTCCTGCCAGTTGCTACTGCCAGAGTTATCAGCCGCCGTGAGCACCTCGTCCGTCTTCCTTAAAATAGAATCCAATCAAAACACTAATATCAACTTAGCTATAAATAGTTAAATAACTTAATCTCTTATAAATCTCATACACTAGCTAATCAGCACAATTAAACGTCATATATCACACCATGTCCAATATGCACGCAACTAAAACACAAAAAATTAACACGTGCATACACACACACGCAACACAACCAACCATCCTTGCTATCACGCCTACTTACTGCCAAAATGCCTGCAGACGCACCGAATCTCAAAGTATTCCCGTTCAGCCGACGTCCACCTAAAATCAACACATACTTGATGCCGCTCCACTTCAACCGACGCCTGCTACACTGACGCAACTCTACGCATATGCAATCTTGCGTAATTGCGATACATTAATCAGCAACTAATGCACACGCATCCTGCCTCGGCCCTCGCACCTACGCATCCCCAGTCCCGCTCGCACCTATAAGCAACACAAAAAACAATCACCGTCAAATGGCTACATACAAATAAAACAGCACTGCTTACTTACATTGGAGAGATGTCATACGCCTTCCTGCACTACCCTTCCAAAACATCCGACGGTCACTCTTCCATCAAAACCTGTGAAGAAACACTTACATAAATACTTTCAACAATTGGATCTATTTACCACTACCATTCAAAATTACAAGTTCCCTCTGCCGCCATCTCCACAAAATCGACATCGCCCAACGCCGTCCTCCAGCCATCTGCAAAAAATTAAATCAAACATCAACATAATTAAAACCAACAAAACTAAATACAGTATCATCACTATCCTATTCACAAACTAATCCTGCACTGCTCCTGATTTAACATCTTCAATCCTGCTCGAAGCTGAAATAAAATAAATTGATCTCCATTAAAGCAACCCTACAAATATGTAAACATAAACTTACTCACCGCACAAGCACGCCAATAGACACCAACCACTTTGTCCAGCGCCAGTGGCCGCTCTTCTAATTGTCGCCAAACTCTGTCATAAAAAGAAAAGCATAACTATTAATGCCCACCGGATAAATCAACTCGCCGACTAATATGCTCACCCTTACTATCGCCATCCAAAGTGCGCATGCTGCCAGAAAGGTCGCCCAGTCACCGCCACCTGCAAAAACAATAAAGAAGGAAACTTAAACACACATAATCAAAACCACAACACTTCAAATTAATATAATGCAAATTAACCAAAATACTACCTTATTGCTCGCTTTGCCTCAGTCCTGTTCGTCACTGTAACTGAACAAATACAAACAATTACAAAATACCCATCCAATCTCACAATATTGTACCTACTTACCTTGGAGTCATGCCACCTGCTGCTGCTAATGCCAACCGCCGCTGCGTGCTGCTCATCTGCCTTCCTGAAAAAATAACCCTTATATAATTATTAACATCAAACAAACCATGACACAAATACCATAATATAAAAAAAAATCATAAATACCACACACTAACTAAACAACGCTAACTATTTCAAAAACAATACACCTTGCATATTTTGCATGCCGCCGCCAATTCATCAACACAATGCATCGTACATCACACACACATAACTCAGCAATCATCCTATGACATCACACTTGCCACAAGAATAGCCGCAATAGCGATGCCCTTCGGAATATGCCTCTAAACCGCTAACCACCTGTAAACAATCAAAAAATAATAATTAACATAAATTCAATTAAAATAATATTAAACTATTTACATAAAATGATGCTGCCTCTCCTCAACTATCGCTTACTGCACTGATGCAACTCTGCGCCTATGCGATGCATCGATTGCCTACCGATGCGACGCAACATACAACCAGCCTACTAAAAGCTGACTGATACACTCAATATGTCGACCAAATGGCGTCAATTTCCAATACTGGCTGTTAACACTAGAATGCAACCCAAATACAAACAAAACAAACCATAAATAACACAATTATACCAACCGACAAATATAAAATTATATTAAATAATAATAATCCAGTACTAAATATAACACACAATATTAATATTAATTACATATTAAAGAACAATTAATGCACGCGCAGCCTACAATTGGCTGGCTGGTACAATCAACCAAGAAGCGGCGTCCTCCAGCACAGCCTGCCCGACCTCTGAAATATATCAATACAAATTTATTCAATAATCACACAAAAACACATAGGACACGCTAACTCACAATTAAGTCACGCCCGACGTCACTGTCCGCACCACTCGCCGCCACGGTCGCCCGCCTTTTGCTCAACAAAACCTGTAAATAAAACACAATTATAATCATCAACAACAAACTCAAGATCAAAACTACCAATCATCAAACCCTTTACTCACCTTCGTCATTGCCCTTCCTGCAAAATTGTCGTCTCCAGTCCTGCCTTGGCCATCGCACCCACGCATTCCCAGTCCTGCTCGCACCTATAAACAACACAAAAACAACTTCCGTCAAACAACTACATATAGAAACACATCAAGGCTTACTGCCCCTGGAGTGCTGCCACTCGCCTCTCAGCATTGTCTTGCCGCCAGGAACCGCTAGTCACTATTCCACCAAAACCTAAAAAGAAACACACACACAATCACCATCACCAATTGGATATTTGAAACACTATCGTGCAAACTTACACATTCCCATCGCCGTCATCTCCGCAAAGTCAACATCGCCCAACGCCGTCCTCCAGTCATCTGCAAAAAACAAATCAAACATTTACATAATTAAAACCAACATAACTAAATATAGATTTATAACTATCCTATTCACAAATTAATCCTGCATTGCTCCTGCTTCAATATCTTTAATCCTGTTCGCCAGCTGAAATAAAATAAATAAATCTTCACTAAAATACATTACAAATACGTAAACACGAGCTCACTTACCACACAATGCACGCCAATAGACACCATCCACACTGTCCGACGCCAGTGGCCGCACATCTAACTGTCTTCAAACTCTGCCATAAAGAAGAAATGCATAACTATTAATCTCCACCTGAAAAATCAACTCGCCGACTAATATGCTCACCTTGCTATCGCCATTCAAAATGCGCATGCTGCCAGAAACATCGTTCAGTCTCCGCCACCTGCAAAATACAAGCAAGAAGGAAATTAAATCACACATAAATATAGCTACAACACTCCAAATTAAAACAACGCAAATTAACCAAAATACTACCTTATTACTCGCTTTGCCTTATACGATTATACGAGGACTGAGGTCCTGTTCTTCACTGTAACTGAACAATTACAAACAATTTTAAAATAATCATTCAATCCCACAATAATGTACCCACCTTGGAGTCCTGCCACTTGCTACTGATAATGCCATTCCGCCGCTGCGAGCTGCTCATCCGCCTTCCTGAAAAAAAAAAAATATATATAATCCAGCACTATTATTAATATCAATCAAACCATAGCACAATCACTTATAAACATCACACACAAGCTAACCAACGCTAACTAATTCATAAACATTTCACCTTGCTTATTTTGCATGCCGCCGCCAATTCACCAACATTTGCATGCACATGTTCATACTCACACACACATAACAAAGCAATCGTCCTACGACATCTCACTTGCCACAATAATGCCCGCAATAGCGTCGCCCTTCGGTGCATGCCCCTCAACTGTTAACCACCTGTAAACAAACAATAATTAACATAAACTATCAATGAAAATAATACAATACTACTTACATAAAATGATGCTGCTTCTTCACAAATATCGCTTACTACACTGATGCAACTCTGCGCCTACGCGATGCATCGATTACCTACCGATGCAACGCAACATACAATCAGCCTACCAAAAGCTGACTGATACACTCAATATATCTACCAAATGGCCTCAATTTCCAATACTGGCTGACAAAGCTAGAATGCAACCCAATCAAATACAAAAACAAAGCATAAATAACACAATTTATAACAGCTGATAAATTTAAATTATATTAAACAATACTAATTCAACAACTAAATATAACATGCAATGTCAAATACATCTCAATTAACAATTAATGCACAAGCAGCCTACAATGTCCGCACCACTCGCCGTAACGGTCGCCTTTCCTTCAACAAAACCTATTAATAGAATACAATTATAATCATCAATAACAAACCCAAGCATAAAACTGCCAATCACCATGCCTCTTACTCACCTTTGCCGCCGCCTTTCCTGCAAAATCATCGTCTCCAGTCCTGCCCTGGCCATCACATCCACGCAATCCGAGTCCTGTCTCGCATCTATAATCAACACAACAACAATTCCCGTCAAATAACTAAATATAGAAATACAACAATGTTTACTTACCCTGGATTTCTGCCACTCGCCTCTCTGCATTGTCCTGCCGCCAAGAACCGCTAACCATTCTCCCATCAAAACCTAAGAATTAACACATATATTCAACAATTGGATCTACCTATCACCATCAGGCAAACTTACACACACTTATCGCAGCCATCTCCACAAAATCGACATCCTCCAACGCTGTCCACCAGTCACCTGCAAATAAAATAAAGATCATTAACATAATTAAAACCAACAAAACTAAACACAGTCTCATAACTATCCTATTCACAAATAAATCCTGCATTGCACCTGCTTTAACATCTTCATTCCGGTACGCCAGCTGAAATAAAATAAATTAATCTTCATTAAAACAACATTACAAATACGTTAACATAAGCCTACTCACCGCACATGCACGCCAACAGTCACTATCCACTCTGCCCACCGCCAGTAGCCGCTCTTCTGACTGCCACCAAATTCTGTTATAAAGAAGAAGTACATAAATTATAATCCCCACTTGAAAAACAACCCGCCGACTAAAACGCTCACCTTTGCTATCGCCATCCACATTGCGCAGCCTTCCAGAAACGTCCTTCAGCCGCCGCTCCTGCAAAAACAAGAAAAAAAAAGGAAATTAAAACACACATAAATATAACTTACAACACTCCAATTTAAAACAGCGAGAATTAACCAAAATACCAAAATGTCCTAATTACTCGCTTTGCCTGTTGCGATTCTTCAGTCCTGCTCGTCACTGAACCTGGACAAATACAAACAATGCCAAAATAATCATGCAATTCCACAATATTGTACCTACTCACCCTGGAGTCCTGCCGCATGCTACTGCCAATGCCATCCGCCGAAGCGAGCTGCTCATCCGCCTTCCTGAAAAATAATCCAAATATAATTATTAATATCAATCAAACCATAACAAAATTACTTATAAATACCACATACTAGCCAAATAACGCTCACTAATTCATAAACATTTCACCCTGCTTATCTTGCATGCTGCCGCCAATTCATAACACAATGCATGCACATGTTCATACTCACACACACATAACACAGCAATCATCCTATGACATCACACCTGCCAACATAATAGCCGCAATAGCGTCGCCCTTCGGAGTATGCTCCTCAACCATTATACCACCTGTAAACAAACAAAAAAATTTATTAAAAAAATAATTAACATAAATTCAATTATAATAATACAAAACTATTTACATAAAATGACGCCGCTTCTCCTCAACTCCACTGATGCAACTCTGCGCCTATGCGATGCATCGATTACCAACCGATGCCTCGCAGCATACTAAAAGCTGACTGATGCATGTAATATATCGTCCAAGACGCTTCATTTTCCAATACTGGCTGTCAACACTAGAATGCAAATTTTCTAATGCAAATGAAATAAATAAACATATAACACAATAAATAACAAATAAACTAATAATAATAAATAAATAAAATAAATTCTCATATAATCTGATCCTGCTCCAATCGACCACTCCACCGATTCAACACTGCACCAATGAAATTATCGATAATAAGCTGCAATAAGCTGGCTGATACAACAACCGGCCCTGATCTGGCAAATCCCTTAACAGGCTGCCAACACTGAAAACCAACTCAAACTAATACAAATGAAATAAATTACAATCTAAGCTAAATAAAACAATAAACTAAAAAATAATAATTATGCACAATACCAGACACAAATCCATCAAAAGCCACATCACCCAGCAACCAAATGTAATCTGGCAACTCCCAGCACGCCAGCTGTAACACATGCCCCAAAATCCAGCCAGGTGGCAACGCAGCTCTCAGCTGTTGTTGCCTACAAACTGATCATACGCATGAAGCAGCTGCTTAAACTACACTGGCCAACAAAATTGCCAATGTTATATCTACTTAGATAATAATTAGAATTAGTCATTTAATGTCAAAACTACTTAAGGAAAGAAAATAATTAAATCAAAAAACAAAAAAAAAAAAAAAAAAAAATGTATATAAAAATATAATTGGCCAACACAAATAAAATTTACTAAAAAATGTTTAACTAATAAAAACCCAAAAAAATACACAATATATAACACACTAAAAAAAATAATAAAAAAAAGGCCACCACGAACATACAAATTACCCATAAATTCTACTAAATAAGTTAACTCTAAATTTTATGTATTATTATATCTATATACAACTTAACAATAGTAAACAACGGATGAATCCCACTGAATAACTGAGAAATTCGATTACGAATATCTGAAGCGAGAGCAGCAACTACTACGTCACGCGCATAGCAGACCCAAGCAGTCCAAATACTTCTGCTGCATACTTTTGACCTCACGGCTGTCCTGCCTTACCGCCTGCCTTGGCTACGGACCTGCGATCCTCTAATTCCTAATCGGTTCTAACGCCAGGATACCCATCAGCCACATGATGCTACTCACCAAGTCATCAGTTATGGTGCTATGTGGACCTGCCATTGATGCCATCTAACTTGCAATTGTCCCTGGCAAAACCACCGTCACCTTGCTGAGAAAACCATCTCTACTCAACATCACTCCAACATGTAAACTCTCTGCCCACTTAAGCCCAACAATCAAACTGCACCATCAACGCCAACACCAGATTGAACTCCTAGCACCGACTCCATACATTTAAAACCATAATCCAACACTGTAACATATTATTTATTCAATTCCTTTGTTTTCCACTCACTCACTGTTTACTTATTGTTAAATTCCATCATATTTTATTCTTTCCATTTCATTGTTATTAATATAATTTTTACTTTTAAGATAGGCTAACCACATTGTCACTAATATTTATAAGTTGCCCCATGGGTAATATAAATAAATATAAAATTATTAAAAAAATAAAAAATGTTTAACTAATAAAAACCCAAAAAAATACACAATATATAACACACTAAAAAAATAATAAAAAAAAGGCCACCACGAACATACAAATTACCCATAAATTCTACTAAATAAGTTAACTCTAAATTTTATGTATTATTATATCTATATACAACTTAACAATAGTAAACAACGGATGAATCCCACTGAATAACTGAGAAATTCGATTACAAATATCTGAAGCGAGAGCAGCAACTACTACGTCACGCGCATAGCAGACCCAAGCAGTCCAAATACTTCTGCTGCATACTTTTGACCTCACGGCTGTCCTGCCTTACCGCCTGCCTTGGCTACGGACCTGCGATCCTCTAATTCCTAATCGGTTCTAACGCCAGGATACCCATCAGCCACATGATGCTACTCACCAAGTCATCAGTTATGGTGCTATGTGGACCTGCCATTGATGCCATCTAACTTGCAATTGTCCCTGGCAAAACCACCGTCACCTTGCTGAGAAAACCATCTCTACTCAACATCACTCCAACATGTAAACTCTCTGCCCACTTAAGCCCAACAATCAAACTGCACCATCAACGCCAACACCAGATTGAACTCCTAGCACCGACTCCATACATTTAAAACCATAATCCAACACTGTAACATATTATTTATTCAATTCCTTTGTTTTCCACTCACTCACTGTTTACTTATTGTTAAATTCCATCATATTTTATTCTTTCCATTTCATTGTTATTAATATAATTTTTACTTTTAAGATAGGCTAACCACATTGTCACTAATATTTATAAGTTGCCCCATGGGTAATATAAATAAATATAAAATTATTAAAAAAAAAAAAAAAACCCTCAAAAGCGTCGACTTCTAAAGAGCGTCCTTCAGCTACCTGTCACCTGAAAATAAACAAATATAACCAACATTAATAATTAACTCAAAATTAAATACAATACAAAACTATCCTTATCGCAAGCAAGTCCTGTCAAGTTTTTGCCTTCAGCATCGTCAATCCTGCTCATCATCTAAAATTAAACATATACAATCTCCATTAAAATAACACAAAAAAAAAAACGCATAGACGCGCCAACTTACTTGTAACTTCGCCAGCCGACACCGTCCGTTTCACTCGCTGCCAGGAGCTGCTCGTCCGTTCTCCGTCAATACCTAAGAAAGATTACAAATAACCATAAATACCAACTGGATCCTTAAATCGCCAACTCGCAAACAAACAAACACAACTTTACCGATGCCACTTCCACAAAATTGTCGTCCTCCGACGATCGTCCTCCAGCTGCATCCTCATCGCAAGCCAGTCCGGTCTAGTTCCTGCCATCAGCATCTTTAATCCTGCTCCTCATCTGGAAATAAACAAATTCAATCATTATTAAAACATCACTCATATACATAAAGATGCGCAAACGCACCTTGGAATCCTGCCAGTCAACACTGTCCGTCCTATTCGCCGCCAGGAGCTGCCCGTCTGTCTCCCACCGAGGCCTGGAAAAGAATGCAAACACGTTCAATAACATTCCTGATCCAAATTCACAAATAAGGATACTCACCTCTGCCGCCGCCATCTGCGCAAAAGCGTCGTCTTTTAAAGATCGTCCTTCAGCTGCCAGTATCCTGAAAATAAACAAATATAACCAATATTAACAACAATCTAAAACACCATACACATATTCAAACTACCCTTATCGAAAGCCAATCCTGCCAAGTTCCCGCCTTCAGCATCGACAGTCCTGTTCACCACCTGAAAGTAAACAATTATAATATCCATTAAAAATAATATAGAAATACACTAAGATGTGTTAACTTACTATGGAATCCCGCCTGCCGACACCATCCGTACTGTTCGTTGCCAGGAGCTGCTCGTCCGTCCTCCACCATTACCTGAAAAAGATAGCAAATAATCATTAACATCTACTGGATCCTTAAATCGCCAACTCGCAAACAAGCATACTCACCTTTACCGCCGCCATCTCCTTAAAATCGATGTCTTCTGAAGATCGTCCTCCAGCTGCCATTCACCTGCATAATAAACAAATATAAATAACATTAATAACGATATAAATAAATAAATACAAATTAAAACTGTCCTCGTCGCAAGCCAGTCCAGTCTAGTTCCCGCCTACAGCATCTTCAACCCCGTTCCTCACCTGTAAATAAACATATACAATCATTATTAAAACAACACTTAAATACTAAAAGATGTGCTAACTCACCTTGGAATCCTGCCAGTCAACACTGTCCGTCCTATTAGCCGCCAGGAGCTGCCCGTCTGTCCTCCACCAATGCCTGGAAAAGAATGCAAACACTTTCAATAACATCAACTTGACTCAAATTCGCCAATTCGCAAACAAGGATACTCACCTCTGCCGCCGCCATCTCCGCAAAAGCGTCGTCTTTTAAAGATCGTCCTTCAACTGCCAGTATCCTGAAAATAAACAAATATAACCAATATTAACAACAATCTAAAACACCATACACATATTCAAACTACCCTTATCGAAAGCCAATCCTGCCAAGTTCCCGCCTTCAGCATCGACAGTCCTGTTCACCACCTGAAAGTAAACAATTATAATATCCATTAAAAATAATATAGAAATACACTAATATGTGTTAACTTACTATGGAATCCCGCCTGCCGACACCATCCGTACTGTTCGTTGCCAGGAGCTGCTCGTCCGTCCTCCATCATTACCTGAAAAAGATAGCAAATAATCATTAACATCTACTGGGTCCTTAAATCGCCAACTCGCAAACAAGCATACTCACCTTTACCGCCGCCGTCTCCTTAAAATCGATGTCTTCTGAAGATCGTTCTCCAGCTGCCAGTCACCTGCATAATAAACAAATATAAATAACATTAATAACGATATAAATATATAAATACAAATTAAAACCGTCCTCGTCGCAAGCCAGTCCAGTCTAGTTCCCGCCTACAGCATCTTCAACCCCGTTCCTCACCTGTAAATAAACATACACAATCATTATTAAAACAACACTTAAATACTAAAAGATGTGCTAACTCACCTTGGAATCCCGCCAGTCAACACTGTCCGTCCTATTCGCCGCCAGGAGCTGCCCGTCTGTCTCCCACTGAGGCCTGGAAAAGAATGCAAACACGTTCAATAACATTCCTGATTCAAATTCACAAATAAGGATACTCACCTCTGCCGCCGCCATCTGCGCAAAAGCGTCGTCCTTTAAAGATCGTCCTTCAGCTGCCAGTATCCTGAAAATAAACAAATATAACCAATATTAACAACAATCTAAAACACCATACACATATTCAAACTACCCTTATCGAAAGCCAATCCTGCCAAGTTCCCGCCTTCAGCATCGACAGTCCTGTTCACCACCTGAAAGTAAACAATTATAATATCCATTAAAAATAATATAGAAATACACTAATATGTGTTAACTTACTATGGAATCCCGCCTGCCGACACCATCCGTACTGTTCGTTGCCAGGAGCTGCTCGTCCGTCCTCCATCATTACCTGAAAAAGATAGCAAATAATCATTAACAACTACTGGATCCATAAATCGCCAACTCGCAAACAAGCATACTCACCTTTACCGCCGCCATCTCCTTAAAGTCGATGTCTTCTAAAGATCGTCCTCCAGCTGCCAGTCACCTGCATAATAAACAAATATAAATAACATTAATAACGATATAAATATATAAATACAAATTAAAACCGTCCTCGTCGCAAGCCAGTCCAGTCTAGTTCCCGCCTACAGCATCTTCAACCCCGTTCCTCACCTGTAAATAAACATACACAATCATTATTAAAACAACACTTAAATACTAAAAGATGTGCTAACTCACCTTGGAATCCCGCCAGTCAACACTGTCCGTCCTATTCGCCGCCAGGAGCTGCCCGTCTGTCTCCCACTGAGGCCTGGAAAAGAATGCAAACACGTTCAATAACATTCCTGATTCAAATTCACAAATAAGGATACTCACCTCTGCCGCCGCCATCTGCGCAAAAGCGTCGTCCTTTAAAGATCGTCCTTCAGCTGCCAGTATCCTGAAAATAAACAAATATAACCAATATTAACAACAATCTAAAACACCATACACATATTCAAACTACCCTTATCGAAAGCCAATCCTGCCAAGTTCCCGCCTTCAGCATCGACATTCCTGTTCACCACCTGAAAGTAAACAATTATAATATCCATTAAAAATAATATAGAAATACACTAATATGTGTTAACCTACTATGGAATCCCGCCTGCCGACACCATCCGTACTGTTCGTTGCCAGGAGCTGCTCGTCCGTCCTCCATCATTACCTGAAAAAGATAGCAAATAATCATTAACAACTACTGGATCCTTAAATCGCCAACTCGCAAACAAGAATACTCACCTTTACCGCCGCCATCTCCTTAAAATCTATGTCTTCTGAAGATCGTCCTCCAGCTGCCATTCACCTGCATAATAAACAAATATAAATAACAATCATTATCAAAACAACACTCAAATACTAAAATATGTGCCAACTCACATTGGAATCCTGCCAGTCAACATTGTTCGTCCTACTCGCCGCCAGGAGCTGCCCGTTTGTCTTCCAGCAAAGCCTTGAAAAAAATGCAAACACACTCATTAACATAAACTTGATTATAAATCGCCAATCCGCAAACAAATATATTCACCTTTACCGCCGCAATCTCCTTAAAATCGTCATCTCCTGAAGATCGTCCGCCAGCTACCAGTCACCTGCAAATAAACAAATAATAATAACATTAATAACATTTAAATAAATAAAATCAATCAAATCTAAACTATCCTTATTGCAAGCCATTCCTGTTCAAGTTTCTGCCTTCAGCATCGTCATCTGAAATCAAACAAATATAATATCCATTAAAATAATATATAAATTTTCAAATATGCGCTAACTTACCTGAATTCCCGGCAGCCGGCACTGTCCGTTATTTCGCCGCCAGGAGCTGCTCGACCATTCTCCATCAAACATAACGTACACCAGCTGCCAGTCACCTGCATAATAATAAAATATAAATAAAATTAACTCCAACTCAAAATAAACCTGCAAACAAATAACAAACCTTCTTCTTTTGACGTCACTCCTGCCCAGTTGCTGCCTCCACCAACACCCGACATAAAAAAAATAAAATATAATCACCATTAAAAATAATAAAATAATAACAAAAAGTAAATAACAATAATAATTAGGAATGCCAATAAGTAAACACGGCACACAAACTAAACAAACACAATCTTAAAAAACAAACATAAATGAACTCACAAACAACACCTTGGCCACTGTGTATACCGCGACCTATCCCAACACAAAACACGAACATGCGCAAACTCACACACACAAACTCAATCAAACACACTAGCAAATTCGTTTGCCAATAAAAAGAACACTCAAACATCATTCGCTCAATCAGCACACTAACACAAGCAACAGCAAACACACACAAACCAAATACTGTCCTTGCCACGCGCAACACAATATAACAAAAAAAAAATTTCTTTTCCTGCAATCACCTCACACACACACTATATTAAAAAGAAATGAATAAATAATAACAACTAACTTGCTACATAACAACCACAAACTCAGTATACTCACACATAATAACAAAATAAATCTCAAACACAAACTAAAATAAATAACACAATATAAAATACTTTAAAACTTGCCATAAATGCCCTCGCACAAAACAGCTACCGATATCCACCGATGCAACTCAGTCCCAACGATACATCGATAAGACTCGGCACGAGCAGCATACAAAAGCTGACTGCCATAAATTATATTCGGCCAAGAGGTGGCAACACCCAAGCAATTTGCCAACACTAATAGACAACTAATTTAAATCAAATAAAATACACTAAAATAAATGATAAATAATAAATAAAATAAATGATAAATAAATCAAAATCAAGCAAAATAATATACATTCAAATATAACATATTAAATAACCAAAACAACTTTATACTCACCACTCAGCAACTACCCACTATCTGGCAACCCACCTACCAACAGGCCAGCTGGAAATGCACCCCCCAAAGCAGTCAGATGGCAACGCGTCTCCCAGCTGAGTTTGTTTACAAACAAACATCTCAGCAGAAGCAGCAACTAAGTCGACACTGGACTACACAACACGCCCTTAAACTGATTGGGGTCACTGAAGAGCCAACAATAATTCCCAATCAGTTCAAGTCCACAGCCTCCCCAAAGCGATCACCAAATGCTACAACTCCATGCCACTCTGATGATGCCAGTCGCGGTGCTAGGTGGGCCTGCGACGAGCGACTATTCATCCTAACTATTGACCTTTGGGCAATTTTGTTAGAGATAATCAAAGAGTTTACAAGATATTGCCGTTTCGCTCTCGCAGTAATCCCTCCTATTACAGCACTTTGTGCATTGATTGGACGGATCAATTGTGCTCATTGGCATTTGGCATCTGTTGTTGTGACCGTGTTTTTTATTCGTTTCGGTTTTTTGTCGCTCGTATCCGTTGCTTGTCGTTTAGCAGTACGAGTCAGTCGCGCCCCAGCCGTCAAGTCGTTCGCGAGTGAGTGCAGCGCCGGTGCGGGATCTTCATCCCTGCCCCCTGCCTAAAGTGCAAAGTGTAAAAGGAGTCTGCGATCAGTGCTTTTTGCACTTTGATCCGTCCTTTAAATTGTTAGTGCATTAAAGTGAAGTGAGTGTTTTATTGCCTGTGCAGAACAGTGAGTGCCGTTGTGCTTGTGCAGAGAGAGACGAAAAGTTTGGATCAGTTACTAGCCTGCTAGATAACTGCCATTTCGCTCCTCCTCACTTGCCTCTGCCCCTGTCCTGTATAAGTCTTGTGTGAGCAGAGTTTGCGTTGGTAATTTGTGCCAGCTATTGTTTGCTGGGCATTTTATTCAGCCCCTCTCCTCCCGCAAACGGGCAATATACATATCATTTCAGTTGTCTCCCACATCCCTGGGGTCAACAAACTAAAGTGCAAGTGCAGTGAGTGTGCGTGTGCGTGCGCAAAGCGAGACGAAAAATTACCGTAACAGCGGCTATATATAGTTTAGCCAACTGTTATTTCTCTCCTTTGCGCTTGCCTCTGCCCCTGCTCTAGCAGTTCCTTAGTGCATACAGTTGAAAGTTCAACAAACTAAAGTGCAAGTGCAGTGTGTGTGCGTGTGCGTGCGCAAAGTGAGACGAAAAAAAATACCGTAGCAGCGGCTATATACTTTAGCCAACTGTTATTTCTCTCCTTTGCGCTTGCCTCTGCTCCTGCTCTAGCAGTTCTTTAGTGCATACAGTTGAAAGTTCAATAAACCAAAGTTCAAGTTCAGTGAGTGTGTGTGCGCGTGCGCAAAGCGAGACGGAAATTACCGTACAGCGGCTATAACTTAGCCAACTGTTCTTTCTCTCCTTTGCGCTGGCCTCTGCCCCTGCTCTTGAGTTCTTTGGTTTATGCAGTTGAAAGTTTTGGTGGTGTTAAAGTAGAACGACGATTGGCAACATCTTTGCTGACCTCTGCTTTACATAAAAAACACGCCTACCTCAAACTGCGCACCTTCCCTGAAACAGATCCTCAAAAGCCACTACGCCTACCCAAAGCTGAGCATTCTGCATCATTCTTCGAGGTGATATATCCACACACAAGTGCACGCCTGGAAATTTCACCCCCTCTCCCGGTAAAGAGTAAACAGTGAGTTCATCTAACGGCAGCAACTGCGCGAAAGCTGCACACTGGCCAACAAATCACTGATTAGAAAATCAGAGCAAATAAATGAAATAAAGAAAATATATTGTCAATAAAGTATTTATTTTATGTACCTTACTGTAAATTCTACTTGTTCTTGTGTCGTCCTTTTTGTCTTAAATAAAAATTGTATATTATATACTGTGTTTTTTATCCTGTACGTATTTTGTTCTTCGTTGTTTTACACTGTTTAAAACTTTCATGTGAGCTATATATGTTTCAGTTATACAGTTAATGTCTTTTATTGTTGCCTGTCACTTATTTATCACAGATAAATAAGCATTGATTGTAGTGTAATAGTAATTTTATAGGCTATTTATATACAAATTTTTCAATATGAGCTCTAATGAAGACACCAAAGACATGCCAAAATCAGATGGCGCCAGCAGCGACATCTGTATAGTCGATGTCGACAGCGCCAATACCTCGGGTGAGACTGCATGTTGGAAACGCAGCTCCCCAGCCAATAAAATTATTAACTTTTCGCCAACCTTCATCAATACCCCCTCCCCTATCACTAGCCCTAGTCCACAAAAGCCAATAAGCCGCCTAAAGCGCATTATTCTTGCCCCAAGTCAGCCAAACAGTCCTAAAAGGTTTAATCAAGAAATAAAAATGGCACTTGGGAAACTTCGTCCCATTAATAAATATAATTTTGAAGAACCTTCGGGCAGCTCACCCAACACCAAATTCGCAGCAACTGGCACCAAATTCACTGCTTGCGGCACGTCTACTCCCCGTAAGCGTGTCCAAGTCAGCATCCCTAAGATTAAATCTAACACAACTCAGCCTCTAAGCAACATACAAATCCTTGAAAACACAATAATCAAGAAAGCCCCTAACTTATCTGTTCAAGAGAATCAATCCACACAACAGATACTTAATGATCTGCAAGGACAACGATTATCCCTGCAGAATCAACTCACTAGAATTGAGAAGCAACTGCAGCACAAAGAACAGCAACCAAAAACTGTTACTCCACCACTCGTACAAGCTACAGTTGATTCTCAAAAAAAATGACGCCCAACATACACCCCCCTGTACACCCTCGCCCAAAAATGGCAACGTTAATCCCCTTCTTACCCCACCGCCAAAAATGCCCATACTTCCGCCACCCCTCATAGTCCAACAGCAAAAAGAATTTGAGCACCAGCTCAAAACTCACATCGCCAATTCTAAAAACTCTACTAAAGCAACTATTTCCCCACTACCAAAACAGTCTGCCTTTATTCCTTGGGCTACGCAGCTAGAAGATCAGCAACAACAACTTGAGCAACTGTCAGCTGCATCTAAAGCTAAATCTCCTACTGCCAATCAACCTGCAGAGCCAGAAATTACTCCAGCCCATAACAACTTACAGTCCCATAAAGTCGCAGACCACATCAACAATATCTCACCTAAGCCACTTCTTAATAAAGCCTCCATCAAAATCCCCTCCGTTTTTATACCTAAAATAGCCTCTATTGAACGCCTCACTGAAATTATAGACAGCGAGCCCCACCCAATACAATACACAACAACTGCTATCCAAAATGGAGGTGTAAGAGTCAAATGCAAAGATGCTGACTCCTACAGCAGCCTTCTCCAACTACTGCAAAAGCAAAATATCCTGCTTCACACGCATCAAAAGCCGGAAGACAAAGGCCTCAGACTCGTCATCCGAAATTTACATGCTTCTACTTCCACTAACACCATTCGTAGCCTTCTTGCAAATAAAGGCTATGTAGTTAAATATGCAAATGTCCTTAAAAACCGCTTTACAGGGATCCCCCTGAACATGTTCGACGTTGAGATCGACTGCAAAAATAATCCCCAAGTTGAGCAAATCCTGTCAATAAAAAGACTCGGCAATCAAGAAGTGACCATTGAGCGGCAGGCTAGGCGGACAGATCCAGTTCAGTGCCACCGCTGCCAAGCCTTTGGTCATAGTAAAAACTATTGCCGCAGAGCTTTTGTCTGCCTCAAGTGTGCAGGATCACATCCTTCCACGGACTGCAAAAAAGACAAAAGCTCTCCAGGTCTTTGCGCAAATTGTGGAAACCAGCATATTGCCTCTTATAAAGGTTGCCCTGTTTATAAGGCAGAAAGAAGCAAACTACTTACTGTTAAACCCAGCATCCCACCACCCACATACAACATAAACTACCCAGCCACTACTGATCAGCAACAGCCACCCTTAAAATCACAAGAACCAAAACCTGTTCAAAATAACATACCCATGGACTCAAAACAATTAACAGACTTACAAGTCAATATAACTCCACTAACACAAAACGCCAAAATTGGCAACCACTCCAACAAAGTACATAATAAAAGACAAGCCAACATGCCAGCCACAAATCTTTTTAAGCCGATAAACAACAATCCAACACTTGCCCAGAAGCTTGCTCCAAACGAAAACTATCAAAAAACGATACAGCCAGACTGCCTACGAGGCTACCATCAATAGCCCACTCAAATCGCCCTTTAAAAGGCACCCCCAGCTCCCCTCCATAGGCCCACGCCCCACCCAAACACCCCTCAAACACCCCGCCCAGCTACCAGCTGCAGCAGCAAATAAATAAGCAACACACAAATAAAGCCTTTACAACACAGCAATCTCAATCGAAAATGGCCCATTATTGGCAACATCATGACGGCAGTCGAGAAATAAAAGATATCAAACTAGCCATTGCCAAAAATGAGCAATCTATATCAAAGCTCAATGATAAAGTCGACATGTTGCTCAAACTAATAAATCAACATCTTAAGCCAATACCCCTGAATATAAATAAAGCAAATGGCATGATAGAAAATGATCAACAATAATCATGGCTACAAGAGCTATTCTAGGAGCTGCTCAACAGCTCCTCCCTAAGTACTAACAATTACAAAAAAATGCCCCTGCCGCTCGTGAGTATTATATATCCAAACATACGCAATTTTTAACAAACAACTAAACAACAAAGAAAAAGCTTAAATTATATATTATTACAATTCATACAAACTTCCTAGCACAGTCAATAAAATTACTTTACTTAAAGCTACATCCAAATTACTTCAAGTTATAGTTATTTTACAAAGTAACGTAAATAATCAATCTTAAATTCATAACACTCCCCAACTGTTGCCAACCTCTGCGTTGTCGTTGCCTCTTAAACTTGCTAGCTGCTCGTCACCTGTAACTAAGCAAATACAAACATCATTACCAATAATACAATACAAATTCTTAAGACGCAGTAACCTACCATGGAATCTCGCCTAACATCACTGCCCGTACTATTTTCCACAAGAAGCTGCTCGTCAGTACGCCGTCATACACTGAAAAAGAATGAAAATAATCATTAAATAAACTAAACTGTCAAAATGCTACTTCGAAATCATTAGATACTCACCAGCCGCACAAAAACCTTGCCTTCTAAAGATCTTCCTCTAGCTGCCAGTCACCTGCAAATAAACAAATACATTCAACAACAATCTCAAAAATCTAATACAATTCAAAACTATCCCTATCGAAAGCCTGTCCTGTCAAGACCACAGATGCGCTAACTAACTTAGAATCCCGTCAGCCGACACTGTCCGACTCGTTCGCCGCCACGAACTCCTTGTTCCGACCTTGATCAAAACCTGAAAAAAGGTTACAATCAATCATTAATTACAATTGGACCACTAAATCACCAACTTGCAATCAAACACTCTCACCTTTGCCGCTGCCATTTCCACAAAACCGTCGTCTTCTGAAGATTGACCGCCAGCTTCCAGTCACCTGCAAGTTCCTGCCTACAGCGTCGTTAATCCTGTTCGTCACCTGAAATTAAATTAATACAATCTCCATTAAAAATAATACAAAAAAAAAAAAAAAAAAAAACAACAACGCGCCAACTTACTTGGAACTTCGCCAACCGATATCCTCCGTTTCATTCACCGCCAGGAGCTGCTCGTCCGTCCTCCATCATAACCTGGAAAAGATTATAAGCATTCATCAATATCAACTGGATCTTAAAATCGCCAACACAAACATACTCACCTTTACAGCCACCATTTCTTCAAAATCGTCGTCTTCTGCAGATCGTCCTCCAGCTGCCAGTCACCTGCAAATAAACAAAAAAATAAATAACATTATAAACAATCTTAAAAATAAACTAAACACAAATCAAACTTTCCTTATCGCAAGCCAGTCCTGTTCAAGTTCCTGCCTACAGCATCGTCAATCCTGTTTGTCGCCTGAAATTGAACAAATACAATCTCCATTAAAAAATAATACAAAAAAACCCAAATACGCGCCAACTTACTTGGAACTTCGCCAGCCGATACCGTCCTTTTCATTCACCGCCAGGAGCTGCTCGTCCGTCCTCCATCATAACCTGGAAAAGATTATAAGCATTCATCAATATCAACTGGATCTTAAAATCGCCAACACAAACATACTCACCTTTACCGCCACCATTTCTTCAAAATCGCCGTCATCTGCAGTTCGTCCTCCAGCTGCCAGTCACCTGCAAATAAACAAAAAATAAATAACATTATAAACAACCTTAAAAATAAACTAAACACAAATCAAACTTTCCTTATCGCAAGCCAGTCCTGTCAAGCTCCTGCCTACAACATTGTCAATCCCGTTCGTCGCCTGAAATTATACAAATACAATCTCCATTAAAAAGTAATACAAAAAAAAACCCAAATACGCGCCAACTTAATTGGAATTTCGCCAGCCGATACCGTCCGTCTCATTCATCGTCAGGAGCTGCTCGTCCGTCCTCCGTCAAAACCTAGAAAAGATTATAAACAATCATTAATATCAACTGGATCTTAAAATCGCCAACTTACAAACAAACATACTCAACCTTCACCGCCACCATTTCTTCAAAATCGCCGTCATCTGCAGTTCGTCCTCCAGCTGCCAGTCACCTGCAAATAAACAAAAAATAAATAACATTATAAACAATCTTAAAAGTAATCTAAACACAAATCAAACTTTCCTTATCGCAAGCCAGTCCTGTTCAAGTTCCTGCCTACAGCATCGTCAATCCTGTTTGTCGCCTGTAAATTGAACAAATACAATCTCCATTAAAAAATAATACAAAAAAAACCCAAATACGCGCCAACTTAATTGAAATTTCGCCAGCCGATACCGTCCGTCTCATTCACCGCCAGGAGCTGCTCGTCCGTCCTCCATCAAAACCTAGAAAATATTATAAACAATCATTAATATCAACTGGATCTTAAAATCGCCAACTCACAAACAAACATACTCACCTTTACCGCCACCATTTCTTCAAAATCGCCGTCATCTGCAGTTCGTCCTCCAGCTGCCAGTCACCTGCAAATAAACAAAAAAATAAATAACATCATAAACAATCTTAAAAATAAACTAAACACAAATCAAACTTTCCTTATCGCAAGCCATTCCTGTCAAGCTCCTGCATACAGCATCGTCAATCCCGTTCGTCGCCTGAAATTAAACAAATACAATCTCCATTAAAAACAATACAAAAAAAAAACACAACAACGCGCCAACTTACTTGGAACTTCGCCAGCCGATACCGACCTTTTCATTCACCGCCAGGAGCTGCTCGTCCGTCCTCCATCATAACCTGGAAAAGATTATAAGCATTCATCAATACCAACTGGATCTTAAAATCGCCAACACAAACATACTCACCCTTACCGCCACCATTTCTTCAAAATCGTCGTCTTCTGCAGATCGTCCTCCAGCTGCCAGTCACCTGCAAATAAACAAACAATAAATAACATTATAAACAATCTTAAAAATAAACTAAACACAAATCAAACTTTCCTTATCGCAAGCCAGTCCTGTCAAGTTCCTGCCTACAGCATCGTCAATCCTGTTTGTCGCCTGAAATTGAACAAATACAATCTCCATTAAAAAGTAATACAAAAAAACCCAAATACGCGCCAACTTAATTGGAATTTCGCCAGCCGATACCGTCCGTCTCATTCACCGCCAGGAGCTGCTCGTCCGTCCTCTATCAAAACCTAGAAAATATTATAAACAATCATCAATATCAACTGGATCTTAAAATCGCCAACTCACAAACAAACATACTCACCTTTACCGCCACCATTTCTTCAAAATCGCCGTCATCTGCAGTTCGTCCTCCAGCTGCCAGTCACCTGCAAATAAACAAAAAATAAATAACATTATAAACAATCTTAAAAATAAACTAAACACAAATCAAACTTTCCTTATCGCAAGCCATTCCTGTCAAGCTCCTGCCTACAGCATCGTCAATCCCGTTCGTCGCCTGAAATTAAACAAATACAATCTCCATTAAAAATAATACAAAAAAAAAAAAAACACAACAACGCGCCAACTTACTTGGAACTTCGCCAGCCGATACCGTCCGTCTCATTCACCGCCAGGAGCTGCTCGTCCGTCCTCCATCATAACCTGGAAAAGATTATAATCATTCATCAATATCAACTGGATCTTAAAATCGCCAACACAAACATACTCACCTTTACCGCCACCATTTCTTCAAAATCGTCGTCTTCTGCAGATCGTCCTCCAGCTGCCAGTCACCTGCAAATAAACAAAAAATAAATAACATAATAAACAATCTTAAAAATAAACTAAACACAAATCAAACTTTCCTTATCGCAAGCCAGTCCTGTTCAATTTCCTGCCTACAGCATCGTCAATCCTGTTTGTCGCCTGAAATTGAACAAATACAATCTCCATTAAAAAATAATACAAAAAAACCCAAATACGCGCCAACTTACTTGGAACTTCGCCAGCCGATACCGTCCTTTTCATTCACCGCCAGGAGCTGCTCGTCCGTCCTCCATCATAACCTGGAAAAGATTATAAGCATTCATCAATATCAACTGGATCTTAAAATCGCTAACACAAACATACTCACCTTTACCGCCACCATTTCTTCAAAATCGCCGTCATCTGCAGTTCGTCCTCCAGCTGCCAGTCACCTGCAAATAAACAAAAAATAAATAACATTATAAACAACCTTAAAAAATAAACTAAACACAAATCAAACTTTCCTTATCGCAAGCCAGTCCTGTCAAGCTCCTGCCTACAACATTGTCAATCCCGTTCGTCGCCTGAAATTATACAAATACAATCTCCATTAAAAAGTAATACAAAAAAAAAACCCAAATACGCGCCAACTTAATTGGAATTTCGCCAGCCGATACCGTCCGTCTCATTCATCGTCAGGAGCTGCTCGTCCGTCCTCCGTCAAAACCTAGAAAAGATTATAAACAATCATTAATATCAACTGGATCTTAAAATAGCCAACTCACAAACAAACATACTCACCTATACCGCCACCATTTCTTCAAATCGTCGTCATCTGCAGTTCGTCCTCCAGCTGCCAGTCACCTGCAAATAAACAAATATAAATAAAATTAACCCCAGCTCAAAATAAACCTGTAATCAAATAATAAACTTTCCTCTATTGATGTCACTCCTGCCCAGTTGCTGCCTCTTTTAACACCTGAAAGAAAATGAAATGTAATCACCATTAAAATAATAACAAAAAGTAAATAATATTAATAACTATTAATGCCAGCACATAAACCCTACACACTAACTAAATAAACATAATTTCAATTAATATAAATGCTCATAAACATAACATTTTGCCCACGGTGCAAACCGCGACCTATCCCAACACAAAACACTAACTTACGCAATCTCACACACACTAAGACAATCAACCACTCTTGCCAATACGTTAGCTTACAAAAAAAACATTCAAACAATACTTGCTAATAAGCACACAAATGCAAGTACTACAAATACCTACAAATTAAATTCTAATCATGCCACGCGCACCACCATACAAAATTATCTCCTCAATAAACTCACACACAACACAATTCTAAAAAAAATAATAAATAAATAATAAAAACTAACATGCTACATCATAACCACAAACCTAGTTACTCACATATAATAACAAAATAAATATCAAACACTAATTAAAAGAAAACTAACTTAGAAAAAAAACACTAAAATTTGCCAGCGACAATTGCCTAGCTCAAAACAGCTGCCGATTTTCACCAATTCAACTCAGTGCCAAGCGATATATCGATAAGTTCAGCATTCAAAAGCTGGCTGCTATGAACTGTAATTGGCTAAGAGGTGGCAACACCTAAGGCAGTTTACCAACTCTTAAAGAAAACTAAATTAAATCAATTAAAATACAATAAAATTAAATTCATAAAACTAAATAATAATCAAACAAATAAAATAAAGCAAGTCAAAAAAAAAATCAACACTCACCACTCAGCAGCTACCCACTATCTGGCAACCTACTCACCAACAGGCCAGCTGGAACTGCACCCCCAAAATGCAGTCAGATGGCAACGCATCTCCCAGCTGAGTTTGTTTACAAACAAACATCACAGCAGAAGCCGCAAATAAGTCTACACTGGACAACATAACACGCCCTTAAACTGATTGGGGTCACTTATTAGAGCCAATAATTCCCAATCAGTTCAAGTCTGCAGCCTCCCCAAAGCGATCACCAAATGCCACAACTCTATGCCACTCTGATGATGCCAGTCGCGGTTCTAGGTGGGCCTGCGACGAGCGACTATTCATCCTAATCCATCCTAAATAAGTTCAAATTTTACTATCCAAAATATGTATGCCAATAATGTAATAAACACTTAGATTTTAGTTAGATTTAAGTTCTTTATTGTCAATCCTATTTATAAGTTGCCCGTCCGGGTAATATAAATAAATATTAA